>CM068831.1:95984010-96524010 GCA_028554795.2 Sinohyriopsis cumingii
AGCGATTGCTCTATAATTAGCAATAGCTCCTATTGTCACACGAGCTCTGAAATATATATCAACGACTGATTATCTAAATAAATCTAAATGTTCAAGTGAATAATAATATATCGGATATATCGGATATAATCTTATAAAATCTAGTTGTGATATTTGTAGACCGGAATCAACATGTTGATCACGTTCCATGAAGGGATCCCGAGTGGCCGAGTGGTCTAAAGTGCTCTCCGTTACGGATCACTGCCATCTCACCTCTGTCTGCGTGGGTTCGAGTCTAGGATTCGGCCAATGTGGGTACGTGAGAAAGCTTGCCAGTAGCTTCTCGTGGGTCGATGGTTCTTCCCGGGCTTTTCCCGGGTTCTTCCTCCAGTTAATACTGGCCGCCATGCCTAGCCTATCGTTTGCTGAAAAATGGCGTTAAACCCCACAACAACAACAACGTCCCATGAATGTCATTAGACGATGATATGCACGTGCTACATGATTATTATCAAAATTTAATAATGTATCTTCGGATGGTTCCTGATCCATTTATTCTCAGTGAAACTTTAGAAACACAGTTTGTCAAATATCACTGCGCTATGATTCTGTTAGTATACTCGTTCGGCATCTTGAAAAGCAATAAATATATGTCTTGGTGCAGAAATACCCTGCTGTGATGCTATCTGCCATATAAGTAAACCATTAATGTTACTTTGAACACTATATGTGGTCATCTTTAACCATGATAATGTTGATTTACCGCCTTGCTCCATAAAGGATAATAATTTACTTTCTTCAGTGATTGATGGAGTTAGTACTGGCATCCACAATGAAAGTTTTGTTAGTATTATTTTACCAACATCACCAACAGGGTGCCATATTGCACCATCATCAGTAGCTTTTCTTACAAGTAGAACTGTATGCTTGGCTTTGAAAAAATCTTTTCTGACACTTCTACAAAATCCAAAGATATGTATCAATGAAATTGCACATTTAAACACTCTGCGATTACCTTTTAGGATTGATCGACGTGCTGCAAATCCTAAATTGAAATTTGGATCAACGTTAATAATCAAGTTTTCTACATCAACGTCAGCGTTTCTGGCATGGTTTCGTGGTCGTCCTATTTCATATTGATTATTTTCAGGATTGTTAGAAGTGTCTTTAATAAAAGTCATTGATGAACCAGCTGATCGTGAGTACTCATCAGAATATCTAGCCAGACCTAATGTCGTCGTGGCAACGTCGACGTTTTCCAGGCATGATTCAATATTTCGTCCGTCGATAATATACGTGGCACTGTCGAACAAAGCCATAATATCATTATTAAGAAAACTAACACTAGCATCAGCTCCATATTTAGTATTATCTGTTTTTAAAATTTCACTTTCTACTTCAGTAAATGCTTCAGCGGCAAGAAATATCTGCTTGTATCCTGAAATTGCAGCTCAGTTCGCCCACGCTGATTTGGCTCTCGTGCGTCATAAGAATAATACTGATAATCACGCACAGACTCATCTTTGAGAATTGGTGCGTCCATATACAATGCTGGATCAGATACTCGTTTGAACATTTTTATATTAATTATCAACTAACACGAAGACTACTTCCTGCTATCAGACTAGCAGTTATATGTTTTTCTTTTTCTGATAGAGATACACCAGCCAACTCTGCTAGTTCTGATTTGCAGATTGATTTATTATTTTACTAACATTTGAAGGCATAACTTCGGTGCTGGGTAATTGTACTGGCTGCAGTTTTCCTCGTAATAATCGTGCTACTCTCTCCTTGATTGCTGAGAATGCTTTTCTAGGAACATCACCAACAGCACCAATATCTTTATCACAAACAACGTCAATAGCTTTCATTGATAATTGTTTTGCAATCGGTTTTGGTTTTGGGGCTATTCTTCTAAATAGACCATGAACAACATCACCGAGTCCATCACCGTAGGCAACTTTATACGTAGGTAATTGTGAATTTATCACCATAACCATGATCGGTCCACGTTGAGCATTATGTATGATCATCTTATTTTAGTCATTATATCTAATTACATAGCCTCAATCATTGTGGCAATCATCAACGATTTCATCAATGAGACACATTAATGTCCATGATACTGCCTGTAAATAATCTCTAACAAATAGCAGCTGCTTCATTAATGATTTCTGGGGAATTATTAAAGGTTAGTTTTCCGCCAATCAGAATTTATAATCATTCAACACCGGCAAGGACGTTGCTGGGACATGGATTAATAAGACAATTTCCTCGAGTAGCTAAACCACTCTAGTGGCGCTGGGGCTAGTATTTATACCTGTTGTTTTGTATGTTTTTTCTTACGTGTTGTTAAGCATAATATCCGTTTTTGTTTAGTTTCTTTAAGTTGTTTCTTCATTTTTTTCTTAGTTTTATATCATGTTTTGCTTTACTTGTTCAATATACCCATATACTGTATTGTTAAAGAGGTCAAAACTATTCAAATCTTCCTTAGATCTGATCTGCGGTGTAACAGTAGCGATGGGATATATATCCCTAACCCAATCAGCAGCTTTTAGAGTATTAACATATTCGGGTTTCATGAACATATTTCTATCACGATATACATACGCGGAAATATTAATTATTTGATCTGGATCTTTGATAGCGGTAATACCTTCGGGCGTGAATTTATCTATGATGTTGATTTCGACTTTTGGCAGAGGTTGTGGTTGAACTTAAGGTTGTGGTTGAGGAGGTTGCTGTGGTGGAGATTGAACTACCTGAAGACGGCCAACAATATCAACAGGTAACGTCTCAAGAGCTTTTTGAACCGCCTCAATTGCTGTAACAATTTTCTTGGTTGGTTCGACAATTGGTTAAAATGACTGTTCTATACCCTCTGTAAATTACACCTGAGACTCCTGATGCTAGTAATGTTTGTTTGACAGAGTCACGGACGGGGAGATATTTATTAATTGCCTCTATTCGCTCTCGAGCTACTCTAGCTTTGTAAGATTCCATAGTTGGCGTACAACTACACTTTATTGTTTTATATTATTAGTAATTTAATTACGCACACACTACATCAGCAGGGAGGGCGAGAGCACAGTGAGTGTCCGATGGGTAAACAAACACACATATAAATTTGAAAACACGAGCGACAAAGATAAAGTGGCAAATTGAGCTAACCCAATTAAAGAAAATATCGGTCGGTTAGAGGCTTCGGTTTGACGTAATTGACCTTGTATTTTCGTTTTTCGTTGGAAGCTTTTTTCGCAAATGGACCGTTCTAAACATGGTCTGTTCACCCTCCTTGCTGCTCGTGCAATAGAAAATTATAAGAGCGGATAAAGATTTTTCTCGTGACATAGGTTCGTGGATTTTGTGTGCAAGTTTTAAAACTAAAGTCGCATAGCTTTCTATTGTCTCGTAGACATTTCGACTTTGGAAGATGTGAATTAAAGTAAATCATTGTCACAAATATAAATATACAAGTAGTTGTTTGGAAAAATCCAGTAAACTTTACAGCACATCTGCTCTGCCTTTATACTTACATCGAACACACAAGATACTGTATATTTACATACATGTTTAATGGTGTTCAAAGTCACAACATTTTGATCTTATAGTTTAAGAGAAGCGGATGAACTCTAACAAAAGAGTAATATACATCACACCACCATCTATACAATCCACCACCCAACCCACACACCATCCAAAGCGTCTTGTGTTAACTTAGAGTCTACGAGAAGGAAATGAAATCTCACAAACATATTATCCAACAATTCTTTTATGTATACTTGATTTAATTTATATTTGCTTTAATTAATTGTTTGGTTGTTAGTTTAATTTTTTTTCAATATTCCATTATTTGCTATTGTAATGTAACTTTATTGACTGGAAAAGACTTCAGTTCTGGCTGATTATTTTGTATTTTGACATAAACAACTTTATAGAGACATTGTATCTAATGCTGACCTAGTTCCAGACCTTGATACAGAACCAGTAAGAGTTTAATCTTTTGTAGTTATCGAAATTTACACAGAATTGAAACACTGGAATATTATTTTCTGTGATTCAACAAAGAACTGTTGACACATCAGTACGACGCTGACCACAGCATACGTCATCACCTTACATTTACAATTTCATCGGGATTCGAACTCAGTTTTATTAATACTTTTTATTACTAGGACGTCTATTTTTTAATTGGTGGATTACGCTTTTGGATTTGATTCGTGCAACCGTAAGTTCTTTTAGTCATTTTTACCTTGTTTTTCTAGTCAAATAAATTATTTGTTAAATTTTACAAAGCTTGTTGCTTTCACATTTTTCTTGTTACGTTTTGTAAGAGCCTAAACACGTAACAATCCATGCACACTATCTAAAACGTCTTGTGTTAGCTTAGAGTTTAAGACAAGGAGATAAGATCTAACAATACTCTCACATGACACCCATACCATCCAATACACCACAATATACTGTCTAAAACGTTTTGTGTTAGCTTACAAGTTAAGAGAAGATGACATCCAATAAATGTACTATCCATCACACTATCTATACCATCCAAAACGTTTTGTGTTAGTTTAGTGTTAAGAGAAAGGGATGAAATCCAACAAAATTATATCCACCACAGCATCTATACGATACAACACCCCATATATAATTTATCCAGAACTTCTTCAGTAAGCTTGGAGTTTAAGAAAAGTGGATGAAATAAAACAAAATTACTATCCGTCTCTCTCTCCCCCTCCCTCCCTCTCTCTCTCTCTCTCTCTACCAAACACACACACACATACACGCACAAAAACACACAGAAATAAGTTTTCACAAACGATTAGTATCTTTTCTAGAGATCGAAATGGCCTTGAGAAGGGCCGTTGGCGTTTGCAAACCAAATAGAGTTAAGATACGCCGCATCTCAATGATACTCTTCTCATCAAAGGTCGTCTCACAGCGGGAAAGTACGGTAAAACTCTCTTGAGATTGAGACACCTCTGTCTTTCCACATCCTTCTCTTCCACATAGCTGCGTACGTGATCCTGATTTGTGTGTGTGTGTGTGTGTGTGTGTGACTCGGATTTGTAACGTAGCTTTAACAATTGTTCAGTCATATCGCTACGATGTCTGCAGTGTGGCAGTTTATAGTGATGTCTAGCACTGGGGCATCATGCCGCTGACATGTAGCATGATGTCCAATCAAGTAAAATTATTCTGACACCAGGCCGACCAGTCATAACACTCACGTTTTAATGCTGAGCGCCATGCGAGGCAGCTGTTAGTACCATTTTTGTAAGTCTTTGGTATGACTCGGTCGGTGATAGAACCCACAACCTCCCGCATCCGAGGCGGACGCTCTAACCACCTGGCCACCGAAGCGGTCATCCTGATGACTGACCATGGTGATTTCACTTACATGAGGTAGACAGGATTGAACAACATCCCAGAAACAATCTTAGAGGCTTCAATGTTTATCCACATCTTGTAAGAACCGGTGAAACCATGGGATAAGACAATTGTGTTTATAGCCTACGGTAGCAAGAAAACGGATTGAAATGTTTCACCAATCCAAAGTTGCGTTACAAAATTTAGGCCTAGTGCAGAGCCTCTCTTCCAGTCAGAAGAGAACATTGCGTGACGTCACATGCAGTATATAAGTGCGCCAGCGTTGTTGCGTAGTGAATCGCTGCGACTTAGTTTTTTGAGTATGACTGAAACTAGGTAGACGATGTAGTGGGTTGTGCCTGCTGTGGTTATTAAAACCACGGTCATGCTTCCAGCAGAAGATGATTTTAATTGGGATTTAGCGGAATCTTTTTCGCAAAAATTGCTGCTAACACCAGCATATTCACGGTGGACACAATAAAATATTATCAAGTGTACCATTTTGTTTCCACAATGAAGAGATTGGTTCAAACAGAGAACAATCCTTTTCATGAGTGTCTACATGGTGGCTACAGGCCATACAGACATTATGCTTTGTCTTCATATTATTATTATTATTATTATTATTTCATGATGAAGGTTGTAGATATTTTTAAGCCAGCAATATTTCTTGTGACTACTGACACATTTTTTGAGTTATCTTAAATCGGAACAGATGCCATTATGATTTCAATCTAAATCATGTAATAAGATACTAAAATGTGTGTGTGTGTGTGTGTGTGTGTGTGTGTGTGTGCAACTGAGAGAATGGACGTTACGACGGAGAGAGAGAAAAATATGTCCCAACCTTTAAAACAATCAATACACATATTTGTATGGTATTATTTCCCTCAGAAATTTCTAATACACATTCCATGTTATGAAAAAATCACAAAGATATGAACAAAAACTCCCTTTTTCGGCAAAATTTCAAACGAGTGCACGAAAGTCATAGTCGTTTAAATTCCTGCCTTACAAAACGTTGATGTAAAGTTCGCACAAAATATTACATCCGAACATTCCGTATAGTATTTTGCAGTAAGACTGACACAATTTTCTTTGGTCACAGATTGCTCGACTGTTCGTGCGTTTTTTTTTTTTTTTTTTTGTTTTTTTTTGTAAAGCGCCTTTTGTCTGGTCTTGTCAATGTGTGAATAGCCACCGTAGCCATTTCGAAGGTATGGAGGTAGATCATATTTATTAGCCAATGAAATGACTTACAATGAGTGACGCATTGTTTTATTTCAAGGCATTGTGGCAAAATAATGCATATGCTCAAGCGTTTTAACACTGCAGGGTAGACGGACTAGAGCGTGAATTTTCAATCCTGTGTTGTGTACTTTACCATTTTTTTCTTGCCACCCTGAATTCTGAACTGCCGCATTACTGGTTCGCATCTTTAAACGGGAAAAAACATTTTCACTTAGACATTTTTGAGATACACACGGTAGGGAGATAAGGGCTACACTATTTAGTGACATTTGTTTTCTTCAAACGAGTGAATTTGGGTTTATAAGAAGTAATATATATAGATATCAAGGTCAGCCATAGTTGTTCTTATAAAGTATATTTCGTTTACCTCATGATAGTTCTCTTTATTTTTTGAACGGAGTGAAGAATGACGACCTGTTCAAATATATTTCCATTTTTATTATCATGTCATTGTGTCGGAGGTATGTAGTATTTACTTTGTCCATCTATGTCTGTGGAACTATTTGTCTCACCTATTCAAGATAAAACTCTAAAGCATTAAACTTGCACTGTATTTAAATTTGGAATTAATATATTTGTGTACCATGTAAATAAACAAATAGTGGGCTAATCCTTTCACTATTTTATTCTAAGAGAGAGAGAGAGAGAGGGATTACTATAGCTCTAATTGTATACCAGGAAACGCCTACACAAGTCTCATTCTGCCCTTCTTTATACGTGTTTTTTACCTTTTTATAATTGAATATAAGCTTAATTTCAAAATGTGTTGACACTTCACATCAAACAAAGAAAACTGAAAGAAAAATTATTTTGTTTTTGACAATGTATGCAGTAGAACCGCTTTAAAAGGAAACAGAGTACATATTATATATATGTTATAAATACCATACACAAATACACTTTTAAATTTAAAACGGAGGTAAGATTGACTACAGGAAATATGTTGATGTGAGTGTATCCCTTTCACATCACAGCGCATTGTCTAGACAATGTTGTACTGCAGCTATTGAAGCTATTCACAGTCCTATCAGAAATTGTAAATTTGGTTCTTGTTAAAATCTTTTTTCATTCATTTTGATTACATAAATTAAAGGGACAATTAGGTTTCAAACCCGAAAGTTGGTTTAAATGAAGAAAGTATTGCACTCTAAACATTGAATTGCTCACTACTGGGGCAATGAGTGTGATCTATATTAACTGAAAACATCTTTACTTCAATTTGAACACAGATATAGTCTTGATTCTGACCTAAAAAATTCCAGAGTGGAAATTTCCCATGTATTGTCAGAGTATTCCCAGCAAATGGTAATTGCGACCTCAAATAAAGGGATATATAACCATCTTCACCTAAAAATTATTCAGACTTGACTTAACATCTGAACCAGAATCAGTCTAATTGTTGTGTCGAGCTTTTAATTTGGGTGGATTTATTTCTTCAAAATTATTTTTCTCTGGAAATACAAAGTGCTCGATAATGTGCTGGAAGAAAATCATTAATTTTGAATAATAGTGAATCCTGTCAAAACGCTGTTAGCACATAATCACAATCCATGTTATTGTCAACCAGCACGTTCGAGACTGCACGCACTTTGACACATTCATTATTGGAGTTTATTTGAAACACCACCTTAATTCAGTTGGAATCTCACACATTTGGACTTGAGATAGAACGTTTAGGACTATTTGAGATTTAGTGCACAATAATGTAAGGTTTGTTTAAAAATGTTTCTCTTTATATATATATATATATATATATATATATATATATATATATATATATATATATATATATATATATATATATATATATATATTCCATAAAGTAATGATCTTTTTATACCAAAGAGAGTAAACAAATATTATCGACTCAACCTACGTACTGGTAGCATTTAATTTTTTAATAAGTAGCAATCTTGACCATATTCTTGCTATACTTACATGAACGTTAATGTGCACACTGTTGTACCTAATTTGAGTTTATGTAATGCCTTACAACCTATAGTCTACTTAGTTTCATAAATTCTAACACGGATAAACGATCAACACCCTTATTCTAGCATGCTAAAAAGACTCAATTACTATGTGCCTGTAAAAGTAATATATACACGCAAACCAGTTTTATTTACCACACATTCTTAGGCAATCGAATTACATTGCGTGTAAAACACTTCCCTGTTTACTTCTATCGTGTTGGACAGCCATTTTTAAACCGGTAACGAAGCTTGTCAGTGGAAATCCAACTCGAGTAGAATTTTAGTTTGGTCCATCTGATTTGACTGTATATCAAGTGCAGATAATTCGTGGTAAAGGTATGTGATTCTTATCTTCTTGAAATCGCCAAGTTGATGTAAAATTTCTTCATTAACAGAAAAGAGATATATCGCCTTGTTTTTATTTACATAAATCGAGTCACCTTTATGATTTACTTGCGTGTAGCAAGATCTAAAGTCCTCTGCAATAGATAGATTGTTCCTTCTTAGTTTGAGAAGAGTGGATGTATTTTAAAAGTCTTTGCGAAACTTATCATAACAACATTCACAGTTTCTATTTTGAAAACAAATAGCCATCAGTTTGTTCCACTTTGATGTATATTTTCCCGCAATGTGTCCCCAACAATAAAAGCCGGTTCACACGACGACGGGTTTATATATCATAAGATGCTCTTAAGTATCGGGCATACAGCAGGACAAAGCAATTTCGTATTATGTAAATAAGCAACATCATAGGGACGTTTTGATAAGTAGTGTGGGACACGTCAAATTAAGATAAAATCGAAAAGCTTATAATCTTGGGTCTGAATTCAAGTTCAAGCCATAGCAAATCTATTGCCCTAATATAAGTATGTAGTATTTATAAATGGCTGACACACTATCAGTATATTTGCGGTGTTTTGTTTATAAGAGTCACGACATACACACAAGGTGATTGCGAGTCTGTAAGCTTGTTTTGTGAAGATTGTCAATATAAATATACGTAAGTACATTTATAGCTTCAATCTGTCACCTGATAAGAAGGGGGCCCCGAGTGGCTGAGTGGTTTAAAGCGATCACTGTTCCGGATCAGAGTCATCTCACCTCTGTCTGCGTGGGTTCGAGTCTCGGGCTCTGCAAACGTGGGTATGTGAGAATATGCCTTCAGCTTGTCACTTTTGTAAGTGGTATAGGTTGCATTTAGAAGTACACTGGTTAGTCGATCTAATTGGTGCGTATATTGCATGTTGGGATTTTATATGAACATGCCAGTCAAGTACTGCAAACTTTAGTTCTTTTGTTGAACATATGTGTTAACGTAGATATATTAGAATACAGGGTATTGAAATGTTCTCGTGGTTACAAAAAGTAAGCTAGTGGTTAATATTGTTTTTATAGTTTTAGTAATAAAAACAATGTATGCAAAACTTTTTTATTGATTCCATAGACACATATTTTGTTGAATGCATAAAGCTAGAGATTTATTTTTTACTGTGTTACCTGTAGAAAAGTCTACCTTCTTCTCCCAAATACGTCGTTTGATATATTTCTAGCTGAGAACTTGAAAAACGTGAATCAAAAGCCTGTGATATGCAGTGATGTAGACTTGTTATACGGTTGATTGATGGAAATACGGTCATATATATTTGTTATACATTGGTTGGAGACAAATATATATGAAAGCCCATGATACGCAGTGGTGTATACCTGTTATAAATGGGTTAAAAAGAGATACATATTTTATGGAAGTTGATAGTTTGACACATTGATGAAGTTAAGGAAAAGACTTATCAAACTTATATGTTGTTAGGAATATTACCCGGTCGAACATTTCTATCACAATGAATCAAATAAAATGATTCGTTCTTAGACATGTTCTTTTCTGTACGTTCATGTTGATAGCATGTCAAGATAAATCTCAAACAAATGTCATAGTGTTGTACAGCTGTTTATTAAGCCGTAAAGTATATGATACCTTCGTATAATTTTTAATTCCTTTTCATGACTCTCGGTATGTCAAATCTTGATATCATTAAGCAGAATCCAAACGTTTTTTTTTTCTCCTGAAAATGTGGTGTCTGTGGTACGTTATACTCTAATCCCAGTTTGACAAACAAGTAAGACTTTTTCCAAGGTGGGAACATTGCCAATGCAAAAATGAAGAGTGAAGAGTATCAATATGGCTTCAGATCTCATTTCTTGTTATACAGGCTGTACTATAAATGGTTCATTTTCGTGAATTGTGTTTGCTGATGCAAACTTTCATGAGCAAATTGGCATCTATCTAAATGCATATGAACTCGGTATAAATGAAATAGAAGAAACCAAACACTTAAGAGGCACATTCATGACTAAGAGATAGTGTTCATTCCAAATTAAATAGTAATCTATCAAATGCCTTTCTGAGTTATACTTGTCGCAAACAACTGTCAAAGAAAAGATATCAAACTGATAAATAAGATCCGTATTCCTCGATAAAAATGAAATCGTGAAATGTTCATTGGTATAGGCAATTATGTGTTCACCATAAAACAGAACTCAGTTTATGAGTTTTTAAGTTCGCTAAAGATCGTGCAATGAAAGATACAATTCTCTTCTATATTCCTCTGGTCGGATGTTTCTAGATAAGTGTGGAGGTCAAACGATCAACGGAGAAGCAAGCAAAGGTGTCTAAGGAGTTCGCCTAGGAAAAAGACAATGCTCTATATGGCACTACAAATGACTTAACGTTAACTGATCCTTGATTTAGAACACCAAGACCTAATAAACAATATAAATGCCCTAAAGGGCAGCTGCGCATACACAGCAAGATCATTACAAGGCAAGTAAAGAACAATGCCGAAGAGAATACCACTCTGGCTGATCAGATTATGAGCATCTAACTCGCAACCTAATGTCTACATATCCAAAGCGTCTTATAGTCACAAAGAGAGAGAGAGAGAGAGAGAAGTCGTCCACCGGCATAGCCTACATTCCGTGATACGACCTGTTTCAATTAACAGCTGCGTAGAAACAACGCCATCTACATCAGAACACCAGGCATCGGGTCGTTGTCAAGCACAGTTAACATCACAATGGGTAAGTTAGACATTTTCTGAACAGAGAGTAATAGCCGACGTCGCGGACAAAAAGGAGGCACGCGACAATCGCCACCAGCCAAAACCATCCAATGAGTCACGTAGTTTTGCGAGCTGCCGAGATTGACAATGCCGACCTTTGTACACCTCGCCATGACAGACGCGTCAGCTCGTCCCGCATGCAGACGCCGGAAATATGTTTTTGCGCTGGGCGAGCCGGAGCTGGTTAAAGTTGGAGATGGTGCTCCCCGTCGCCCCAGGCCCTTGCCTCGAACGCTGCGGCTGATGGACTTCAGGGCCAGCCCAGCTAAAGCGCCTTGTGGCAGCATTGAAGGTAGCTAAATGCTCCTCGGTCACCGCCGCCCTGGCATCAATAGCCAAGGACGTGAGACGAGCAAATAGGGGAATCGAAAAAGATACAGACTTCTTTGCGATCGAAGAAGGCACGGAAAATTGCTTTGCAGGCCACCGATATGCGCATGTCCAGGGTGACCCTCAGCATTATTGGACGCCAGAGCTGGACTGCAGCTTGTCACCCCGGCCAATCTTCCAGGCTGCGAGTTTCTTCAATTGTTAAAGGGTGAGGACCTCAAAATGTCTTTTTGTAGGGCACCACATGCATGTATGTGATAGGATGGACATCAACTATTTTTTGAGACGGGAGCATGGAAAACAGTCATTAGTTCTCCACCACAAGAGAAGGACTGAAGATTTGATCTGCTTATGTTCTTTGTTATACATAGCATATATTGAGCTCTATATCTCTAGAAATCGGCTCTACAAATTTTCAATAAATCAATCCATTGATGGAACGGATCCATAGACAGAAATTCTCCAATAGGCGCTGAAATCAGACCTCTGTAAGTACAGTATCTATAGGTACAAAATATTGATACAATCGATAGCCATTGAACGTGTTATTTGTATCCGATACCCAGCAATTGACCCCCCCCCCCATTCCACTGATTCCTATCACTTCGTCAAGATAATCCCAGACATACAAAATCAAGAAGGGCCAATGTATACCACATTATAGGATTATTCAATGGTCCATGTTTATATATACGATTTAATCCGTTTACTGCATGTATTCCCCCATCATATATTTACACCCAAATTTTTCGACACCTGCTTCGCAAAGGTTTATTAAAATCTGCTAAAGGGTTGTAACGCTTCAATATTGCGGGTATCCATAACGACCTTAGTAGTGAATGGGGTCACTTTAGCGACAATGGGAATTATCATTACAGACTCCCCCCCCCCCCCGAGTCACTTTAGCGACAAGGGAAATTTAACATGGAGAAAAATCGTGGGTCACTTTGGCGACAAGGGGAATTGAACATGGGAATAAATCGTGGGTCACTCTAGCGACAAGGGGAATTTAACATGGAACTATAGTGTGGGTCTGTCTAGCGACAAGGGAAATTAACATGAGAAATAGAGTTTGGGCTTGTCTAGGGACAAGGGGAATTGAACATGGGAATAAATCGTGGGTCACTCTAGCGACAAGGGGAATTTAACATGGAACTATAGTGTGGGTCTGTCTAGCGACAAAGGAAATTAACATGAGAAATAGAGTTTGGGCTTGTCTAGGGACAAGGGGAATTGAACATGGGATTTTTTTTTTTAAATTTAAAAAAAGGGGTAGGCAATTGAAAAGTCATTCTCTTTTCGAGAAATATGGGTGGCCCTGAAAAGGGCCTTTGGGTTTATGTTAATGTATCCATTAACATAAAGGGCATCTGCGGCATCTTCTTGTCCTCAAGCTGCGTCTTACTCGAGGGCCATAAATCAGTGTCCTCTTGAGGCAACCTTGTCTTTCTACGTATACTATTCGTATCCACAGACTGGTGTCTGACTTGTCGACAACGGTCCACTTGGACCGGACATACATGAGCATGTCCGTCCTAAACATCATGGAAGACACAAGGGTGGATGATTCGACTGTGGTCCACATCTTGAAGCGACGAGAACAGGTGAATCAATGCAGTGAACTGGGCTTATTTATAGGTAGAGGAAGGATTGAAACGGATTGAGTTTGTTGACCAATCCGAACACGCGTTACAAAATTCAGTCAGCCCGCATCCAATCCGAAGAGATCAGTCTGTGACGTCACGTGGTCTATATAGATTCGCTAGCGCTTGTGTACAGTCAATCTATGCGACAGTGATTCAACATGACGGAAACTCAGAAAACGATCCATTGGGGTGCACCAGCAGGGGAGACTGCCCAAGGGAACCCGGACTTACTTTCAGAAGAGGTAAATTGGGATTTTGTGGATTTTCTTACCTCGCAAGAATTTGTTCCGGAACCTTTGTTACCTTCTTCATTACCGCAAGTGGAGAATTTTAGACAGAGACAGAAAGAAGAATTGGAGAAATTTATACAAAGACAAAAGGAAGCGGAACAAGCTTTTCTCCTACAGCAGCAGCAAGAAGAAGAGGTAAGAAAAAAACAACAGCAACAACAGCAAGAAGAAGTAGCAGCAAAGAAACAAGAGGGTGAAAATCAAACGGTCACGGTACTGTTGGACATTTTAGCGGAGTTAAGAAGTCTGAAACAAATGTATCAGACTTCTTTATTACGACCGAAGAGAATTCGACCTTCCCGAGCTAAACACGTTAACCCTGTGACTAAGCCTACCGTACCACCCTTAGTGATTTCAACCCAATCATCATCAACATTACGCAGTCCAGAAGTAGGCCTTGGCCGTGGCAAAGGCTTAAGGCAGTTAAAGTTGATTGCTTAACTCACCCCTACACCAAAAAAGGCCCATTTCAGGGCCACCCACATTTCTCGAAAAGAAATACAATTTCAATTTGCCAATAACTCAAAAATCAACAAAAACAACCCATTTTACCCCTTATAGTACCTTTCTTTGTATGAGTGCGTGAGTGTAGCTTCTTAATTTAAAATCAAAACTCAAAGACACTTACCTTATATCATTAATTTATTCTTTTATCCATTGTTACAATCCAATTCACAATTCACAACACAACACTTTAATAAAAAGTTCATTGACTTCTTCTTTCTCCTTGTTTAGTCTCTCTGTTTTTTGAATTTCTTCACCGTCACACTCTTTTCCTCTTCTTCCTCCTCACTTTCTTCCCTTCTTCTTTTCTTCTCCTGTTTCTTTTTCTTCACCTGTCTGCTTTCTTCCTCTGAAAAATCCCTCTCTTCTTCCGAAGAATCCCTCTCTTCTTCTGAAGAATTCCTCTTTTCTTCTGACTCCTGTTGTTTCTTTTTTGGGCAATCTGGAGACCAATGTCCTTTTTCTTTACAATAATAACAGGTATCTTGACTTTTGTCTTTTTTAGTCCCTGTTTTTGTTCTTTTTTGACGGTCTGGACACTCTGAAGACCAATGTCCTTTCTTCTGACAGATATAGCAAGTATCTTGACTTTTATCTCGAAAGGAAGGAGAGTAGTCCGTCGGCTGGTCTGAAGAGAATTTTCTAATGACCCCTCGCAAAGCTCTGATGAAACGTTCGATTTGGCTAGTCTCTTCCATCGTTGTGCTCAGCTTGAGAGTGAAATGAATAGTGAAAGGACAAGACACACACCCTTTTATATACGCTGGTCTGCCATGACTATAAATTAGTCTATGGTGTTTAAACTTGAGTCATTTGACGTTTTGCACTCAAGATGAAACGATCCTATTCATTTGAGAAGAAAGAAGAAGAAAGTAAGAGGCAGAAACGTGATTTATCGCCTCGTGCCAGGGCTGAAATCTTGGCACAAATTCATGCCAGTGATTTTGAAGAGGACATGAGTGAACCAGAATCCGAACCCTCTAAACCAAGTTCACCACCCTTAGTCAACCCTGAAAAATACTATTCCAATCGAGAGACGGAAAAGCGCTCCTTTAGAAAATTTAGAACCACGGCTTACAAATACACAGTGAAGTTTAAAGATTTCAAGGCTGAAGTACCGTTAGAGAAAGCAGAAGTGTTTATCACCGGGGTGTGGGATTCTTTGCTCACCTCACTCAAGCGACAATGTCAACCCAAAGAAGACGATCGCTTGAGACTTTCCATACAACACGACGGTTTGAAATCCCTTGTTTGGATCGAGTTTAGCACCCTAGCAGAATTGACCGCTTCCAAAGTCATGGACAAGATTCAACACGTACAACAATCTAATGATCAGTTTGACATCACCGATGGTAAAGCCACACTGGACATGACCCACGTCTCTCCTCCTCAAGGGACTGGACGCAAAAAGATGTTATTGGTGGACGACCTTCGCAACACCAAAAAGAGTCTCGTCCGAATTAACAACACTCATGACCAGATGTGTTTAGCCCGTGCCATCATGGTGGGACGAACCTATGCCAACAAGAACGACACGGTAGAATGGAAAAGAACCTGGAAAACTATTCAACGATCCGATCGAGCCAAACAACGAAACGAAGCAGAACTCCTGTTACAACAAGCCGGACTGTCCAAAGACACACCCTGTGGCATTCCTGAGATGCAAAAATTGCAAGATGCCCTAGCTCCACGATACACCTTGAAAGTGCACCCTCAAGAAATGCGCGGGCCTCTGTTGTTTCGAGGCCAAGATTTTAAGGACGGAAAATACATTCATGTTTATTATCACGATGACCATTTCGATACCATTACCACTATCACCGGATTCTTGGGATATGTTTATTATTGTGAGAAATGTGATTATGGTTATAACAATCGAGAGCAACACAAGCATTGTGGAATGAAATGCCCAGGATGTTTGGCCTCTCCACCCTGTTTGAGCGAAGGACCAGTGCCTTGTTCAACTTGTCTGCGCACGTTTGTCAGCCCTACCTGTTAACAACAACATTTGAAGACGCAAGGTTCACAGCAGAAATGTGCTTGTCAACTCCTGAGATTGTGCCCTACGTGTGGACAAGGCCTACGTACCAATAGTACCAAGGCACACGTATGTCGAGGCAAGAAAAAATGTCACATTTGTCACCACATCGTGGACTTGGAACACCAATGCTACGTGCAAAAATACCAACCCCTACCAGAGAAAGAGGACGGTCACAAGAAGAAAGGCAATTTCATCTTTTTCGATTTCGAATGCATGCAAGAGACCGGCATTCACATTCCTAATTTCTGCGTGGCTCATCGAGCGTGCGAGAAGTGCATTCAAGAACCTATCTTCAGTCATTGCGCTCTCTGCAGCAAGATTCCTGGAGGGCGTGAAAAAATCTTTCGGGGACCGAACACGTTAGCCGATTTTGCCCAATGGGTCTTAGACCCCATCGACAAGACGTGGAGCCAAGAGGACATCGAACGTTACGGAGATTGTCATCGTCATGCCACAGTGATGGCTCACAATTTCTCCGGATACGATGGACAGTTTCTTTTGAGATACTATACGGAACAAGGCACCGAGCGTCCTAAAGTGACTTTGAACGGAGCCAAAATCATTTTCATGCAAGTGGGACAAGTACAGTTTAAAGATTCGATGAGCTATTTGGCCATGCCTTTGAGCCGAATGCCTAAAACGTTTGGAATGACAGAAATGGCTAAAGGGTACTTTCCACACTTTTTCAATACGGAAGCCAATCAACACGCCGTTCTACCCCATTTACCTGAGGCTCACTATTACGACCCCGACAACACGCGTACCGAACAACGAGAAGCTTTCTACGCTTGGTACCAGGCTCACGCCTCGGACCCTTTCGACTTTCAGGAAGAAATGCTAAAGTATTGTCGTTCCGACGTGGACATTTTACGGCGTTGCTGTGGAAAATTTCGAGAACTGTTCATGGAACACGGAGGGGTCGATCCTTTGAAAGAAGCTTGCACCATTGCCAAAGCGTGTTCCTTAGTGTATCGACAACGATTCATGCCTGAAAACACCGTGGCTGTCATCAGTCCTCAAACGACCCACGTTGTCAAACGTCAATACTCGGTCAAAGCCCTACGTTGGTTACATTACTTGTGCGACAAGGAAGACAAATGGATTCAGCATGCCCGCAACGGAGGGGGTGAAAAGACCATCGGAACGTATTCGGTCGATGGCTGGGACTTAGAAAACCCCAAGATCGTGTACGAGTTTAACGGTTGCTTATTTCACGGATGTCCCGTCTGTTACCCTGACCGTAGCACTAAAAATCAGTTTTTACAACGAACCATGGAAGACTTGTACCAGGACACTTGTCAGCGACGCCTAAAGTTGGAACAGGAAGGATACCAAGTGGTGGAAATGTGGGAACACGAGTACGATCACCGTATGAAAACCGATCCCGAGTTTAAACGCCTCGTGGAAAGTTACCAATTCATGGACCCGCTGAACCCGAGGGATAGTTTGTACGGAGGAAGGACCAATGCCACCTGTTTGCTGTACCAAGCCGACGAAGAGAAAGGAGAAGAAATCAAATACTTGGACGTGTGTTCGCTGTATCCCTACGTGTGCAAATATTGTCGCTTTCCTGTAGGGCACCCACAATTGCTGACGGAACACATCGACCTGAAAAACATTCGACAATACGAAGGCTTGATCAAGTGTAAAGTTTTGCCTCCCACGAACCTATACCATCCCGTCTTACCTCACCATTGTCAAGGCAAACTGATGTTTCCATTGTGCCGTACTTGTGCCGAAACGTGCAACCAAGACCAGCCTTGCCATCACACCCAGGAAGAACGGGCCTTGACGGGAACCTGGGCCAGCGTAGAATTGTTCAAAGCTCTGGACATGGGATACCAACTGTTAGAAGTGTACGAAATTTGCCACTTTCCCAAGACACAACAATACCACAAGGGTGATCCTAGTCAGAAAGGCATTTTCGCCGACTACGTGTATGCCTTTTTGAAACTGAAACAAGAAGCCAGCGGCTATCCGTCCTGGTGTCACACTCCCGAAGACCAAATACAATTCAAAGAGAAATACTATGAACAAGAAGGCATCTCTTTAGACCACATCGAGAAAAACGAAGGCAGGCGATCGTTTGCCAAAGTGATGTTAAATTGCTTGTGGGGTAAAATGGCACAACGACCGTGTTTACCCAAGACGGAATATTTGACAGAACCTTCCCGCTACTTCCAGATGATTCACGACAAAACCAAATACATGAAACACGTGGACGTCGTTCGAGAGGATTTGATCTTGGTCAATTACGAAGAAGATCTGGACTTTGTACAAGACGACCCTTTTGGAAATGTCATCATTGCGGATTACGTGACAGCTCATGCTCGCTTAAAATTGTACGAAGCTTTAGAACTGTTAGGAGAACGCGTCCTGTACTTTGACACGGACAGTTGCATTTACATCCATCACCTGAGTCAACAGCACCCTAACATCGAAGGAGACCGTTTAGGAGCCTGGACAGACGAGCATCCCGACGACAAGATTCTAAGTTTCGTCAGTGGCGGTCCCAAAAATTACGGCTACGAATACCGGGACAAACAAGGAGAAGTGCACACGACGTGCAAAGTGAAAGGATTGACTCTGAATTATCGTACCAGTCGAGTGGTCAACTTTGGGGTATTGAAAGAAGCCTTGCAATCGGGAGAGGATGAAAACTTTAAAGTGACCACTCACCAACCGAACAAGATTGTACGTTTACCCACTCATCACATCGTCAGTCGGCCCTTGGAAAAAGTCTATCAAATCGTGTACCAGAATCGAGTTCGACTTCCCAATCATTTCACCTTACCGTATGGACACGTTGGTAGAAAACATTGGTTGTAAGAGGATAGTCACCCGCTAGAAGGATGACTTCGCCACAGCAAGAATCGAGTGAGAAACCCGATGAGAACTCCAAGTTCAAACCCTACCATTTTCCAGTCTTCTTACCTGACTATTGTGATTGTGCCCGTCGATTGGACACGTTTCAGAAATGGCCTACGGATAGGGAAGGATTACCTTCTTCGCATGTTTTAGCTAGAACAGGATTTGTCTACTTGGGACCTGAGTCAGGATTGGGATACGAGGTACAGTGTTTCGCTTGCGGACTGAAGTTACGAATGGATCTATGTATCTATAAAGATTCAGCTATTCTGGAACATACTCGATGGTCTCCGCACTGCCCTTACCTTTCTATGGCCTTTCCACCCATCACACTACAGTACAATGTTGACGGTACCTTAGAGACAGTACCTTCCAGAACAAGACATAAAAAAGGAAAGATGTACAAGGTGGAGACTGCATTGCGACTAGTATAAAAAGGGGCTATGGTCAAGATCGATAGTTCATTGTGACTACCAAGACCGAGCGAACAAGATGAATACTTTCAGAGAAACACAAAACAAGTTGTTTAGAAAGGCACAATTCAAGTGTGAGGCTTCGGAAGTGGAATGCGATTGTGAGCCTTGCGATGGGTACGATGCTGTACGTTGTGACCTTAGCGATGCCGTAAAGCATCATGGGAACTTTAGTGTCACTACCCCTATCATGGAAAGGGATGCTGTGCGTGTCAAACGTGAGGGATGCGAAATTGATGCCGCTCGTCCTCTTGGACATTTTACTGGGTTTCGTTTTAAAGGGGAATGTTCACCTTCACGTCTACCCCCCTACGGATGTCATCCAGCCCTGAGCAAACTCCTGTCCATGTCACCCAACCCTCATCGAAACGAACCTGTGAAAGACGAATATTCGTTTCCTGTGCGTTTGTCGGAATACTGCGACTTTGAAAATCGTCTTCAATCGTTCAAAGGAAAATGGCCTAAGTATCTGGGAGGACCGACCCCCGAAGAATTAGCCAGAGCCGGATTTTTCTACTTGGGCGAAGGAGATACGAAAAAAACTCATTCAATTGGCCTCCAAAGAGGTCATCGATACCGTGTGCGAATGTTGTTTGAACGTTTTGAAAGGCACGATCCCTTTGTCCAAACACCAGAAACAATGCTTAAGCAAGCATCGTCACGTTCTTCGCCAAATGGTTCAAAAGAAAATTCCCCTTCGTCAAAAGAAGAACATGTTGGTCCAACGTGGAGGCATTTTACCCCTCTTGTTAGGTCCCATACTGAAAGGAGTATTGGGAACCATGTTGGGAGGACTGGTGGGAGCAAGATAAAAAGGCCCTCGGAAGTCCCAAGATCTCAGAATCGACCGCTGTCAACCCCATGGAAGGACGAAAACTAGCTTTAGTGCACTACAAACGATGGATGGAATACCATCGGTGGCAAGAACAACGCACCCCGCATTTAGCTCCCAATCCCAATTTGAGCGAGATGTCCCAGTTACAACACGAATTGCAGTCCTTGATGGATCGCCAAGATTTGTCCGAAACAGAAAAATCGCAAAAGTACGGTCAACTCTTGCAACGACTGCAACTCTTTCACCAGAAAGCTTTAGACGAAACAGCTCTACCCACTTTGAAAGATTTTAAGACCTTGATGAAAAGTCCAGCACCATCATCACTACCGCCACCACCACCACCACTACCATCCCCAGGGGTCACCAGAGATGCTACCCCACGAAGACCTGAGGAAGAAGAGATGCGAGAAGTGTTTCAAACACCGTCAGCAGCTCCCATTTCGAGTAAGATTGCAGCATCCTTGTTGACCCCGTCCCCCACACCCCAACGAGAAGAAATGAAAGCTTGGGTTAAAAAGATGATGTCCACTCCTCTTTCGACAGAAGTGAAAAAGAAAGAAGGGAAACCAGAAGTGAAAAAACAAAAGAAGACCAAAGCCATTCCATTGCCACCTCCACCACCACCTTCGACTTCTACTCCCGTACCCCATCGGACACGTAAATCCGTTTCCAAACCACCCTTTCGACCCACCCAAAGTAGCATCACCGAAGAGTGGGTGACTTATTAACACACAAACAAACACAAAAAATGGAAAAAGTCTTAGCCAGCATTTACTACGATCCCTCCCATCCTGTAGGTTACGCAGGAGTTCAAAAATTGTATCGTGCTGCCAAAACTCGACTGAAAAGTCTCCGTTTACCTCAAGTGCAACGATGGTTACAAGAACAAGCTACCTACACTTTACACAAACCCATTATACGCAAGTTTTCCAGAAGTCGCACCCGAGTGGAAGGCATCGATCATCAATGGCAAGCCGATTTAGCCGATGTCTCTCATTTGGCCAGCTACAATCGTGGCTACAAACATTTGTTTTGTGTCATCGACGTCTTTTCCAAATTTGCCTGGGTCGTGCCCTTGACTTCCAAATCGAGCAGCGAGTTAGTGCGAGCTCTGCAACGGGTGTTGAAACAAAGCTGTCGTCACCCTCTTCGATGGCAAACGGACAAAGGCACCGAATTTCTGAACCAAGCTTTCCAAAAGGAATTAAAGGAATGTGACATTCATTTTTTTACCACCGAGAATCCCGAAACCAAAGCCAGCATCGTGGAACGTTTTCAACGCACTTTGAAAGAACGCATGTGGAAATATTTTATGCATCACTACACTCTGAAGTACATCGACATCTTACCGCACCTGGTGCAAGCGTACAACCGATCTTACCATCGAAGCATCGGACGTGCCCCCCAAGAAGTGACTCCCGACAACGAAGTGTTGGTGTTTGAGCGTCTGTTTGGCACGTCCCCGACGAGAGCTGTCCCCAAGAAAAGTGGAGAGTTGACCGTAGGAGATTGGGTACGCATTGGCAAAACCAAAAGGTTACTTACCTAACTGGACGACCGAATTGTTTCGTGTCACTGGACGAGTGCATGGCCGTCATCCTACCGTCTATAAATTGGAAGACATGAACGGAGAAGTGCTCAAAGGAACGTTTTATTTGCCCGAGTTACAACGTGTCACCAAAAAAGAAGACGACGTGTACGACATCAAAAGCATTCTCGAACGCAGAACCCGTAAAGTGGGCAAATGACGTGTCAAAGAAGTCAAAGTACGTTGGAAAGGATATCCACCCAGTTTTGATTCTTGGATCGACGCTTCGCAAGTCATCGACTATAAAAAGAAGTGACCATCATGCCCTTTCACACAGACGCAGCTACGTCGACCACTCCTCCTTCACCTAGTTCTTCTGTGCAAGATTTACAAAAACAACCCTTGTGGGTGTGGTGTGGAGAACGTGTGCCTAAAACGCAAATCGTCTTTTTCTGCCAAATCTTCGTGGTGTATTGTGTCATCGGGGCAGCCATCGCCAATTTGAGTTTGCAACAAGGAGACAAACAATTGTGGACCATTTTATTGAGCAGTTGCATCGGTTACCTGCTTCCCAATCCCTCCCTGAAATTCTCCTCGAACGGGAACCTTGTGTCCAGTGCCAGTGTCAGTCACCACTCCAATAACAACCACAACCAGAACCCCATTTTGGGCGGAGACACGCCTCTGACGTCCAGTAACCCCTCGGACAGCCACAGAACTCTGGAATTATGAGTCACCAAAACCAATTTTACTTAACCTTACCCAGTGACAGTTCCATGGAGGTGTTCCCCAACAACACGTTGTGCTGTTACACGGCCAAATTGCCTCAATCCATCCCCTTACATCACGAAGCCCATTGGGAAGTGGCTTTAGTAGAAATGATTCACCCGACCCAAGTCCTCAATGTCCTTCCAAATCAAAATAAATTTGATGTGGAAGTTCATGACGAGCAAGTGCAAGTGACAAGAAAACCCCTGCCACAAAAAATCAAAAGTACACCACCTATCACTTGTTCATTCCCCCAGGCTATTATTTTAGTGGTCAACATTTGGTCAGCACCATAGCCACCAGGTTTAATGGCGTGTTTCTGAGAGCTTTGGAAACTGTCAATAAAAATGTCATCACCCTGGAGTACCACAAAACAGCTCGTCGCTTCCTGATGAAATTTCCTGAGGGGCGTAAAATCATGTCTTTCTTATTTTGTCCTGAATTGTTTGACATGTTGGGCGGAGACATGGAGATGAGAACGAAATTTGAGCAAAAAGGTGAGCTAGCAATCATTTACGACAACGAGTCTTTTAGCAAGTTCTGTCGTACCCCAGTAGAACTGAATCAAGGACTGAATTTGATGTTCGTGTATTCCGATGTGGTGGAATACAACGTGGTGGGACACACCTCCGTACCGTTACTGCGTGTCATTCCTTTCAAAGTGGATTCTGCCACGAAGGCTGACGAGGAAGGTGGAAACACTTACCACGTCCACCGCGAATTTGTCCATCCTCACTATTTGCCGGTCAGCAAGTCGTATTTGGACACGGTCAACATTACTATAAAAGGAGATTTGGGACAAAATATTCCATTCACCAAAGGAAAAGTCACGGTGAAACTCCATTTTCGAAAACGGTTTTCTCACGACTCGTAAGTCATGTATCCAGTGTACCGAGGGGTTGCTCGACAGCGAGGACACGGTTTAGGAGATATGTTAAAATTGGCCTTTCGTTCGGTGGCCCCGGTGTTGAAACCGATGGTGACACGCGGATTGCACGCCTTGAAAGATGCCGCACTGACGCAAGGCAAAGAATTTCTCCAAAATGTCATCATCAACAAACAAAACCCTAAAGAAGCCTTCATGAGGGCAGGTAAAAATGTCTTGCTGCAAACGGGCAAAGACATTTTAGGCCGACGAGACACACCTATAAATGCCCTGCACGCTACCGAGTCAGGCATTCAGCAAGGACAAGGCAGAAAGAGACGACGAAGAAAACACCCTTTCACCAGACTTCAAGCTAGAAAGGCCAAGAAAAGAAAAACCGTTCGAGACTTAGACGTTTTCGATTATTGAAACACAGAAAAAATGATGCACCGAGAGTCTTGCGCTTGTTCCAAGTCGGAACTGGATCTGTTTGCCATGCCCCCCACCATGATGACGATGCAAGAATCCCAGTGGGTGGAATTTCACCCGGTCTCCTCATTGACCGATTCCGCTCCCATCGAGTTTGAAATCAAAGGACAGCCCGAAGATTACGTCGATCTGAATAGCAGTTACCTATACTTGAAAGTGAAAGTGATCGAAGCAACCAACGCTAACATAGACGGTGATGAAGCAGTAGCTCCCGTCAATAATGTCATGCATTCCTGATTCAGCGAAGTGGACTTGTACTTGAATAACAAACTGGTCAGCAGCAGCATGGATACTTACCCTTATCGAGCCTACCTGGAAAACCTCTTGACGTACGGAAAAGAAGCCAAGAACACTCATCTGGATGCTTGCGTGGTATGGAAACCTGACCAAGTGAATAGGTTCAACAGCATTACACTTGCTGGGGATGCTCAAAATTTATCGGGATTTGTAGAACGACAAAATAAAATTGCTGAAAGTCGTAGTTTAGAACTGATGGATCGCTTGCATTTGGACATGTGGTTACAAGAAAAGTATTTGCTGAACGGGGTGGATATCCGCCTGAGACTGAATCGCAGTAGTGCTGCTTTCCATTTGATGGCTGCTGCTGATGACACTTACAAAACCAAAATCGAAGAAGCCAGACTATACGTGCGACGTGTGGAAGTGTTGCCTAAACTGGGAAACGACATCAGTCAGACGTTGAGCAGAACGACCGCCAAGTATCCCATACGTCGCGTGGAAGTGAAAACCTTCACCATTCCTGCTGGACAGCGATCCATGATCGAAGATCATCTGTTCCAAGGACAGTTACCCAAACGTTTGATTGTTGGTGTCGTCAAGAATTCAGCTTTCACTGGAGTCTACAACGAAAATCCTTTCTACTTGAATCATCACAATGTGTCCAAGATTGAAGTCAGTCGCGATGGCAACACCTTGTGTACCCGACCCTTTGAGCCTAACTTTGGTGCCGCGAAGAATTATTTGAGATCGTACTTGTCCCTGTACGAAGCTACCGGACAGTTAGGAACCAACACCAGTCACGGCATTACGTACGACGATTATGCAGGAGGCTACGCTTTGTGGGCTTTCGATTTCACTCCAGACCAAGGCAGCGACGAGGGATATTTCCACCCTATAAAATCCGGCCAAATTCGTGTGGAAATTCAGTTTGCGAGTCCACTGGATGCAGGGAACACAGTGAACGTCATCCTGTATGCAGAATTTGATAATACGATAGAAATCAACAGTTTGAGAGAAGTCATTCTAGATTACTAGAAGTCATGGAAAACTGTTATCCGTCTTTACCTAGTGGAGAAACTTTAGACATGGAATGTGAGGAGACCGTGGAAAAAGAAGAAGTGATCATGATGAAGTCGAGATGGCCAGAACAAGAAGCCCGTTTAGTCTCCTGTTTTGCCAAACACTTGGCTGAAAAACTGACGGAATTGATCAAGAAAAATTGCTATGGATGTCAAAACGATCATCCCAGTCAAATTCAACACGATAAATGCCTGATGTTGAGTCAAGAAGAAAAATTGGACGAGTATCTGGACGAAGCTTGGAGTCTCATCTCGGACGAAGACGTGTTACATCAGTGGTATAAAGACTTGCGTGAACATTCTTGTCCACCATTAACCACTCAAGAGATCCATCGTATCGAAGCTCTCCTGAATCAAAGTGAGGAGACGAAACGAAGAAACGGTTATTTGTCAGACATTTTTAAGCAAAAAGTCAGGATCGAATTGATCACTTATTATTACCTGTGAAGAAGAAAAAAACATGGATACCTGGGAACTTTATTACCTTTTGAACCACAGTTCGTATACGGCTTCTTGGAATCCTGTCGTCTGTGCTAAAGATGAACTCCCTCATCGCAAACCTCAAGACCATCTAGCTTACGTGATCAACACGGACGACAGTCATCTCCCAGGAACCCACTGGGTAGCCGTCTACTTTCCTCAAGAAGGATGTGTGGAATATTTCGATTCGTACGGATTGCCCCCATTGGAAGACGATATCATCGACTTTACCAGAAGAAATGCTCCGACCACCCTATTCAATAATGTGAAATTACAAGGCACAGATTCCTTGGTGTGTGGACAATATTGTGTGTATTTTCTGCATCATCGCAGCCTGGGCTATTCCTTAGAACATTTAGTGACTCATTTTGATCCTCGTTCTTCTTCTAGAAATGATGTGAAAGTAGATCGATAGTTTTGTGACCATTATGCTTATCTTTTGTCTCAAGCTAGGAAACGTAGTGTCCATCAATGGCCTAATGACTTCCAACAGTGGAAATCACAATTTCATTCACAACGTTGTCAGCCCTGTTTAAAGTAGAGTGTAAATTGAGAAAAAAATGTTTGCCATTTGAAAAAAAATGTTTGATGTTATAATGTTGGATTATTGTTTAAAATATGTTAGAGTTATTGGTTAGTGTTAAGTGATTTTTGAATAAAAATGTTGTGTTTTGAAAAAAAATGCCTTTGTCTTTTGTTTGGCTATAAGAATGTTTGATTGATGCTCTTTGATTTCTTACTATCCCTCTCATGACACTCATTGAACGTTGCGACTCGAAAACCGTGTGGGGGATGTTTTCCTTCACGTCCGCGCTTTGACTTTAAGAACCGGGGTTGTTTCCAGTCTAAACATCCATTGTCGACTCATCCTCCTACGAAGATGTGCTCCAAACTAGCTAAGCTAAACGAAGCCTACGTGAATTTGCATAGGGTCAGACACAGTCTGATACCGAAGCCAGAAGAGATAGAGAATGTGAGAATGTTAAAAGTCACTGAAGACCTGATAGAAGAGCTCTTCAGAGAAGAAGTGAACAGGGAGAAAGAAGAATGGACAGAGAAGTACAGAGTTCAGAGACAGCAGCAACAGCAACAGCAACAACAACAACAACAGCAGCAGCAGCAGCAACCTGAAGCTGACAGAGGCTTTGTCGATTGTCGTATCGACACCAAAGAGTTCTTCTTCTCTTTCCGAAGAAGCAGACCTATTGCCAAAAAGTCTATCCTCAGAGGACATCGCATTCTTAGAAACTAAAAAAGATTGCCATAGCAAACAAAAAAACAGCCCTTTTCAGGGCTACCCAATACTCTAGAAAAGAAATAACCATCAATTTGCCAATGTGTGTAGTTAGAGTAGTGTGAATATAAACACTAACTCTTTTTTTAAATAGTGCGAGTGTATGTGTTTGTGTATAGGATTGTATGTTTGTAAGTGCTCACGTACGTTGGTGTGGATAGTAGATTAAGATGATGTTTGTTTGTTTTTTTTGGTGTTTGAGGTGTGGGGAGAGTAGATTTGGGGGTTTGATTGGAATGCTTTGCGTATGTGGATAGTCTATTGAAGTGATTAATGAAAAAAAATTTTAGAAATGGAATGGGTAGCATAAAAAAGTGAGTGAGTGTTTCTTTTAGGTCCGCGCGTTGTTTGGTCATGATCTAGGTAAGATCAATTTTATGTTTTTAGGGGGATGTTTTCCTTCACGTCCGCGCTTTTACTATAAATTGAAACTCGTGCGGCAGTCCAGCTACCCTTGTTGATTGATCAACACCAAAAATGAACACGAGACTGGCGAAACTGTTGCAACTTCATGTGCATCTGGAATATGCCAGGCGCATACTAAATGAACTGGCCGCGGAAGCCATTGTGGAAGAGGGAAGGATGAGAGAGGAGGAGGAAAGAAGAAACAAAGAAGAGGAGGAGAGAAGATACAAAGAAGAGGAGGAGGAGAGAAGAAACAAAGAAGAAGAGGAGGAAAAGGAGAGAAGAAGAAGAAGAAAATTCAGAATCCCAGAAACCGAAAATTGGGATTCTGAAGCCACATATCCTGCCTCTGCTCTCTCCCCCAAAAAAGTAAAAAGTAACTGGGGAACAAGATGTGTATGTGGCGCCAGGCCTGGAAGGTGCCACCATTAACCAGGTGTCCATGAAGTTCAAAAAAAAAAACAGCCTTTTTCAGGGCTACCCAATACTCAAGAAAAGAAATAACCATCAATTTGCCAATGTGTGTGTGTGTGTGTGTGTGTGTGTGTGTGTAGGTAGAGTAGTGTGAATATAAACACTAACTCTTTTTTCATAGTGCGAGTGTATGTGTTTGTGTGTTTGTGTTTGTAACTGCTCACGTAAGTTTGTGTGAATAGTAGATAATGGGTTTCTTTATTATTTCTTAGCGTAGGTGGAGAGTATAGTTTGGGTTTTATTATATGAAATGAAAAAGTAGGGGATGTTTTCCTTCACGTCCGCGCGTTGTTTGGTCATGATCTAGGTAAGATCATTTTTTATGTCTTAGGGGGATGTTTTCCATCACGTCCGCGCTTTTCGTATAAGAACTCACAGTATTCGTCGTTCAAACCATTCTACAGAGAAGATGGCTTCAAACCACCTCGATAAATTGCAAACATTGCAAGACGTCCTTGACAATTTGGGCATGATGGAACAAATGCTAGTGAGACTCAATGAAGACCGCTATTCTTATAGTCCGCATAGAGTAAAAATGGAGATTAACAACTTAAGAAAGGTAAAGGACATGATAAGTGGTGTGATGAAAGAAATAAAGGAGGAAAAGGACGATGAAGAGGAAAGGATAAGAATACGAAAATGGAATGAAAAAATTGAAAAAGAAGAAGAAAATGAGAAGAGGAAGAAAGAAGAGGAGGAAGAGAAGAAGAAAGAAGAGGAGGAGAAAAAAAAGAAGAAAAAGAGTGTAGGAGAGAAAATAAGAAGTTGGTGGAGAAAAAGAAGAAACTAGAAGCAGAAGAAGAAAAAAACCAAAGGCCCTTTTCGGGGCCACCCATATTTGTCGAAAAGAGAGTGACTTTTCAATTGCCTACCCCTTTTTATAAATTTAAAAAAAAAAAAATCCCATGTTCAATTCGCCTTGTCCCTAGACAAGCCCAAACTCTATTTCTCATGTTAATTTCCTTTGTCGCTAGACAGACCCACACTATAGTTCCATGTTAAATTCCCCTTGTCGCTAGAGTGACCCACGATTTATTTCCATGTTCAATTCCCCTTGTCGCTAAAGTGACCCACGATTTTTCTCCATGTTAAATTTCCCTTGTCGCTAAAGTGACGGGGGGGGGGGGCTGTAATGCTAATTCCCATTGTCGCTAAAGTGACCCCATTCACTACTGACCTTCCTCTTTAACCAATTGTTCTCAATTAATGCTGTCAATACATCTTGTAGGAGTCAAACATATCCGTATGTACAATCTTTCAAAAGAAATATCGATCATGGGGTCATTTAGGCGAGAACCGTAGGATCCAGATAAAGACAGAAGAGGGAATCTCCTTGTGGTCATCGTTATAACGACCGTGTATTGAGCTCCGGATTTATCGAAATCGGCTCGAAAATTCTCCTTAAAAGTTTTATACTGTTAAAACGGGTCCCTAACTAAATGGTGTCCAAGAGACGCCGAAATCAAAATCCCCTGAGTAGGGGTTCAATTAGTACAAAGTATTGAGATAATCAATGCTCAAGGTGTGTTTTTCATATCTGGTACCAAAAAAGAGCCACTTATTTCGCTGATTCCTCTCGAAGAAATTCGTTAGGACATCCTTCGACGTAAGGGCCCTATGGTACCTATTTTTTGCTGGCATTTCATCGGGACGTAAAATATAATATCCTCACGGAATGTGCTGTACCCGGCCACATGTATCTAGCCGTTAATTTCTCGAAAGCAACTCTACGAATTATTTTCTCTTTTGTTTTCCTACTGTTGAAACGGATCCCGAGCTAGATACTGTCCAAGAGGCGTAGAAATTTAAATCCTCTACGTAGTGGTCAAATTACTGCAAATTATTGATATATTAGATGTATATTGAGCGTGTTTTTCAAACCATGTACTCTTAGGTTGCCCCTTAATTATTTGCTGATTCCACTCGAAGGAATTCGTCGTGGGTCGACGCTGACCCCTAGATATAAAATATCAAAGAAGGGTCCATGTACAAAATCTATACTAATCTTCTTAAGGAATGTGTTGTATCCAACCCCTTTATCTATTCGACAATTTCGTGAAATCGGCTCAACAAATAATCTTCAGACTTTTCTCCTATAGTTGGAACACACACCTTGCTAGACATTCCCGAAGAGGCGCTGTAATAAAAAGTCTGTAAATCGGAGTTCATTTAGTAAACATATGTTGATAACATTGACACACATTATGCGTGTTTGTCATACCTGTACCCGCAGGGTGACCCTTGTTTCGCTGATTCCTCTTCACAAAAGTCATTATGACTTCCTTCGTAGGTCGACTCCATCCCTTAGCGGTAAGTATAAATTAAGGATCCGTGTCAAAACTCTGTAAAGAGGGGACTAATGTCCCAACTGTATAAACAAGATATAACCTTCGAACGCCATTTGTTGTACTCAAACCCCTTTCTCTAGGGGACTAATTTTCATCAGACTTTTCCTGCTGTTGGAACTGATCCCAAACTATATAGCTTCCAAGAGGCGATGAAATCAAAATCCCCTAAGTCCGTGTCCAATTAGTTCAAGTTATTAATCAATTCGATCCACATTTCGCTGTTTCGTCTCAACCAAATTCGTCAGGGCTTCCTTCGTAGGTGGACTCTATCTCCTAGAGATAAGATATCAATGAAAGGTTCATGTATAAAGAGTGGACGTAATGGCCCAAATATAAACGTACGATATAATCTTACGGCATATTTTCTGCTTGACATCCTCTACTAGGTAGCAAATTTCTCAAAATCGGCTTGACGAATTTTCTTTAAAAATTTTCTGCTGTTAGAAAGGGGCCCTATTTAGATACTGTATAAGAGGCGTTGAAATCACAGTCCTCTAAGTAAGGGTTCCATGAGTAAAACTATTGAATCAGTTTATTAACATTTGCTTGTTTTTCATAGCCGGTATCCCCTAACGCGCCCCTAATTTCGCTGTTTACCCCAAAACTTCATAACTACATGGCTTCTCCTTATTACCGTAACGGAAAATATACAACTCAAACATCAAATACAGAGAACTATTTTACCTGCGCTACCTCAGACCAGTCAGTTAATGTTTTTAAGCCTCATTTCGCCTCTAACCTTGCAACATAACTACCATCATAGGAGCAACACAAGCCGTCTCCAGACAACGGAACTGTTCTTTCTCAATTCCTCTATTGTACAATATACCATTCACCCATCAGGAATACTGCACATGGACTCATAATCTTTCACACAGTTAGTTTTTAATAGGGACTACTCAGCTCCAGGGACACGAATTAGACTCTGACCTGAACTCACTATAAAATTAAACCATGCCATCCTGGAAACTCAACAAAACTGCCATATGTGATGTTTGCCCCCAGCAATTGCCTAATTAGTCGGGTTGAGGACACCGACTTCCCAAAATCAAACAAGTGATAACTAAAATTTATGAAATCCTTCAAATGGAGAGCTATATGCAAATGGCGGATACTCCAAAATTTATTACAATATCAAAGATGGGTCTATGTAAAACCTGTATTAAGAGGGAACTTGTTAGCCTAAATGTAAACGTAATATAAAGTCTTACGTCATGTGTTGTACTATACTAACTTTATCTAGCCGAGAATTCTCGAAATTGGCTCGACGTGTTTTCTTCCACATGTTTTTACTGTTATTTAGATAATATCCAAGAGGCATTGAAAACAAAATCCTCTTAGTAGAGGTTCAATTAGTGCAAATTGCGATAAGATCTATCAACATTTTAGTGTTTTGCATACCCGGTACCCATCGTTGTTTCTTATCGACGATATTCGTTAAGACATTCTTCGTGGGTGAGCTCTATCGCACAGAGATAAAATATCAGAGAAGGTCCATTGTCAGAAATCTTTAAAGAGGAAACATAGAGGCCCATATGTATACGTAAGGCATAATCTTCTGATCGCATGTGTTGTACCCGGCCTCTGTCATCTAACCTCGAATTCGTCGAAATGGTCTCGACGAATTTTCTTCTAAGGTTTCCTGCTGTTGGGATCGTTCACTTTTTACGGACTTTCAAACAGGGGTTGAAATAAAAATTATCTAAGTTAGGGTTCAAGCATCGTAAAGTTTGGCTGCAATCTGTTTTCCGCTTGCATTGGACAAACACGGTCAGAAATGCCGTTGGGAGTCAAATATGTCTGTGTACAACATATCGTACAATAATAAATGTCAAAATCATTATAGCGGCGAACATTGAGGAACCAGATATGGACTGAAGCGGTAATCTGCTAATGGACTTTTGTACAACTATCATATATTAATCTCTGGGTTCCAAGAACTAGGGTCTACGAATTTCTTTAAACTTTTCCTACAGTTGGAAGAGATCTCTAACAAGATATCTTCAAGTTAGGGGTTCAATAATTACAATCTTTTCAATTTATCTAAATTCACTTTTTTATACTACCCATTACTAATTTAAAAATTTTCATTAATCACTTCAATATACTATCCACATACGCAAAGCAATCAAACCCCAAATCTACTCTCCCCACACCTCAAACACCAAAAAAAACATGATCTTAATCTACTATCCACACAAACGTACGTGAGCACTTACAAACGCACAATCATATACACAAACACATACCCTCACACTATTAAAAAGAGTTAGTGTTTATATTCACACTACTCTACATACACACATTGGCAAATGGATTGTTATTTCTTTTCCAGAGTATTGGGTAGCCCTGAAAAGGGCTGTTTTTTTTTTTTGTTTGCTATGGCAATGTTTTTGTTTCTAAGAATGCGACGTCCTCTGAGGATAGACTTTCTGACGATAGGTCTGCTTCTTCGGAAAGAGAAGAAGAACTCTTTGATGTCGATACGACAATCGACAAAGCCTCTGTCAGGTTCAGGTTGCTGCTGCTGTTGTTGTTGCTGCTGTTGCTGCTGTTGCTGTTGCTGCTGTCTCTGAAGTCTGTACTTCTCTGTCCATTCTTCTTTCTCCCTGTTCACTTCTTCTCTGAAGAGCTCTTCTATCAGGTCTTCAGTGACTTTTAACATTCTCACATTCTCTGTCTCTTCTGGCTTCGGTATCAGACTGTGTCTGACCCTATGCAAATTCACGTAGGCTTCGTTTAGCTTAGCTAGTTTGGAGCACATATTCGTAGGAGGATGAGTCGACAATGGATGGTTAGACTGGAAACTTCCCCGGTTCTTAAAGTCAAAGCGCGGACGTGAAGGAAAACATCCCTCTACGGTTTTCGAGCCGCAACGTTAAATGAGTGCCATGAGAGGGATAGTAAGAAGTCAAAGAGCATGAATAAACATTCTTATAGCCAAACAAAAGACTAAGGCATTTTTTTCAAAACACAACATTTTTTATTCAAAAATCACTTAACACTAACCAACAACTCTAACATTTTTTAACAATAATCCAACAATATAACATCAAACAATTTTTTCAAATCTCAAACAATTTTTTCAAATCACAAACATTTTTTCAATTAACACTCTACTTTAAACAGGGTGGACAACGTTGTGAATGAAATTGTGATTTCCACTGTTGGAAGTCATTAGGCCATTGATGGACACTACGTTTCCTAGCTTGAGACAAAAGATAAGCATAATGGTCACAAAACCATTGATCTACTTTCACATCGTTTCTTGAAGAAGAACGAGGATCAAAATGAGTCACTAAATGTTCTAAGGAATAGCCCAGGCTGCGATGATGCAGAAAATACACACAGTACTGTCCACACACCAAGGAATCTATGCCTTGTAATTTCACATTATTGAATAGGGTGGTCTGAGCATTTCTTCTCATAAAGTCAATGATACTGTCTTCCAAAGGAGGCAATCCGTACGAATCGAAATATTCCACACATCCTTCTTGAGGAAAGTAGACGGCTACCCAGTGGGTTCCTGGGAGATGACTGTCGTCTGTGTTGATCACATAAGCTAGATGGTCTTGAGGTTTGCGATGAATGAGTTCATCTTTAGCACAGACGACAGGATTCCAAGAAGCCGTATGCGAACTGTGGTTCATAAGATAATAAAGTTCCCAGCTATCCATTGATTTGTGTGTTTTCTTCTTCACAGGTAATAATAAGTGATCAATTCGATCCTGACTTTTTGCTTAAAAATATCTGACAAATAATCGTTTCTTCGCTTTGTCTCCTCACTTTGATTCAGGAGAGCTTCGATACAATGGATCTCTTGAGTGGTTAATGGTGGACAAGAATGTTCACGCAAGTCTTTATACCACTGATGTAACACGTCTTCGTCCGAGATGAGACTCCAAGCTTCGTCCAGATACTCGTCCAATTTTTCTTCTTGACTCAACATCAGGCATTTATCGTGTTGAATTTGACTGGGATGATCGTTTTGACATCCATAGCAATTTTTCTTGATCAATTCCGTCATTTTTTCGACCAAATGTTTGGCAAAACAGGAGACTAAACGGGCTTCTTGTTCTGGCCATCTTGATTTCATCATGATAACTTCTTCTTTCACAGTCTAATCACATTCCTTGTCTAAAGTTTCTCCACTAGGTAAAGAGGGATAACAGTCTTCCATGGTTTCTAGTAATCTAGAATGACTTCTCTCAAACTGTTGATTTCTATCGTATTATCGAATTCTGCATACAGGATGACGTTCACCGTTTCATCAGGGACTCGGTTTGCAAACTGAATTTCCACACGAATCTGACCGGATTTTATAGGGTGGAAATGTTCCTCGTCGCTGCCTTGGTCTGGAGTGAAATCAAAAGCTCACAAAGCATAGCCTCCTGCATAATCCTCGTACGTAATGCCGTGACTGGTGTTGGTTCCTAACTGACCGGTGGCTTCGTACAAGGACAGGTACGACCTCAAGTAATTCTTCTTGGTAAAGTCAGGTTCGAAAGGTCGGGTACACAAGGTTTTGCCATCGCGACTGACTTCGATCTTGGACACGCCAAAGTGTTGAAAGTAGAAAGGATTTTTATCGGCAGCTCCGTTGAAGGCTGTATTCTCGACGATACCAACGATCAAACGTTTGGGTAACTGTCCTTGGAACAGATGATCTTCGATCATGGATCGCTGTCCCTTGGGAATGGTGAAGGTTTTCACTTCCACGCGTCGTATGGGATACTTGGCGGTCGTTCTGCTCAACGTCTGACTGATGTCGTTTCCCACTTTAGGTAACACTTCCACACGGCGTGCGTAGCGTCTGGCTTCTTGGATTTTGGTTTTGTAACCGTCACTATCAGCCATTAAATGGAAAGTGCTACTGCTACGATTCAGTCTCAGGCGGACATCCACCCCGTTCAGCAAATACTTTTCTTACAACCACATGTCCAAATGCAAACGATCCATCAGTTCTAAAGTCTTTCCATCCTTGATTTTGTTTCTTCGTTCAACAAATACCTCATTGTTGTCTTTCTTTTCATCAGTTTCCAATATTTCAAACTGGTCTGCATCGTCAGCTTCCCATACCACACAGGCATTGATATGAGTGTTCTTGGCGTCTATTCCGTACGTCAACAGATTTTCCAGGTAGGCACGATAAGGGTAAGTATCCATGCTCCTACAGACTAGTTTGATATTCAAGTACAAGTCCACTCCACTAAACAAGGAATGCATGAAATTGTTGACGGGAGCTACTGCTTCAGTGTCTATATCACCTCCTGTCTTATCTAGAACTTTGACTTTCAGGTACAAGTAACTGCTATTCAGATCGATGTAATCTTCGGGTTGTCCTTTGATTTCAAACTCGATGGGAGCGGAATCGGTCAATGAGGAGACGGGATGAAATTCCACCCATTGGGATTCTTGCATGGTCATCATGGTGGGTGGCATGGCAAACAGATCCAGTTCCGACTTGGAATAGGAGCAAGACTCTCGGTGCATCATTTTTTTCTCTTTCTCAATAATCGAAAACGTCTAAGTCTCGAACGGTTCTTCTTTTCTTAGTCTTTCTAGCTTTAGACGTGTCAAGTCTGTTGAAAGGGTGTTTTCTTCGTCGTCTCTTTCTGCCTTGTCCTTGCTGAATGCCTGACTTGGTAGCGTGCAGGGCATTTATAGGTGCTTGCACCAAGACATTTTTGCCTGCCCTCATGAAGGCTTCTTTAGGGTTTTGTTTGTCAATGATGACATTTTGGAGAAATTCTTTGCCTTGCGTCAGTGCGGCATCTTTCAAGGCGTGCAATCCTCGTGTCACCATCGGTTTCAAGACTGGGGCCACCGAACGAAAGGCCAATTTCAGCATATCCCCTAAACCGTGTCCTCGCTGTCGAGCAACCCCTCGGTACACTGGATACATGACTTACGAATCGTGAGAGAACCGTTTTCTAAAATGGAGTTTCACCGTGACTTTTCCTTTGGTGAATGAAATATTTTGTCCCAGATCTCCTTTTATAGCAATGTTGACCGTGTCCAAATACGACTTACTGACGGGCAAATAGTGAGGATGTACAAATTCGCGGTGGACGTGATAGGTGTTTCCACCTTCCTGGTCATTGGTTGTGGCACCATCCACTTTGAAAGGAATGACACGCAGTAACGGCACGGAGGTGTGTCCCACCACGTTATACTACACCACATCGGAATACACAAACATCAAATTCAGTCCTTGGTTCAGTTCTACAGGGAATCGAAAAAACTTGTAAAATTCCATATTGCTGTTGATCTTCGGTTTAAAATTTGGAGCCATTTTTGTGTCTCCACCTAAAATATCAAACAAGTCACGATTAAAACTGATGGACAACGTTTGGGTATCCTGAAATTTCATCAGTAAGCGACGAGCCACTTTATGGTACTCCAGGGTGACACTTTCTTTGATTCTGTTCAGGGCTTTGCCAAAGGCTAATTCGAACCTGGAAGCAATGGTATCCACCAAATGTTGGCCACTAAAATAAAACCCTGACGGAATTTTCAAGATATAGATACTGAAGAGTGGATTGTTGGCTGGTTTTACGTCACCTAAAAACCCGATTTCATTCATGGTTTCTTGCAATTGTTGGTTTAGGATTTCGACCTCAAAAGTGTTTTGCTTTTCAGTGATGTTTTGGATTTGTGTAGGGTGAATCATTTCTACCAAAGCCACTTCCCAATGGGCTTCGTGATCTAATGGGATGGCCTGAGGTAATTTGGCCTTGTAACAGCACAACGTGTTGTTGGGAAACACCTCCATGGAACTGTCTCTTGGTAAGGGTAAGTAAAATTGGTTTTGGTGACTCATAATTCCAGAGTTCTGTGGCTGTCTGAGAGGTTACTGAACGTCAGAGGCGTGTCTCCGCCCAAAATGGGGTTCTGGTTGTGGTTGTTGTTGGAGTGGTGACTAGCACTGGCACTCGGACACAAGGTTTCCGTGGTTCCCGTTCGAGGAGAATTTCAGGGAGGGATTGGGAAGCAGGTAACCGATGCAACTGCTCGATAAAATGGTCCACAGTTGTTTGTCTCCTTGTTGCAAACTCAAATTGGCGATGAATGCCCCGATGACACAATACACCACGAAGATTTGGCAGAAAAAGACGATTTACGTTTTAGGCACACGTTCTCCGCACCACACCCACAAAGGTTGTTTTTGTAAATCTTGCAGAGAAGAACTGGGTGAAGGAGTGGTCGACGTAGCTGCGTCTGTGTGAAAGGGCATGATGGTCACTTCTTTTTATAGTCGATGACTTGCGAAGCGTCGATCCAAGAATCAAAACTCTGTGGATATCCTTTCCAACGTACTTTGACTTCTTTGACACGTCATTTGCCCACTTTACGGGTTCTGCGTTCGAGAATGCTTTCGATGTCGTACACGTCGTCTTCTTTTTTGGTGACACGTTGTAACTCGGGCAAATAAAACGTTCCTTTGAGCACTTCTCCGTTCATGTCTTCCAATTTATAGACGGTAGGATGACGGCCATGCACTCGTCCAGTGACACGAAACAATTCGGTCGTCCAGTTAGGTAAGTAACCTTTGTCGAAAGTGCGTTTGGTTTTGCCAATGAGCACCCAATCTCCTACGGTCAACTCTCCACTTTTCTTGGGGACAGCCCTCGTCGGGGACGTACCAAACAGGCGCTCACACACCAGCACTTCGTTGTCGGGAGTCACTTCTTGCGGGGCACGTCCAATGCTTCGATGGTAAGATCGGTTGTACGCTTGCACCAGGTGCGGTAAGATGTCGATGTACTTCAGAGTGTGGTGATGCGTAAAATATTTCCACAAGCGTTCTTTCAAAGTGCGTTGAAAACGTTCCACGATGCTGGCTTTGGTTTCGGGATTCTCGGTGGTAAGAAAATGAATGTCACGTTTCTTTAATTCTTTTTGGAAAGCTTGGTTCAGAAATTCGGTACCTTTGTCCGTTTGCCATCGGAGAGGGTGACGACCGCTTTGTGTTTCAACACTCGTAGCAGGGCTCGCACTAACTCGTTGCTGGGTTTGGAAGTCAAGGGCACGACCCAGGCAAATTTGGAAAAGACGTCGATGACACAAAACAAATATTTGTAGCCACGATTGTAGCTGGCCAAATGAGAGACATCGGCTAAATCGGCTTGCCATTGATGATTGATGCCTTCCACTCGGGTGAGACTTCTGGAAAACTTGCGTCGAATGGTTTTGTGTAAAGTGTAGGTAGCTTGTTCTTGTAACCATCGTTGCACTTGAGGTAAACGGAGACTTTTCAGTTTTGGCAGCACGATACAATTTTTGAACTCCTGCGTAACCTGCAGGATGGGAGGGATCGTAGTAAATGCTGGCTAAAACTTTTTCCATTTTTTGTGTTTGTTTGTGTGTTAATAAGTCACCCACTCTTCGGTGATGCTACTTTGGGTGGGTCGAAAGGGTGGTTTAGAAACGGATTTACATGTCCGATGGGCTACGGGAGTAGAAGTCAAAGGTAGTGGTGGTGGAGGTGGCAATGGAATGGCTTTGGTCTTCTTTTCTTTTTTCACTTCTGGTTTCCCTTCTTTCTTTTTCACTTCTGTCGAAGGAGGAGTGGACATCATCTTTTTAACCTAAGCTTTCATTTCTTCTCGTTGGGGTGTGGGGGACGGGGTCAACAAGGATGCTGCAATCATACTTGAAATGGGAGCTGCTGACGGTGTTTGAAACACTTCTCGCATCTCTTCTTCATCAGGTCTTCGTGGGGTAGCATCTCTGGTGACCCCTGGGGATGGTAGTAGGTAGTAGTGGTGGTGGTGGTAGTGATGATGGTGCTGGACTTTTCATCACGGTCTTAAAATCTTTCAGAGTGGGTAGAGCTGTTTCGTCTAAAGCTTTCTGGTGAAAGAGTTGCAGTCGTTGCAAGAGTTGACCGTACTTTTGCGATTTTTCTGTTTCGGACAAATCTTGGCGATCCATCAAGGACTGCAATTCGTGTTGTAACTGGGACATCTCGCTCAAATTGGGATTGGGGGGTAAATGCGGGGTGCGTTGTTCTTGCTACCGATGGCATTCCATCCATCGTTTGTAAGGCACTAAAGCTAGTTTTTGTCCTTCCATTGGGTTGTCAATGGACGATTCTGAGATCTTGGGACTTCAGAGGGCCTTTTATCTTGGTCCCACCAGTCCTCCCAACATGGTTCCCAAGACTCCTTTCAGTAAGGGGCCTAACAAGAGGGGTAAAATACCTCCACGATGGACCAACATCTTCTTCTTTTGACGAATGGGAATTTTCTTTTGAACCATTTGGCAAAGAACGTGACGATGTTTGCCTAAGCATTGTTTCTGGTGTTTGGACAAAGGGATCGTGCCTTTCAAGACGTTCAAACAGCATTCGCACACAGTATCGATGACCTCTTTGGAGGCTGATTGAATGAGTTTTTTTCGTAGGGGTGGATAAGCTTTGGACAGGACAGATAACATGTCCCCATGTTTGACTAAACAAGGAGGGAGTCCTTTTCTTTTCTTTCCTTGGGGCTGTTTAGAAGAGGGATGTTTTCTGGAGGGTGACATCTATGAGTCTTCAGGAGCACCAAAAACACTGATACCCCGACTTGGTCACAGACCTTTTTTATACTGGAACGCGTCGCCACTGATTGTCTTTACGTCGTATCAACTTCAGGACAGGCATGACACGTCGTGCAGGGGTACGCAACGGACTAAATCGAGCCAGTTCTTGCTTGGACAAATCCAGTAAACTTTGTAACATGCCCGATCTCTCTTGGACTTTGATTTTGGGAGAAGGTACTTTGTGAGCAGCAGCCACTGCCACTAAATTGGAGGGTCCTGCCACTGGGGAAGTTCTTGGGGTCATCAACGGAGACGTTCTTGGTGTGATCAACGTCTCCAAGTACTCTTCAGTTCTTGGTGTCATCAACGGAGAAGTGGATGAACCTGAGGCTACCGGAGACGCGGTCACCGCCGTGGCAGGTCGTGGTTTGCGAGTGTAAGGTTGCGTACTGGCTGAAGTGCCTCTCTTGCGACTAGTTTTCTTCTGTGGACTTTTCTTTTTCTGGGGACTTTTTCTCTGTTTCTTTTTCTGGGGGCTTCTTTTCTTTTTCCTGGGTGGTGTCTGGTAAGAGGAGGGTCCCGCCACTGGAGAAGTTCTCCTTGGGTACCTGGTCTTTTTCTTCTTCTTGGAACTTCGTTTGACTTTTTTTCTTGGGGAGCACTCTGGGAGCATTAGGATCCCATCTTAAGAGAGAGCGAATGATGACCCCTCCTAGGGTACCGCTCCCTCCAGGTTTCAAAATGATTTGTTTTTTGGTTTGAGTGTCGATGCGGGGATCGGCCAGTTGGGTCAAAGCGACTTTGTTTCGATCAAAAAAGCGTTTGGTTTGATGAGGAATCTGAATGATCCCTTGGAGCAATTGACGTGCTGTCACCGTGAACCATCGTAAGACTTCTTTGAGACTAGCTTCTAAGACACGAGCTCGTATTTGTGGATTTTTTTCTCGACTGATGCCATACAAGGCACGAATCAATTTGACGGGAAGATGCGACTGAAGGGACGTCATGTTCAAACTGTGTGAGACAGACGAAAAGTGTCTGAGGATATAATAGATTTTTTTTTGTGGAATGTAATTAAGTAGAGGACGGAGACGTGTACAGGACAGGCCCTCCGTCTTGGCACCAGTGGTGAAACAAGTGGGTACGAAATCGCAAATCATCGGGGTCATAGGTTTCAAATCGACGAGTAAATAGGCGTGTGGTGTTTGGGTGGCATCGTCGTACGCCTGAGGCAGCCAAGGCGTTCCTAACTGTTTGGCTAAGACTTGCACTTGGCGATTTATCTCGAGGGCTTTTAAACAAGACCACGTAATGCGCATTGAGACTGATGGTGCGATGGGCTTTACTTTGTTGAAACAAATTTTGAGTGATGTAAACGACACTGGCATTACGATGATGCCCTTTGCGCGTGAACCACAGTTTAATTTCTTCTTCGTCTTCTCCTAACTTGTCGTCGAAAATGACCAAATGGGTTTGACGGGAGTCAGAGACGATGCCGTCGTCTTCTTTAGGAATGCCTTCCACAAACACGATGGAATCGCCTTGACTTTCTCGCAAGAGGCTGTACGCCGATTGCCACTCTTTGTAACACCATACGATGCGTTGAGGTGGTCGATCGATCAAATGATGTTTATGTTCGATCAAACGTTTGACGAATTCGGTTTTGCCTGAACCGCTAGGTCCAGCAATGAGCATGTTAAAGGGATGGCGAAGATACAAAGACTCCCAACTGGCACGATCTAAGTGTTCGTCGATGACTTTGACAGTAGAGGAAGAGGGAGCAGAGACAGCAGAGGTAGCCATAGTGTCAGGAATGTCACTTGTGACACGAAAACAAACAAGACGAGAGTTTATATACTTTTTTCAGGACACGTTTATTGAATGTTTTAAACATGAACACGAAAGACAAAAATACATAAAAGCCAAAGGCTTAAGTACAACGATAAAAGGCACATGATAACCATCAACGTGGAATAAACACAAGTGTCTGTACAACATGTTTTGGGTAATGTTCTGACCAGTCCTATAGGGGGTAAGGTCACACAAGTGTCCTCCCGAAAGGGTCTTTCAGGCCTGTCCATAACAGTCCTGTCCTGGGTGACGGGTTCTTCTGGCACCGTCACTAACACAGGTTGAAAAGTTGGGTCCAAGCCTCAAAACCCCCTTTTTTCCAGTCACGGACATCTGTCCAATGGGGATGTAAGTCACAAGCTACACACACATCGTCATACACGTCTTCGGTAGCTAAAAGTTGACAAATCTTTTTTCCTGTAGAGGTCGAGAAGTATCCAGATGAAAACGCAAAGCTTTGAGCAAAAGGAGTCTTTCGTGACCATTTAAGGCCATTGAGGTGGTAAGTACTGATCGTAAAGAGTCCACAAGGAATCGGCTGGTAAACGAAATCCCAGAAAACAAGTCACTAAGACACACACCACTTGTCGACCCAAATTGAATGGATATAGTTCTTGTAATAATCGATGGTAATGATCCACGGTTTGAATATGGTCATTGAGTTTCCTTCCACGGAATCTGTTCAATTACATGTAACATAAGTCGTGGCATGGCAGCCTGTTTTTATATTCTCTTTTTTTGGATGCAATACACGTACTTTCTAGCCAGACATATTCGTTCTCCAGTATGGAATCTAAATCTTGCATACTGTAACCGAAACGTCAGAGTTCGTTTAGGAGTTTCCTCTTCCGCTAAGTAGATTCCACGTAAAATATGTTTGAATCCTTTAACTTGTCTTCCTCAATGCGTTGCACTAGGTGAATCTCGAAGTAACCAAAATTATGAACATGTCGATCATTGGCGACCTCAAAATTTTGAACAATCTCTGACCACTGAAACAATTTCTGACGAATCAGTTGTTTTATACCATTCAGATACCAGTGGTTAAAGATCTGGTGACGTAACGGATGCAACTGTTCTTTACGTTTGACTTGTATTTTGACCAGCTCTCGGTAAATGCGTTCTCTCAACTCCAGAGGCAAGCCCAAAATGTTCTCTTGTAAAGTATCCATAAGTATATACACTGTTTTTGGAATCCTTGGGTGGTGGCCAATAGCCTCGTTTACCTTTGTGGCTGATTTAATATCCACTCATAATCAGTCTTCTTATACTTTGGAACAGAGCATAATTTAAAAACGGATGAATAACTTTGCGTTTGCGTTTCACTTGTATTTTGATCAGTTCTCGGTAAATGCGTTCTCTCAACTCCACAGGCAAAGCACGAATGTTCTCTAGCAAAGTATCCATGAATAGGTCATACTAAATCCTCTTTTGTCTGACACAAGAAATGTACCGTTTGCACAGACATGGTTTTACTTCAGTGTCGAATTTAAATCGTTTAGTTACTAATTTACACATTACAATTCGTTCAGAAATTTCCTCTTTCACTAAGTTGACATTGTGTACAAGATGTTGGTAATTCGTTAACTCTTCCTCTGGAATTCGATGTAGTTAGTTTACAATGTAGTAGATAGAATCATCAATAGCAAACCAATCCTTTTTAAAACTAGGGGATCGTTTATCAATGTCTGTCCAATAGAACACTTTCAACTGAATCAGTCCTTGTATAGCATTCAGGTACCAGTGGTTCAAACACCGGTGACGTAACGGATGCAATCGTTCTTTACGTTTGACTTGTATTTTGACCAGCTCTCGGTAAATCCTTTCTCTCAACTCCACAGGCAAAGTGCGAATGTTCTCTTGTAAAGTATCCATAAACAGATTATGGTAAGTTACTTCAATGTCTCGGTCCCACTAAGGGTAAGTAATGACAATTCGGTGACCATCGAGCATGTTCTACGTAGGCCGAATCTTGTGGTTCCCAGTAATGAAGTGACACACCGCAACTGAAGCACTTGACTTTATCTCCTTCGCCCAAGTAGAACAATCCGGCTCTGGCTAATTCTTCGGGGGTCGGTCCTCCCAGATACTTAGGCCATTTTCCTTTGAACGATTGAAGACGATTTTCAAAGTAGCAGTATTCCGACAAACGCACAGGAAACGAATATTCGTCTTTCACAGGTTCGTTTCGATGAGGGTTGGGTGACATGGACAGGAGTTTGCTCAGGGCTGGATGACATCCGTAGGGGGGTAGACGTGAAGGTGAACATCCCCTTTAAAACGAAACCCAGTAAAATGTCCAAGAGGACGAGCGGCATCGCTTTCGCATCCCTCAGGTTTGACACGCACAGCATCACTTTCCATGATAGGGGTAGTGAGAACAAAGTTCCCATGATGCTTTACGGCATCGCTAAGGTGACAACGTACAGCATCGTACCCATCGCAAGGATCACAATCGCACTCGTCTGCAAACTCCGTTACGCAATTACAATGGTAACCACATGGACAATCGCAGTTTCCTTTCGGACATTTTCCGTCGCAATGCCTGGGTCTTATCCATCCAATATTAGTCACACTAGAGGAAGATACAACTTTTTTACAATCCCCAAACTGGAACGATGTCTCTTTCAAAGTATTCATCTTATTCGCTTGGTCTTGGTAGTCACAATGAACTATCGATCTTGCCTAGAGTTCCTTTTTATATACAGACCAATACCGACGTGTCCATACGGTAAAGTGAAATGATTGGGAAGTCGCACTCGCTTCTGGTACACGATTTGATAGACTTTTTCCAAGGGTCGACTGACGATGTGGTGAGTGGGTAAACGTACAATCTTGTTCGGTTGATAGGTGGTCACTTTAAAGTGTTCATCCTCTCCGGATTGCAAGGCTTCTTTCAATACCCCAAAGTTGACCACACGACTGGTACGATAATTCAGAGTCAATCCTTTCACTTTGCACGTCGTGTGCACTTCTCCTTGTGGGTCCCGGTATTCATAGCCGTAATTTTTAGGACCGCCACTGACGAAACTTAGAATCTTGTCGTCGGGATGCTCGTCTGTCCAGGCTCCTATACGGTCTCCTTCGATGTCAGGGTGCTGTTGACTCGGGTGATGGATGTAAATGCAACTGTCCGTGTCAAAGTACAGGACGCGTTCCCCTAACAGTTCTAAAGCTTCGTACAATTTTAAGCGAGCATGGGCTGTCACGTAAGCCGCAATGATGACATTTCCAAAGGGGTCGTCTTGTACAAAGTCCAGATCTTCTTCGTAATTGACCAAGATCAAATCCTCGCGAACGACGTCCACGTGTTTCATGAATTTCGTTTTGTCGTGAATCATCTGAAAGTAGCGGGAAGGTTCGGTCAAATATTCCGTCTTGGGTAAACACGGGCGTTGTGCCATTTTTCCCCACAAGCAATTTAACATCACTTTGGCAAACGATCGCCTGCCTTCGTTTTTCTCGATGTGATCTAAAGTGATGCCTTCTTGTTTATAGTATTTCTCTTTGAATTTTATTTGGTCATCGGGAGTGTGACACCAGGAAGGATAGCCGCTGGCTTCTTGCTTCAGTTTCAAAAAGGCATACACGTAGTCTGCGAAAATGCCTTTCTGACTGGGGTCACCCTTGTGGTATTGTTGTGTCTTGGGAAAGTGACAAATTTCGTACACTTCTAACATTTGGTATCCCATGTCCAGAGCTTTGAACAATTCTACACTGACCCAGGTTCCCGTCAAAGCCCGTTCTTCCTGGGTGTGCTGACAAGGCTGGTCTTGGTTGCACGTGTCGGCACAAGTACGGCACAAAGGAAACATCAGTTTGCCTTGGCAATGGTGAGGTAAGACGGGATGGTACAAGTCCGTGGGAGGCAAAACTTTACACTTGATCAAGCCTTCGTATTGTCGAATGTTTTCCAGGTCGATGTGTTCTGTGAAGAATTGTGGGTGCCCTGTAGGAAAGCGATAATATTTGCACACGTAGGGATACAGCGAACACACGTCCAAGTATTTGATTTCTTCTCCTTTCTCTTCGTCGGCTTGGTACAGCAAACAGGTGGCATTAGTTCTTCCTCCGTACAAACTATCCCTCGGGTTCAGGGGGTCCATGAACTGGTAACTTTCCACGAGGCGTTTAAACTCGGGATCGGTTTTCAAACGGTGATCGTACTCGTGTTCCCAGTTCCCAGTTCCAAGGACTTCAAGACAACAGTTCATGTCAACTGAAGGCTTCCTAAACCCGTAGATACTTGAAATAATTCTTCTCTAAGCACATTATGACCACAAAAGAGAAATCTCCAATTTCACACTTGTATGATTTTTTGTGGTTTCACGTTTACTTGAGTCATTCGTAAGCTTTTCGAATCCCAATGCTAATAGTTCGAGCCATGCACAGCAGGACACGACCCAAACACCTAACACAACTAATTAATCGTGTCTCAAAGTACTAATTATGTATACCCACCAGTATCCTAACCCCTTCCAACATATAGTCCGTTATTTGTCTTTAGTCAGCTTTATATAGCTGGCACCAAAGAACACTCTTATTTCTCTAACTGGGTTAGAACAACACCAATGCATGCCATGAAGGGCTTTTAATCTTCAATAAGTAAGCCCTAATCAATTACTTATTGAACTGTGGATAAAAAAATGAATAGCCACATGGATTTTAAGAAGGAATAAGTAACCAAATGTGGGTAGAAATAACTGAATCGGGAATACTGGTTACTTAATCCTTATTCAATAGGGAATAAGGAATAAGTAACCAGCTTGATGTCAATATATACTGCTGACCTTCGGATGCCGGTGTAATGTGGTAAAATGACCCCTGTAGGAAAATGACCCCTTATCTTTTGTAAACGGAGAATAATGACCGGGGTTAATGTTTCTACGGATAATAATGACCGGGGGTAAGTTTTCTACGACAAAGGCGTCTGATTTCTGCGTAGAAAAGTGAACCCTTTCTCACTGACTAATAATAATACTTGATCCTCTTCACACTACAGATTTACTCCCCATAGAATATTGATCTTGTTTCAGATTTTCCTTTTATTTACAGATATTGTAATATTATTGTTTTATATGTCATTTATTATATGTTTATGATATGTTTGGCTGTTCATTTTCTTCTTTTTATATCATTTTTCATTTAGTATTGGCTAGTAATTATGTGTTCGTGGCGCTATAAAATATCAACTCACCTCGTTACACCTATTACACCTATAGTACGGGGCAACGACACGGAATTTCTACAAGCAACAAATTCGCTTTCCTATGCACAAAGAATGTGACAGAAGTGGATTTGAGTCGATGCCGCGCACAAGCGAACGGCGCTGGTAGCCTTAGACCAACGGAAGCTTAACGAACCAGAATTAAGTAACCAAGCGAATATTAAAATAAAAGTGCACATTTACTATTGTTTTGGAATTCAAAGTGAGATACTGAACAATAGAAATTGATAAAGCACTTTCTCATCAACCATCACAATCATATCACAAGGTACAGTTACAACTGGACTTCAGGGTCATGAAACTCTGTTCAGATGTCGATCTGAAGCTCAAGATCAGAACAACAACGATTACTACTCCGAGACACCGAGACTGTGATCGCAATAATAACTCAAAACGTTTTCACATTCTATGCCATGTTCATTTTATGACTTTGTTGCACTGAGCAACAGAGTCTTCTGACATCATCATGATGGTTTCAAGAGTTCTGCTAGTTTGTCTTATAGATTACTGTCGACAATTCAAAAGTCGTCCATTTAAATTGCTTGGTATATTCATTTAATTTTGCTTTAGATTTTATGAATCGTACTAGAATGGGGATAACTGTATTGCAGTTTAGAATCTGAGGAGATTAAGAATGGTTTGTCTGTCACAGTGTCCACTGATGCTCGCTGTAAGAGACTAAACGTGTGACGGTTACAACCGCATCAAAATTACAGATTCTACAGATAAAATTAAATTTTAGTAATTTTATAACCTTTCAAACCAATTCGAAACAAAACTAACGTAATAATTGTGGAGGATATGGAAACATTGAAAATAAAACTGAGAGTTGATACTTTATATCAGGAATGGCAATTTATTTAGCATGGAGTTGGGCCACTATGAGGACAATGGAAATTAGTAATTATGGTTCACTCAGGGTACAATGGGAATTTAAAATCAGGCTGGTATGAGGACCACAGAAATTTAAGACTTACTCTGGGGCCCTTTGGAACTTTTTGATTAGGCGACACTCTTGGGCCATATGGAACTTTAAGATCAAGATAGCGCTCTGAAGTTGTTGTTGTTGTGGGGTTTAACGCCATTTTTCAGCACACGGTAGGCTATACATGGCGGCCAGTATTAATGGTGGAGGAAGAACCCGGAAAACCCCGGAAAGAACCACCGACCCACGAGAAGCTACTGGCAAGCTTTCTCACATGCCCACATTGGCTGAATCTTAGACTCGAACCGCCGCAGACAGAGGTGAGATGGCAGTGATCCGTAACGAAGAGCGCTTTAGACCACTCGGCCACTCGGGGCCCCCGCTCTGAAGTCGTTTGGAATTTAAAGGAGCACTACCGCATTAATTTTCAAATTGTTTACGCAAATTTCGTTTTCCTTGTAAATCCAAAATGTTGAAAAGTGTTGAATATCGACCTAAAAGGGTTGAAAATTGCATTTAAACACGTACATAGGGCTTTCTTCATCTAAAAATAGAGCCCGTCGACACGTAATATGATCACGTGACTAATCAAACTGGTAATCTAAGGCGCAAACAGCAAGAGTGGATGTTTATGCTTTCATATTAATTCATGTGATACCAGAAGTGTATATATTGATTTCTCCCATAGGATGAAAGAGTTTAAATACTTTGTAATGTATTCCCCTGAAACTAGGATTCTTTTTCTACGCAGTTTAGAGCAGTGGATAAGCCAATACATTTCTTCGGTAATTGGATACTGGGGGTAATTTCAAAGTGTTACTGATTGAAAGTTTGAGTTATCACACCCCCACCCCTCTCTCAGTCTCTCTGTCTCTCTGTCTCTGTCTGTCTCTCTCTCGTAAAATAAAATAAAATAAAAGGATTTTAGTGAAAGTTTAATATTAATAAGTGAACTGTATAAGATTTTCAGCATGGACATTGAAGACAGATTAACACACGTACATAGAAGGACAAAGGAAACCCAATATACCACCATCTGACTGACTTGAAAATATAAAAGGAAATATTTTGAACAGGTCGCAACACTTGGCTACTTCTCAAGAATGAAGTTAATTTTATTGGGGTTAATGAAACATACCTTGAAAGAATCTAGTATGACCGTGAAGATGACACAAATCAACTTCGTATCTTTACCTACAAGACTTTAAATCTTTAGATTTTAACGGACAATAACTATTCCAAGAAACTGGTCCCATCTCAAAAATGATGAAAGTTCTAAAACCAGTATGTATATCTCAAGGTTATATTATTCTAAATGTCACGTTTGTATCTGTAATAGTGTAGGAAACAAACTGAACTGCTAATGGACGGACAGACAGACAGATGAAAACTTGATCCCCACCTTTTTAAAATTTGCATGGGGATAACAGTCGTGTCATTTTATTTTACTTATTTAAACATTATAACTGTCAACACACAAAACACAAAACAAATTTGCATATCTCTGAACTTAATGACATAGCTAATAACTATACACATTAACTATACATATTAACTATACATATTAACTAAACTGCCAAGACTTTGATTTTGATGTTCAATACTAATTGTATTTCATCACAACTATAAACAACAGAAACTCTTGCTCAAACTTTATTTTACATCTGACGTAGTAATATGATATTCCAATCGATTATTATCTATACATTTTCTATTCAGTTATCATTACTGTGGAAAGAATGGATGTGAGGTACACACAAATAGTGAATGGGGAAAAGAAAACTGCAAGAAAAAGCCCAACTTATGCACAATGCAGTTTATTGTTAAGCTGCAGTTTATTGTTAATAATAATAATAATAATAATAATAATATTATTATTATTATTGTTATTATTATTATTATTATTATTATTATTATTATTATTATTATTATTAAAAACTTTTAAAACTGGTTTGAAAGGTCCTTTATCCATGCATGTCCATTCCTTAGTCCATAATTTATGTAAAACTATGACTGTGATTTTAATTTACTGCGATCATCGGTTCGAAGTCATGCTATCAACGAGATCATTATTAATCTAGCATTTTGTAGTTAAGTCATTTTCCATGGGTTGGAAGCGTGTAGCTCAGTTGTATCTGTGGTATCTTTCAGCCGTTTAATCATTCTCCGTCTCCTTCATGAAATTTATCCCATCTGTAAAGATGGTTCATCCACAAAACACATTTCCACGTCTGGGACTTGGCTCCTCGTCACGCAAATGTTTACATGGAATCATCACCTTCTACGGCAACATCCGCGATTGTTCGAATATGGACAATTTTATTCCAGTGCGCTATTTATAAACTCAAAAAACAACGCTCGGTTTTCAAAATCTGATCGTTTGACTTCAATTATCTATGTATACCCAAATGTTTTGCAGTACTTTATGGGTCAGAAAATTGTGTTTTAATAAGGACTACGATTTCATAATGTGTTCTGGAATATTGTATTTTTGTATATTATGCAGTAGTAATCCTTTAACATTAGTATGACACTATTAGACTATATGGAACTTTAGCATTATGATCACACTCTTAAGCCCTATGGAACTTTAACATTACGATGACACTACAAAGCCCTTTTTAACTTTAACGTTAGAATGACAATATTAGACCCTATGGGACTTTTACATTAGGATGACACTCTTAGCCTTAATGAGTTTTAACATTTGGATGACACTACAAAGCCCTTCGGAACTTTAACTATAGGATGACATTCTGAAGCTATTTGGAAGATTAACGTTAGGATGACATTATGTGGCTATTCAGAACTTTAACATTAGGATGACAGTCTGAATCCTTATGAAACTTTAGTATTGGGATGCCACTCTGGGGCCTTACGGAACTTTAACGTTACGATGAGACGCTGGGGTCCTATGGAGCATTGACATTTTGACGATACAAAGGGATCTTATAGAAAATTTTACGTATTAATTATTATAAGGATCCCTAGGTAATGCGCAAAAACAAACACAAAAAACATACACAATCTCACAAAATCAGCACTATATTGTTTTTCAAGTGTCAATGTCTTTTAAATAAGAAACAAACAAAGCATGTTCAAACTAAGAAGATCAGATAAAAGTTCTGTCTCTAGTACTTGAAAATTGAATGACAAACCGTACATGTAATGTTAGGATGAAATAAACAATCGACATAATGTAATTTCCTTATTAATCAGGTCATACTTTGACAACCATCACAAAACAAGTTCAAATAAACTTGCTCCATCCATCTGTATCTGCTGTGACTCTGATACACATCGCATATTCACTATTCTTGTGTGCGTTATTTTTAATGCTATTTATCTACACAAGATCAATGGATTTGCTGTTTGAATTCAGACGCTAGATTATAAGCTTCAGAACTCCTTTTCTCACGTCAGACATAATAGTCAATATCCGTCAATCCCCTAGTGTGTATCTCGGAATAATATATATATATATATATATATATATATATATATATATATATATATATATATAATATGTTCTTTTGTCTGTCTGATATTCATTAACATTAATTGATACACTAATCTGCTGGTTGTGCCAAACGACGCCCTGATTGATGAGGACGAATACATGCACTTGCTTTGATATACATCAAATTCATCGATGTAGAAGAAAATTGTCCTGAAGATTCCTTTACAGTCTCGTGAGTCTTTGTTAACAAAACACCCCGAAAATGTCAAAATCAGGACATAGAAACAAAATATATGTATATCATGCCACGTTAAATACAATAGGATACAAATGATACAATGTGGGCGACCTTTGCAAACGCACACAATATATATATATATATATATATATATATATATATATATATATATATATATATATATATATATATATATATATATATATATATATATATATATATATATATATATATATATATATATATATATATATATATATATGTATATATATATATATATATATGTATATATATGTATATATATATATATATATGTATATATGTATATATGTATATGTATATATGTATATGTATATATGTATATGTATATATGTATATGTATATATGTATATGTATATATATATATGTATATATATATATGTATATATGTATATATATATATATATATATATATGTATATATATATATGTATATATATATATATATGTATATATATATATGTATATATATATATATATATATATATATATATATATATATATATATATATATATATATATATATATATATATATATATATATATATATATATATATATATATATATTCTTATTCCTCGCCAATTAGATAGGCCTCATATCCTTTATTATCATTTAAGCAGGGAATCTGGCTGTAGAAATAAGCTCAATTGCCCATTTCACAAAGAGGATTGTAATTAGGAAAATCAACATAGTGCAAAACTAAACACAGAATGGAAAGTACAGTGTACTGATATTATTATAAGCAGAGGACAAGACAATCATATGCATATTATTAGTATTATTAGCAATTTAACTAAATGTCTCAAATCAATTATGTAGAACACTATTCAACAGCTGTAAGGATAACACAAATAACACAAATCATCTCAGTACAAAGATCATTTTTTAAATGTCACAAGTTCAGTTTTTAGTCTTAAATTAACTGATGTAGAATTTAATGTTTAGTTCCAATAAGTGAGGCAATAACCCATTATTAATCTAAGTAAGTAATCGAAGCTTTTCCAGAATCGTTCCAGCTGGTTATAATATAAGATATCCTTGCTTAGAAATATGCATTATTGTTTAAATAGCATATTTTGTTTGTAAAATACTTTCATTCACAACTAGAAATGTTCCATATTCATGTGAAAAAAAGTACCGGATTTTCTCGAAGAAATTAAAGTCCAAAGGTTCCATTTAGGAGGCTCCAGGTAGGTGGGAGATGAGGTTGAATAATAAGGAACATATAACGCACCAAAGCTTCTTATGTACAAGTATGTACAAAATATATTTGTCTCTCAACATAGGAAGCCTCAATACAAGGCGGTACCATTATAAGGCTTATAGAGTTATTGGGTCGATTACATTATTTAAAAGACATATTATGTTTTAAAATACCTAAAGAGTCTTCGGGTGGCCAAGTGGTATAAAGAGATAGCCTTTACCGATCGCTGCCATCTCACATATGTTGGCGTGGGTTCGAGTCTCGGGCTCGGCCAATGCGAGTATTTGAGAATTCTTGCCAGTAGCTTCCATCTTCGATCCCCACCACTATAAAGCGGCTGGCATGAATAGCTGTCGTGTGCCCAAACATGGATTTAAATCAACGACGATACAAAAATATAACGCGACATTATCGATAGCGCGGTTCACATTTATGACTGACATGAATACCGTTATAGTATAGTATCACATAGTCTGAGGTCTAAAGGCATAAACAGAGGGAGTACCGGTACATTGCAACATATTCACAACTTATTGACAACATATTGACAGTCTTATAATTTTCCGGTCCTAAGTTATTCACTGAACTATCCAAACCAAAATACGATTACATGTATGTATGCATGTATGCATGTATGTATGCATGTATGTATATCAGTAAGAGAAATACCCAGCATGTCTGGACCATATTTCAGACGTAAACAACTTAATTCAATTGGTGTGCATAATCCCGTGTCCCTTACATGATAATATTTCTGGACCGCTTCTTGTTAGAAGGAACAAGACAAAAATAAAACATTATACTAATCTCGTGTAAAAGAAATAATTTTTTTTTATCGCATTATAAATAATGACACGTGGCTTTATTTTGATAATTCAGCGTTTTTATACGATATGATATAAATATTTAAATATTGCATGAATCTGACATAAAAGCAACAACCATAATATCAAATGATAACGTTTATTTATTGAGGCATCTATCTCAGTAACAATGAAATGTCACAAAGTGTTTTAGAAGCAATGAAGTGTTTTACAGATTACATTCAATGATGTCAGCGTCAGTTCTGGTGAAGTTTAGCCATCTGTGATATAAGCAAATCGACGGAACAACTAGCATGTGCAAAGTTGTCTCCTCGGTTCTTTAATCTCTGATTGCAAATATAATTCTGCTTCTATCATTAGTATAAATTGTTTTCATTTTGCTATCTGCTTTTGCTATGTTCATTCTTATATTCCTAATTTTTCTCTGAAACAGTACTGCCTGTTTTCATGTCTCGCCATTTTTATTTGCGTCTTGCATCTTTTAGGAAAAGTTAGCAGTAGACCCTAGTTCTGAAAATTGAAATGCATAATTTTATTGACCAAAATTGCGTTAAAAAATGGTGTACACTACTTGTAAGCAAGATCGCAAGTCATTTTGCGATTAATCTTTATTCAACTCTAGAGTTTAGTTTCATCTCTCTTAGATGGAAGATAACAACGATAAAGTAACAGAAGAAAACTAAGGAAAAAATAAATAATAAAATAAAAAATTAAACAATAAAAACATGGAAAGGTAGCTTCATGAATGCTTAAGGTCATCGTATAGTTGCCAGCTTTGTAACCGTTCAGAGCAACTAAAACAAAAATATATGAAGAACGAACAGTAGATTCATAAGATCTTGAAATTACGCTTTGTGAAAGGATTGAAACATGATGAAACAGCAATATGTATTTAATAAGTGATTGTACAGTTGATTTAGGTATCATATTCATGTTGTCAAAATAAAGTAGTTTCTTTGGCATCGTTAACATACTGCTTTAAAAAAAACTGAAGCTAACACCGATTGTTCAGCAAAAATTTATTTCTGCGCGACAGTTGGATAACATTGTTTTAAAAATATAACACAACAATGTTATCAGACAGAAAAGCATTATTAACCCTAGTAGTATAGTGGGGCACCCTAGGGAAAATGGGACTTACCATTAAAAAAGGGTCCCGGCACTCTGGGGACAATGGGAAATTTATCATTTTGGGCCAGTCTAGGGACAATGGGAATTTAACATAAGGAATTTTAAAATGGGTGGGTCGATAGAGGGACAAAAAGTTTTGGGCCTGTCTAGGGACAATGGGAAAATACATTACAGGTAAGGTAACGTCACAGGACTGAAGATGGGGTACAAGGTAGCAAGGGGCTGATCTCAACTGGAATCAAAGAGCGGGAATAAAAAACCTAGAACGTTTGGGAGGGACAAAGAAAACACATACAACAGACTACTTACAAACAACTACATAACCGACTAAAACTATTTTTAGGCAAAGAAACCACCTTATACGTTCTAATTTTGAGGTTTGTAGGCAAATCTAGGCATTTATATGGCTGTCACCTAGGCTGAGTACATGAATTTCAGAGGTGTTAGTTCATCAGTACAGATGCAGGATGTTGTTTACGAGGGGTGTTGTCATTGGGTTAGTAGAGGGGGACGTGTTATAAAAGGAATGGAAAGTAGTAGGGTGCATGCTAGGGCTATGAGTCCATTTTATTATTATTTCAGGCTGGGTGTTATTTGTTTCAGATAGGTGTCGTTGCCGAGCTTTCGGGTCGTAGAGACGTTCAAAGACACCTGATCTGGGATTCCCTAATTAGTAAGTCTGTTTCCCTATATATTTATATATGGTGAAAGGAGAAAAAAGAATATTTGTTTTAAGTCTTACATCCCTACATATAATTAATCAATTTCTATTTTTCTATTTTAAGTTCTGTATGGCCTATGTTGGTTTTGTTTTTCAGGCTAGGTAATAGTTTTGTTCCAGATAGATGGTTTTGCCCAGTGTTCGGGTCGCATTAGACGCTCAAAGACACCTGATCTGGGTGGTGCCTATTTAATTAGCCTGATTTCCTAGCTTTTGATTGGTAAAATATTGATTGTTATACAACTAGTTATATTTTATTATAAAGTCGTTTTTTTAAGTATGATAGTATGCTTTTATATGTTATGTTTAAGTTTGGATTGGATTTCGTAATGATTTCTGGGTAAGGGCTGGGGATCCGATTTTATTTTGTTCGAATTGGAATAGTTGCCTTTCTCACTTTAGCCTGTGGCACACATTGAAAATGTGTGGTTGGTCTTCAGGGACCCGACAATAATAGCAATTAGGGTTGTGGGAAAAGGGTCCTATGTATTTTCCGAAGCTGCTGGCCAGCTTGGTTTTGCCTGTATAAATTCTATTAATTATTTTTTGGTCTGCACCTTTGATTATGGGTGGTTTCCTGCTTCTATTTACCTCATTAATGATGTTATAAAGGTTTCTCTCTTAATTGTTGTCATTCCAGCTGTCCTGCCATTTTTTATTTATTAATACTGTCGTTAAGCTATAGAGTTCGCTAATACTGTAATTTAGTTGTACATAATTGGGTTTACTGAGTTTTTGCTTGGTGTTAGGTCTGCTAAATCATTTCCTAGTATGTTAATGTGGGATGGTATCCACATGAACTCTATTTGTTGTTTATTATTGTTTAGTTCTTTTAGCATTGAGTTGGTGTACCTATGGAAGTTTTCTCTAGAATTGGTGTCATTGCTGAGTATTAAGGAAATGACGCTGAGCGAGTCACTTATTATCACCGCCATGGGTATGTTGTTTTCCTACATCCAGTGGAGGATCTCTATACTGGCCCAGAATTCTGCCGTAAAGATAGAGCAGTGATCAAGTAATATATGTCCTATTTCGATGTTTAATTCTGGAATGACGAGTGCGACTGCTGTTTTAGGTGGATCAGTTATTTTGGATCCATCTGTATATATTTTGACAAAATTGGGGTACATGGTGTTAATATTTGCTGTTGTAATAGTGTTTAGCTGGTAATCTTGTTCATTTTTATTTCCATATTTGGCGATGGAGGTGTTGCTTGTAGGCCATATGTTGTTCCATGGTTCAGTGTCATAATGGATGGTTGTTTCCAATTGGAAGTTTTCAATGGGGAGTTGTCCCATTAGTTCGTGTACTACTTTCCTGCAGGAATAGTGTGTTTGAGTTTGGTGCTAAATGGTTTGTTACATTTATCTATGGCTATTCGTGTGGGGTGTGTAGTAGGGTGCGTTGTTAATCTGGCTGCATATCTTAGAGTAAGTTCTTGCCTTCTAAGATGGGGCAGCAGTTCTCCAGTTAGTATTTGAAGTTCCGCTAGCGATGTTGATGGTAGTGCGCCAGTGCTTATAATTAAGACCTTCCTTTGTATGTTATCTATTTTATTTAGGTGATGTTTAGGTGCTAAGTTGTAAATTTGACACCCGTAATCTAGTTTGGATCTAATTAGTGCTGTGTATAATGCTAGTAGAGTTTCTTGATTGGATCCCCAGTTGGTTCCTTTAAGATTTCTAAGTAGACTGAGGTCCTTGTTACACCTTTGTAACTAATTCATCAATGTGATGCCCCCATTTTAGATGTTCATCGTAATGTATACCCAGAAATAGTGTAACCTTAATGAATTTAATTTCTTTGTTTTGTATCGTTAGTTTGGGGTATCGTTGATGTAATTTACGTTTAGGGGTAAATAATACTGCAACAATTTTTATGGGATAATTTGAAAGCCCATTTATCAGCCCATTTCCCTATATTATTTAAACTTTGTTGTATTTCTGTAATTATATGGTGGTTGGAGGGGTTTCCTGCTCTCCATAGTTCACTGTCGTCCGCAAATTGTTATAGTTCAATTAGGTTAGATGCCAGATTTTTATCGAGATCGTTGATCATGATATTGAATAGAGAGGGACTGAGTACACTCCCTTGTGGAGTACCATTCGAGTGGGTGTAACTCAGAGCAAGTGTCACAAACTCTAGTTATTATTTTGCGGTCTGTCAGAAAGTTTTCAATAAAGTTGTACATTCGACCTGTGATGGCGTAGTGATTTAATGTGGCTAATAAGACTTTGGTCCAGACCAGGTCGAATGCTTTTTCCAGATCGATAAATACTGCAATTAGGTTCCATTCTGCTTTACGTTTAGAGCTGAATGCCAATTGAATTGCAGTTTCCAATCGTATAAGCGGATCCGTAGTGGATCTTTTGTTTCTAAAACCGCATTAGTTTTCGGAGATTAGATTGTTATATTCTAGGTGGTGTTTTAATCGATTGGTAATGATAGTTTCCATGATCTTGCATATATTGTTTGTTAATGAAACGGGTCTATATGAGCTGATGTTATTGGGATCTTTATCTTGTTTAGCTATAGGAATGACTATTGCGTTTTTTCCATTTATCAGGTAGCTTTCCTAAGGTCCATATTTTGTTTAGTAATTTGATGGTTGATAGTTTGATGTTGTTTTGGTAGTTTTTTTTTTGCCGTAGTAAAACTCGTACATGAACAGTTTCGACAAGTCCAGCACGGACGATCCCACATATATTGGTTTCATCAGTTAGAGTTTTCATCTTTTACTGTGAGTCACAAAAAATCCACCATCAAAGATTTTTTTATGGACTCCAAGGCCGGGTTCGCAATGAGCCTTTGAAGTCTATCCTGCTCGATACTATCACAGAAAAATCGATGCAAAAATTTATGCAGATTTTCCATAGTTTTTCCAAACACGGCATTGTTCATGAGCTTTGAAAAAAATTCTTCTCAAAGTCATTGGTGGCCTTTGTGCGTAGGTTGGCATTCGTCTGAATGTACGGTGGCATCCAAGCTTGAATTCGATCACTCAGTGGATTCTCATGATACGTATGCACAGTGGCAAGTGCAACTGCAGATTTCTCACGTGCCGAACAACGTTGTGTTTGGTTCTGATACTCGGGACGAGTTTGGTCCGTTCGGTGTATTTGCGGCCAAATTCATCAACGATCGAGCATTGAAACTGTTTGCATGATCAAGGGGTCATAGTATCCACGCAGGTTATGCAGCACCACATGAATTATTTGTGTGGTAAATGTCAAGTGTACGGGGTGTGTGCGAAACCTCTGTACTCGTCCGTGATGTGGGAGTGAATATAAACTATGGTATCGCTGAAAGTAAAAGCTCCCTCACAAATCCAGTAATGACTGTCTGCGGAGAATGCTCGAATGTTATCCTCCGTCATAAGTATGTCTGCTCGTGAACCGAGCTGCTGTCAAATCCATTTCGCTGAGATTTTGATCAATCTTTGGAATACCTTCACTGGGTTTATTGCACTCGCGCTATGAGCACAATAATTAATTGGCGGTTCTTAGTTACAATCAACTTGAACCACAACACTGCAACATTCAGGCATTCAAAATCGGAGTAGCTGTCATACGGTACTTTCATGCTTGGCTGCACTGCTGTAAATTTGACACTGCTTTATCAGGCTCGGGCATGATTGTGCACTACGTTTTTTCACTGATATCTCCGCACTTAAATTCGTGACTGGTGAGCAGTTCTTGAGTGCTAATACATGAATGCAACGTCTGCACGTATATTTGTTACGTGCGTGCTTACTGTATTCTTTAAACAGCCAGACAAGTTATTTATCCATGCTTTGTGCCGTGCAGATTCTGATTATTTAATTTCACTCATCAGCAATAAATCCATTTGGGCTCGACCATTCTTTCTATGGGGGAGAGTGTTAACGGATAAAAGCCTTTTGTTATAAGCGAACACATTAACAGCGATGAATGGGTTAAATGTTTCAGATTTCTTCTGTGATGCTTTGGTCACTTGCACTGTAACCTCGATATCACCAAAGATGCATTTATCCAGGTGTTGCCGTATTTTCGAGGCAAAATCGCACATTCAGAGCAACGATTATCAAAATTGATCAAGCTGATCACAGAACCTGGCTGAACCCTGTTTAGTGTTGCTTTGTAACTGGATCCACGAAATGGGTGATACTGCGACAGGTGGACCTCGACCCAGCTACATCTTTCAAGTGTCCATCCAGATCCTAAGTTGGCGTATTTCTTCAGCGTTTTGAGAATCTCTGCCAATTTCATCGCTAATAGCGCTGCTGTCTTTCCGGTTCAGGATTGCAGGGGCACCACTGTGAATCCACGGAGTAGTAGTTTTGAATCCATCTTTATCACAACTTAGCGACATAACCTGATGAGCACCGAAGACAGTGTCTGGATTGATTCAAGCGTGATGAAAGTTTTGCAACACCGCTACACTTCCTGGAATCATATATGTCAGCAGTCGTATTCCGTCTTTGTGTAGGTGGACGGGATAATAGCCGCGTGATTTTGCAACTCATCACTTCATTGCTGAAACTTGAATTCAGTCACTTATGATTGTTGTCTTTTTGCAAGAACACACTCTGCCGTTCATCAGCAATAGCAGAGGTGATACGATTTTTTTGTTCATCCTCAGCATGAAGATGGTTTTGTTCATACGAGTCTAGTATTGCAAGAATGTCTGCTTTTCTTGTGTATCTGGGTATTTAGATATTGTGCCCGCGCCAATAGTCTTAGATGCTTTACCTTTTCGGAGGTGGTGTGGGGGTGGCGGTGATAGATGTGGATTTAGCCAAAAGACGCGTCTCAGTGATTCAAGCATGTTTGCTTTTCTCATACGACTTATTATGTGGATACCATGCTGTCGTTCAAGCTGTCTTAGCAAGGGTACTGTAGACATGTTTTACTAAAAGGAGGGGAAAGGGATTTTCTAATTCGGACATTCTATAAATGTTTTTTTTTTGTTTATTGTTGGTATTTTGTCAGGGTCAGAAACTGATATTGCTTCAATACTGGTGAATATTTCATATATTGCTTCATTTGTGGTATCTGCTTGTGTTTGTGCTTGGGCAGCGACATGCTTTTGTAGTTCTATTTTTGTCTGTGCAAGTTGTAGCACTCCGTAACAGATTCACTAGGTTGGCAAAATTGGTTACGTGATTTGACTCAGATGGCACATTTCAGGCACTGTCGTGCCTCCAAGCCTTCACGCAATATTTGTGTGTGTGTTCTACAATAATTATAATAGCATGTTCAGCCAAAGATTTTGTATTTTCCAAGGCAGGTTGCATTGCATTTGTTGCGTCCCAATGACATGTACATTCCTATGTACATACGTGCGAACGTTTATCTACTTGACAAAAACAGTGCTATATTTTCTGTCAGCAACATTTCCACTCGTGATCTCCAAAGCGAACATGAAGTTGTAAATAAATCCTTGGCAGATAATTCACCACGCCTATCTCAGAGTACACAAAGAGAAATCATTATGTGGTGTTGAGTTAAACATTTATCAGTAAGGGGTCTGCCTCGATAAGCGCAAAGGAGTCATCATTGAGTACGACAGTAACATCAATTTGCGAGGCAACCATCGCACGTGCTTAATAGTGCTGAACCTCTCCTCGTGAATTTCATCCACATTTTTTAGTTTGGATGACATTCTTATACTTACGGCCTGAAGTTTCTTTCTAATTTTCCTGCTCTGTAACAGCTTCGTCACCGACCACATCAAAAGCGTTACACGCTTTAAGCACAGTGGTCTAGTTATCGTGTTTCTTTTGAGGATATACTCTTTCGTGCACGATATTTTTGCAGTTTCATGTTAGTTTTGTTTGTCTCAAATATCTGAACAAATTTATTTCGTTATATTTCTAAGGTCACTCCCAGATTCACAAACTCATCAATCTATAATCAACCTGTATGATGCATTCAAACGATACAACCATCTCAATACGTCTGTCACGCATTTGAGTTAAAATTCGATTCGGAAGTAGTACGCCTCCCTTCGTAAAATACTTTTCTTCATTATCCTTTGTGAATCAATAATCTCATCTTTTGTATATACTCACCCACTGACAATATCTTCAATATATAAATATTCACAGCTGAACTATAATTTTCTATTTCTACCAGCATAAAATGCTCAGTGTACAAATACTACATAGGCTGTCTAACACGGTATGAAGAAATTTAATATACAACAGAGCTGGTAGATACACAATCTTCATGCAGTGTATGTATTCATTGCTACCATAGACTTGCCTGTCTGAGTATACATCACTCACTCTCTTTTCAGGATTTTCGTTCCCACACTCACTGCAAAGTAGATTAGTACGAAAGTGGGATGCTTGACCTTATGGGTACACGGAGAGCCATACAAGACTCTTACACCCATGACTAGCTCACTCGAGTCACGTGCGTGTTTGTGCCTGTAACGGGACAAAAGTAAAACTGATCAAACATATGTGGGTCGCGTAGGAGGATAACATGTTATAAGGGTTAGAGAAAAGGATGGGTGTCTGGGTCCCATTTCTAATTACCGGAATTTCACTTTTACAAAATATATTCGGTATCAACATTCACAAGTCTTCATATGTAACACACTTTACGCATTTGCTCCACGAGAATTTTCTCAAACGATAGTCAATTGTCTATATACATCTGAAGGTAACATAAGTTAGGGTTGTTTGCTTCATGTCAGCAAAATAAAGTTCATTTATTCTGCCATGACTGACCGTAATGTTGAAATAGGAAATCTTAATACAAGTATAAAACTCTTCATGCATGTTTAAGTTCAGGAATAAGTAAGAACTTTGGAAAATGAAATATGCAAGTGCTATAAAAAAAAAAAAAACGTGCTCTACATTTCTTCAAGTGACTCTATCATATCCATGAATTGCCTCTAATATCCATTACCTTTAATAATAGTATTCATATCAATGATGAGTTTACAATTGATTAACTAGAGCAATGGATATGCTTAGATCTTTAGACTCATGTTCGTCATGAACCATTGGTAGAAAGCAATTACATTTTGTCTCACGTTTTTAACGTACTGAGTAGAACTTGTGTGCTAATTCTTCAAAGATGCATGTTTGTAAACTATTGCAAACTTACCACATTATAGAACAAATATAATAATTATGCTCAAGAATAATGAAATGAAAATACCGGATTAGCTCAAAATCGTCTCGAAGTTGAAAAATTGAAGAAAACGGACGTTTCCTGCACTGTAAATTTACAGCAAACATACTCCATTGCTCTCCTTCAAGGGACAAATGTATGTTACATGCATGGGAATGAGAGAGATGTTTATGAGGTCTATCCCTTTACCATAAACGACTTGCACAAACTTCAGTACCTGCTGACTACACTAAACATAAGACATAACATTCCTGTATTTATTATTTTCACAGTTACTCATCACCAGGCTTTCAAAATACTAAGTTTTCAATTATGTATTTAGCATTCCTGTATTTATTCTTTTCACAGTTACTCACCACCAGGCTTTCAAAATACTAAGTTCTCAATTATGTATTCAGCATATCCATATTCCCAAACACATCCAAAATGGTTTCCTACACAATGTGTCCTACGATGCATTTGTAAAAGACGTTTCCAAAAGAACTAGAAAAGCGCAAAACCTAGTCTTAGTGGCAGCTTTATGGAGAGACAACTTCCTATATTTATTATTTTAATTCTTAGTTATCTTCATATGTATTTATCTGTATCAAGGGCACAGAAATGCAATGTTACAACGCAACAGACCACGTTTTTGCTAATGTTGCCGGTTTTAGTTATCATTACAATTGACTTAATTTGAATTTGTAATACAAGCTATTGCTGTGCCGAGACATGGTCGAGACCAACATTGACACTTATATGCTTACGTCATAAATCAAATATGTCATCCATAAATAGCATACTTTCCATAATCTACTTTATTTTACAGGTAAACGAAAGCGAGAGGATGGGGACTTTCCTGAGTAAGGGTAGGTTAATCTATCACTTTAAGATTTAAAAGCTGTTCATATCCTTACATATTGCTGACCATTTGTATTTTGAAGGTCAGCGTCTGATAATTATGAGCATGTGATTTCTAATTACTGTCGAATACTCCGGGTTATCTTGATGTTTGATTTTTCATTACGCAAATGTAGTAACCCAAGATACATGCTTGTTTTGGCAGCCATCATATGCCGTAACATCTATTATATTATTCTGACCGTGAAATGGATAGTTTCACTCATTAGATAAAATACAATCGGTATGATTTGTGTGATTATGTGTGATTAATTTGTGTGATAATTAATGTAATATTTGTAATTCGTGGGTGGGTACAATTTAAATATGTGTGTGTATGTTAATCATTATGGAGACAGGATAAACTAAAAAGAAATTGCATTTATCGAGTCATGGAAGAGATGTCTAAATGATAGCTCAGAAATATCTATTTTTAATTTTTCCATTCCTTTTTATACCCACTTGAATGTAGTCCCATATGAGCTTGAATTAAACAAGTATCTTTGACGAGATCGTTACTTTCTAACATCAAAACGGTCTAGAGAGAGGTGCGGTTTAAAAGTGCCTGCTTACAGGATTTAGTGTTAAAATTTTTAATTAATACTTAGAAATGTTAGAAGCAACAAGCATTTGTTTTCAACATAGGTAATATTTCCATAATCGTTTTAAAACAATTTACTTAAGCAGTGCAGAATATATTGGAACCATCACAAGACTTCATAAACTAACATTTAATACTTTCTCGCCGAAAAGTATTTGGAACAGAGAAAGAGGAAGGCGAAAGATCTGCCGACTTTCTTCAGGTACGTCATTACCAAAGCTACACATTCTTTTTCTGTATTTAAGATTAAGCAACGATTCATCATGCAAGGTGTAATTACATAGTCTACAGTATATTGATTCTTCATTTTTAGACATATTTTTTCGTATATCATGTGTTAGTGACGGTGGTAATGGAAAAGGGTCATGTTTGCCAAGATCTTCGCCCGAGATATTTTGGAAGCGTGTACCTTTTCCAGCCTTATCATTATCAATTCTAATACACATCCGATATAAAATTTATTGTATAGTGTGTGTGTGTGTGTGTGTGTGTGTGAGTGTGTGTGTGTGTGCTTTTAATGTTCTACTAACCCAACATTTCATGAATATTCAGTCCGTTCTTCCCTTCATGGTACAGAAATGGTGGGATTATGGATTAGTGCAGAATGTATTGGAACTATCATAAGACTTCATAAACTAATATTTAACAGTTTCTCGCCTGAAAATATTTACAGGGAGAGAACGAGGAAGCCGAAAGATCATCCGATATTCTTCAGGTACGTTGTTACCAAAACAACACATTCATTTTCTGTAATTAAGATTGAGCAGCGATTCATCTTTTCATATATCATGAGTTAATGATGATAGTAAGTGATGGAAAGGGTCATGTTTGACAAGATCTTGCCCACAGGTACGAGGAAAGCGTGTACCTTTTCTAGCCTTGTGATTGTCAATATTTTTACACATCTGGTATAAAATTAAGCGTATAAACCCAGGTGTAGGATACAGCTGGATATAATTTAAGTTTTCCCGTACCAAACTATATATATATATGTGTGTGTGTGTGTGTGTGTGTGTGTGTGTGTGTGTGCTTTTAATAATGTACTTACGTGAACACATTTTATGAAATTTCAACCCAATCTTCCCTTCTTGGTATAGAAATGGCGGGATGATGGATTAGGAAGATGGAATGAGGCGGTAAGCTACTGAGGATTATTATGTACCTATTACTAAATAAGTTTATATAATTTTGCAACAGTTGTTTAAAACAAAGAACCATTGCTAACTTATGACTAGAAAAATGAAATGAATAACTGAATTCTGATGGTAATACAAGTTTGCATAACATACATATGTTGCGCATTTCCTTAGTGTGATATTTTTATAATAAGTTCACAATATCTTGTCTAGTAGTTCATATTGCTATGAAATGTTGCCCCTTTCGTGAACTACTGCAATGGTCAAAACCTTTTATATCTTTAAGTTGTTTGCAAAGAAGAAACCTGTCTACTGTTTTCTTAACCACGGATTCTATAATCCATCTGAAAATACCGTACATGTCCACTGAATGGATGAGTATTGGGACCAATGTAGCAAATTCCTTAAGAAGTGTGATCATTTGTACCAATTATTCAACTATCATATTTTTCACGAACCATAATCCCTTCAATCTGCACACAATTGTTTTTTTTTTTTTTATAGACCGTTTCAAAGATAAGAGGAGATATCATGAAATGTATGAAAGATTTAGAAACCATGAACAATATTGATATCTTTATCTGTGGATGTGTTGGGTGTGGTAAATCCTCTTTCGTCAACAACTGTATGACATCCCTCTCCGGGGAAGTTGCTCAAATTGCTGAAGCAGGCGAAGGGGATTTTCATATAACAAAATGGGTAATACATACATACATACATACACGCACGCACGCACGCACACACACACATACACACACACACACATGCACACACACACACACCCACGCGCATGCATGCATACATTCATACATACATACATACATACCTATCTACCTACCTACCTACCTACATACAAACAAGGTCGACTTGGAAATTCATTTGGTATCATTGGTTCAGCTTGATCTCGTGAGTTTTCCATGCAATTTTGGCAAGACTTTACCAAGTGTTCTAGCTGAGTACTTAGTCCTTTCCACCAAACTGACATTTTGGCGCGTTCTCGGCATTTAACTATGCCTTGGTGACCATCGTGAATTCTCTCTAGGATTTCTCTTTGAAGTGATTCTGGTACGACAAGGCATGTACCTTTCACTGAAAGACCATTTTGAATTGTAAATTCACCTCTATCTACCCAGTACGATTTAAGTTTTGCGTTAATAGCGGATTTCTCTGGCCACCCCGTTTCACAGAATTGTACAAGTTGTTTGCAAATCGAATCATTTCGATATTCAGACTTTATTTATTCAAGTCGAGTATTTGATGCAGGCAAATTACTAACTACGAAATCAGCATAGGCGTTAGTTTCAGCCTGAAATTCTCTGTCACTCTCAGAGTGATAACTTAAAGGTGCTCTGGATAGAGCATCAGCAGTTAATAGATTTTTGCCAGCAATATGAACTATACAAAAGTTGAATCTCATCAAACGCATTCAAATGCGTTGAATTCTAGGGGGTAAATCTCCCAAGATTGTATACTCATTAGTAATACTAATGGCTTATGGTCAGTTTTAAGTTTGAACTGTGACCCAGTTAAATAGCTACTGAAGCGTTCACAAGCCCAAGTGATTGCAAGGGCCTCTTTTTCTATTTGAGCATAGCGTTACTCAGTTTCTGACATACCTCGTAATGCGAACGCCACCGGTCTCAGAGTGCTACCGTGCTTCTGTCGTAGCACAGCACCTAGTCCAGATGAAGATGCATCTGCAAGTATTATAGGGGGTTAGTTTGGCCTCAATGGGAATTAGCATTACAGACCCCCCCTGGGCAAGTTTAGCCTCAATGGAAATTTAACATTAACCACCCTGGGCAAGTTTAGCCTCAATGGAAATTTAACATGGGCAAAAAACCCTGGGCAAGTTTACCCTCAAGGGAATTTAACATTGGAAGAAAAAGACGTTTGGGCCCGTTGAGCCTCAAGGGGAAATGGAATAGGGTTGGGACCCTATTTTTTTAAAGAAAAAAAAGGCTAGGCAATGGAAAGTCAGTCTCTTTTCGAGAAATAGGAGTGGCACTGAAAAGGGCCTTTGGGTTTCTTCTTCTTCTTCTAATTTCTTCTATTTCTCCACCAACTTCTTATTTTCTGTCCTACACTCTTTCTCTTCTTTTCTTTCTTTTCTTCCTTTTTTTCTCTTCTTTCTTCTTCTTCTCCTCCTCTTCTTTCTTCCTCTTCTCATTTTCTTCTTCTTTTTCAATTTTTCATTCCATGCTCTTATCCTTATCCTTTCCTCTTCATCCTCCTTTTCCTCCTTTATTTCTTTCATCACATCACTTATCATGTCCTTTACTTTTCGTAAGTTGTTAATCTCCATCTTCACTCGATGGGGACTATAAGAATAGTGATCTTCGTTTAGCCTCACTAGCATTTGTTCCATCATGCCCAAATTGTCCAGGACGTCTTGCAATGTTTGCATTTTATCGAGGTGGTTTGAAGCCATCTTCTCTGTAGAATGGTTTGAACGACGAATACTGTGGGTTCTTATACGAAAAGCGCGGACGTGATGGAAAACATCCCCCTAGAACAAAATTGATATTACCTAGATTATCACTTAAAACGCGCGGACGTGATGGAAAACATCCCCTACTTTTCTCATTTCATATGATCTACTATCCACATACGTGAAGCATCAATAAACAAACCCCTAATCTACTATTTACACACGCAAAGCATTAAAATGAAACCCAAATTTACTATCCACACCAACCTACATCAGCGCTTACAAACTCAAACACAAACACTATAAAAAAAGAGTCAGTGTTTATATTCACACTACTCTACATACACACATTGGCAAATCGATTGTTATTTCTTTTCTAAAGGTTTGGGTAGCCCTGAAAAGGGCTGTTTGTTTTTGAACTCCAGTGACACCTGGTTAATGATGGCACCTTCCAGGCCTGGCACCACATACACATCTTCTTCCCCAGTCTCCTTTTACCTTTCTTCTTGGGAGTGCAGAGGCGGGATAAGTGGCTTCAGAATCCCAATTTTCTGTCTCTGGGATTCTGAAATTTCCTTTCTCCTTTTCCTCCTCTTCTTTTTTTCTTCTTTCCTCCTCCTCTTTCATCCTTGCCTCTTCGACAATGGCCTCCGCGGCCAGTTCATTTAGTATGCGCCTGGCATATTCCAGGTGCTTCTGGAGTTCTAGCAGTTTCACAATTCTGGTATTCATTGTCTTGTCAACGAATAAACAGGGTAGCTAGACTGCCCAGCGAGTTTCAATTTATACTAAAAGCGCGGACGTGAAGGAAAACATCCCCCCAAAAACAAAATTGATCTTACCTAACAACGCGCGGACCTAAAAGAAACACTAACTCACTTTTTTTATACTACCCATCACTATTCTAAAAAATTTTATTAAACAAATAAAATACTATTCACATACGCAAAGCAATCCAATCCATCCCCAAATCTACTTTCCCCACACCTCAAACAGCAAAAAAAACCCAACATGATCTTAATCTACTATCCACACAAACGTACGTGAGCACTTACAAACACACAATCCTATACACAAATACATGCACTCACACTATAAAAAAAGAGTCAGTGTTTATATTCACACTACTCTACCTACACACATTGGCAAATCGATTGTTATTTCTTTTCCAGAGTATTGGGTAGCCCTGAAAAGGGCTGTTTTATTTTTGTTTGCTATGGCAATCTTTTAGTTTCTAAGAATGCGATGTCCTCTGAGGATAGACTTGCTGGTGATAGGTCGGCTTCTTCGGAAAGAGAAGAAGAACTCTTTGGTGTCGATACGACAATCGACAAAGCCTCTGTAAGGTTCAGGTTGCTGCTGCTGCTGCTGTTGTTGTTGTTGTTGCTGTTGCTGCTGTCTCTGAAGTCTGTACTTCTCTGTCCATTCTTCTTTCTCCCTGTTCACCTCTTCTCTGAAGAGCTCTTCTATCAGGTCTTCAGTGACTTTTAACATTCTCACATTCTCTATCTCTTCTGGCTTCGGTATCAGACTGTGTCTGACCCTATGCAAATTCACGTAGGCTTCGTTTAGCTTAGCTAGTTTGGAGCACATCTTCGTAGGAGGATGAGTCGACAATGGATGGTTAGACTGGAAACTCCCCCGGTTCTTAAAGTCAAAGCGCGGACGTGAAGGAAAACATCCCCACATGGTTTTCGAGCCGCAACGTTCAATGAGTGTCATGAGAGGGATAGTAAGAATTCAAAGAGCATGAATCAACATTCTTATAGCCAAACAAAAGACAAAGGCATTTTTTTTTCAAAACACATTTTTTTTCAAAATCACTTAACACTAACCAACAACTCTAACATTTTTTTAACAATAATCCAACAATATAGCATCAAACATTTTTTTTCAAATGACAAACATTTTTTTCAATTCACACTCTACTTTAAACAGGGCTGACAACGTTGTGAATGAAATTGTGATTTCCACTGTTGGAAGTCATTAGGCCATTGATGGACACTACGTTTCCTAGCTTGAGACAAAAGATAAGCATAATGGTCACAAAACCATCGATCTACTTTCACATCGTTTCTAGAAGAAGAACGAGGATCAAAATGAGTCACTAAATGTTCTAAGGAATAGCCCAGGCTGCGATGATGCAGAAAATACACACAGTACTGTCCACACACCAAGGAATCTGTGCCTTGTAATTTCACATTATTGAATCGGGTGGTCTGAGCATTTCTTCTCATAAAGTCAATGATATCGTCTTCCAAAGGGGGCAATCCGTACGAATCAAAATATTCCACACATCCTTCTTGAGGAAAGTAGACGGCTACCCAGTGGGTTCCTGGGAGATGACTGTCGTCCGTGTTGATCACATAAGCTAGATGGACTTGAGGTTTGCGATGAATGAGTTCATCTTTAGCACAGACGACAGGATTCCAAGAAGCCGTATACGAACTGTGGATCAAAAGGTAATAAAGTTCCCAGGTATCCATGTTTTTTTCTTCTTCACAGGTAATAATAAGTGATCAATTCGATCCTGACTTTTTGCTTGAAAATGTCTGACAAATAACCGTTTCTTCGTTTCGTCTCCTCACTCTGATTCAGGAGAGCTTCGATACGATGGATCTCTTGAGTGGTTAATGGTGGACAAGAATGTTCACGCAAGTCTTTATACCACTGATGCCACACGACTTCGTCCGAGATGAGACTCCAAGCTTCGTCCAGATACTCGTCCAATGTTTCTTCTTGACTCAGCATCAGGCATTTATCGTGTTGAATTTGACTGGGATGATCGTTTTGACATCCATAGCAATCTTTCTTGATCAATTCCGTCATTTTTTCGACCAAGTGTTTGGCAAAACAGGAGACTAAATGGGCTTTTTGTTCTGGCCATCTTGACTTCATCATAACTTCGTCGTCTTTGTCTTGAGATTCTTTTTCCACGGTCTCCTCACATTCCATGTCCAAAGTTTCTCCACTAGATAAAGAGGGATAACAGTCTTCCATAGCTTCTAATAGTCTAGAATGACTTCTCTCAAACTGTTGATTTCTATGGTATTATCGAATTCTGCATACAGGATGACGTTCACTGTCTCTTTCAGTGGTTCTGTAAACTGAAGTTCCACACGAATCTGGCCTGATTTTATAGGGTGAAAATGTCCATCGTAGCTGCCTTGGTCTGGAGTGAAATCAAATGACCACAAAGCATAGCCTCCTGCGTAATCTTCGTACGTTATGCCGTGACTGGTGTTGGTCCCTAACTGTCCGGTGGCTTCGTACAGGGACAAGTACGATCTCAAGTAATTCATCTTTGTGTTACCAAAGTCAGGTTCGAAAGGTCGGGTACACAACGTCTTGCCATCGCGACTGACTTCGATTTTCTTCACGTTGAAGTGATGAAAGTTGAAAGGATTTTTATCGAAGTCTCCGTTGAAGGCTTCATTGTTGACCATACCAAGGATTAAACGCTTGGGTAACTGTCCTTGGAACAGATGATCTTCGATTATGGATTCATGGTTACGGGGAATGGTGAACGTTTTCACTTCCACGCGTCGGATGGGATACTTGGCAGTCATTCTGCTCAACGTTTGACTGATGTCATTCCCCACTTTAGGTAACACTTCCACGCGTCGTACGTAGAGTTTGGCCTCCTCGATTTTGCTTTTAGGATTGCCAGCAGCAGTATCAGCCAACAAATGGAAAGCGACACTGCTGCGATTCAGTCTCAAGCGGACATTTACCCCGTTCATCAAATATTTCTCTTGCAACCACATGTCCAAATGCAAACGATCCATCAGTTCTAAACTCTGTCCTTTTTTGATATTGTTTCGTCTTTCCTCAAAGCCGTCATTGTCTTTATCTATTATGTCAAACTTGCCCGCTTCGTCAGGTTCCCATAGCACACAATCATTGAGATGAGTATTCTTGGCATCTATTCCGTACGTTAAGAGATGTTCCAGGTAAGCACGATAAGGGTAAGTTTCCATGCTGCTGCTAACCAGTTTGTTATTCAAGTACAAGTCCACTGAGCTGAACAAGGAATGCATGAAATTGTTGACGGGAACTACATTCTCAGTGTCTTCTACTTCGCCATTATCCTTATCTAGAACTTTGACTTTCAAGTACAAGTAACTGCTATTCAGATCGATGTAATCTTCGGGTTGTCCTTTGATTTCAAACTCGATGGGAGCGGGATCCGTCAAAGAGGAGACGGGATGAAATTCCACCCATTGGGATTCTTGCATCGTCATCATGGTAGGGGGCATGGCAAACAGATCCAGTTCCGACTTGGAACAGGCGCATGACTCTCGGTGCATCATTTTTTTCTGTGTCTCAATAATCGAAAACGTCTAAGTCTCGAACGGTTCTTCTTTTCTTTGTCTTTCTAGCTTTAGACGTGTGAAGTCTGGTGAAAGGGTGTTTTCTTCGTCGTCTCTTTCTGCCTTGTCCTTGCTGTGGCGTCAGGGAAGTAGGAATGCCTGACTCGGTAGTGTGCAGGGCATTTATAGGTGTTTCTCGTCGGCCAAAAGGTCTTTACCCGTTTTAGCAAGACATTTTTGCCTGCCCTCATGAAGGCTTCTTTGGGGTTTTGTTTGTCGATGATGACATTTTGGAGAAATTCTTTGGCTTGCGTCAGTACGGCATCTTTCAAGGCGTGCAATCCGCGTGTCACCATCGGTTTCAAGACTGGGGCCACCGAACGAAAGGCCGATTTCAGCATATCTCCTAAACCGTGTCCTCGCTGTCGTGCAACCCTCGGTACATTGGATACATAACTTACGAGTCGTGAGAGAACCGTTTTCGAAAATGGAGTTTCACCGTGACTTTTCCTTTGGTGAATGGAATATTTTGTCCCAGATCTCCTTTTATAGCAATGTTGACCGTGTCCAAATACGACTTACTGACGGGCAAATAGTGAGGATTTACAAATTCGCGGTGGACGTGGTAAGTGTTTCCACCTTCCTGGTCATTGGTCGTGGTACTATCCACTTTGAAAGGAATGACACACAGTAACGGTACGGAGGTTTGTCCCACCACGTTATACTCCACCACATCGGAGTACACAAACATCAAATTCAGTCCTTGGTTCAGTTCTACAGGGAATATAAAAAACTTGTAAAATTCCGTCTTGCTGTTGATCTTCGGTTTAAAATTTGGAGCCATTTTTGTGTCTCCACCTAAAATATCAAACAAGTCACGATTAAAACTGATGGACAACGTTTGGGCATCCTGAAATTTCATCAGTAAGCGACGAGCTACTTTATGGTACTCCAGGGTGACACTTTTTTGATTTTGTTCAGGGCTTTGCCAAAGGCTAAGTCTAACCTGGAAGCAATGGTGTCCACCAAATCTTGGCCACTATAATAAAACCCTGCCGGAATTTTCAAGGTGTAGATATTGAAGGGTGAATTGTTGGCTGGTTTTACGTCGCCTGAAAACCCGATGTCATTCATGGTTTCTTGCAATTGTTGGTTCAGGATTTCGACCTCAAAAGTGTTTTCTTTTCAGTGATGTTTTGGATTTGTGTAGGGTGAATCATTTCCACCAAAGACACTTCCCAATGGGCTTCGTGATCTAATGGGATGGTCTGAGGTAATTTGGCCGTGTAACAGCACAACATGTTGTTGGGAAACACCTCCATGGAACTGTCACTGGGTAAGGTTAAGTAAAATTGGTTTTGGTGACTCATAATTCCAGAGTTCTGTGGCTGTCCGAGGGGTTACTGGACGTCAGAGGCGTGTCTCCGCCCAAAATCGGGTTCTGGTTGTGGTTGTTGTTGGAGTGGTGACTGGCACTGGCACTGGACACAAGGTTCCCGTGGTTCCCGTTCGAGGAGAATTTCAGGGAGGGATTGGGAAGCAGGTAACCGATGCAACTGCTCAATAAAATGGTCCACAATTGTTTGGCTCCTTGTTGCAAACTCAAATTGGCAATAGCTGCCCCGATGACACAATACACCACGAAGATTTGGCAGAAAAAGACGATTTGTGTTTTAGGCACACGTTCTCTGCACCACACCCACAAAGGTTGTTTTTGTAAATCTTGCAGAGAAGAACTAGGTGAAGGAGTGGTCGACGTAGCTGCGTCTGTGTGAAAGTGCATGATGGTCACTTCTTTTTATAGTCGATGACTTGCGAAGCGTCGATGCAAGAATGAAAACTGGGTGGATATCCTTTCCAACGTACTTTGACTTCTTTGACACGTCGTTTGCCCACTTTACGGGTTCTGCGTTCGAGAATGCTTTCGATGTCGTACACGTCGTCTTCTTTTTTGGTGACACGTTGTAACTCGGGTAAGTAAAACGTTCCTTTGAGCACTTCTCCGTTCATGTCTTCCAATTTATAGACGGTAGGATGACGGCCATGCACTCGTCCAGTGACACGAAACAATTCGGTTGTCCAGTTAGGTAAGTAACCTTTGTCGAAAGTGCGTTTGGTTTTGCCAATGCGTACCCAATCTCCTACGGCCAACACTCCACTTTTCTTGGGGACAGCCCTCGTCGGGGACGTACCAAACAGGCGCTCAAACACCATCACTTCGTTGTCGGGTGTCACTTCTTGCGGGGTACGTCCAATGCTTCGATGGTAAGATTGGTTGTACGCTTGCACCAGGTGCGGTAAGATGTCGATGTACTTCAGAGTGTGGTGATGCGTAAAATATTTCCACATGCGTTCTTTCAAAGTGCGTTGAAAACGTTCCACGATGCTGGCTTTGGTTTCGGGATTCTCGGTGGTACAAAAGTGAATGTCACGTTTCTTTAATTCTTTTTGGAAAGCTTGGTTCAGAAATTCGGTGCCTTTGCCCGTTTGCCATCGAAGAGGGTGACGACCGCTTTGTTTCAACACCCGTTGTAGGGCTCGCACTAACTTGCTGCTCGATTTGGAAGTCAAGGGTACGACCCAGGCAAATTTGGAAAAGACGTCGATGACACAAAACAAATATTTGTAGCCACGATTGTAGCTGGCCAAATGAGAGACATCGGCTAAATCGGCTTGCCATTGATGATCGATGCCTTCCACTCGGGTGCGACTTCTGGCAAACTTGCGTCGGATGGGTTTGTGTAAAATGTAGGTAGCGTTCTTGTAACCATCGTTGCACTTGAGGTAAAAGGAGACTTTTCAGTCGCATTTTGGCAGCACGATACAATTTTTGAATTCCTGCGTAACCTGCAGGAAGCGAGGGATCGTAGTAAATGCTGGCTAACACCTTCTCCATCTTTTTTGGTGTGTTAATAAGTCACCCACTCTTCCGTGATGCTACTTTGGGTGGGACGAAAGGGTGGTTTAGAAACGGATTTACGAGTCCGATGGGTTACGGGAGTAGAAGTCGAAGGTAGTGGTGGTGGAGGTGGCAATGGAATGGCTTTGGTCTTCTTTTCTTTTTTTGCTTCTGGTTTCCCTTCTTTCTTTTTCACTTCTGCCGAAGGAGGAGTGGACATCATCTTTTTAACCCAAGCTTTCATTTCTTCTCGTTGGGGTGTGGGGGACGGGGTCAACAAGGATGCTGCAATCTTACTCGAAATGGGAGCTGCTGACGGTGTTTGAAACACTTCTCGCATCTCTTCTTCCTCAGGTCTTCGTGGGGTAGCATCTCTGGTGACCCCTGGGGATGGTAGTAGTGGTTGTGGTGGTGGTGGTAGTGATGATGGTGCTGGACTTTTCATCAAGGTCTTAAAATCTTTCAGAGTGGGTAGAGCTGTTTCGTCTAAAGCTTTCTGGTGAAAGAGTTGCAGTCGTTGCAAGAGTTGACCGTACTTTTGCGATTTTTCTGTTTCGGACAAATCTTGGCGATCCATCAAGAACTGCAGTTCGTGTTGTAACTGGGACATCTCGCTCAAACTGGGATTGGGAGGTAAATGCGGGGTGCGTTGTTCTTGCCAATGATGGCATTCCATCCATCGTTTGTAAGGTACTAAAGCTAGTTTTCGTCCTTCCATGGGGTTGTCAGGGGTCGATTCTGAGATCTTGGGACTTCCGAGGGTCTTTTTATCTTGCTCCCACCAGTCCTCCCAACATGGTTCCCAAGACTCCTTTCAGTAAGGGACCTAACAAGAGGGGTAAAATGCCTCCACGTTGGACCAACATCTTCTTCTTTTGACAAAGGGGAATTTTCTTTTGAACCATTTGGCGAAGAACGTGACGATGTTTGCCTAAGCATTGTTTCTGGTGTTTGGACAAAGGGATCGTGCCTTTCAAGACGTTCAAACAGTATTCGCACACCGTATCGATGACCTCTTTGGAGGCTGATTGAATGAGTTTTTTTCGTAGAGGTGGAGAAGCTTTGGACAGGACAGATAACGTGTGCCCATGTTTGACTAAACGAGGAGGCAGTCCTTTCCTTTTCTTTCTTTGGGGTTGTTTAGAAGAGGGATGTTTTCTGGAGGGTGACATCTTCAGGAGCACCAAAACACTGATACCCTACTTGGTCACACACCTTTTTTTATACTGGAACGCGTCGCCACTGATTGTCTTTACGTCGTATCAGTTTGAGGACAGGCATGACACGTCGTGCAGGGGTACGTAACGGACTAAATCGAGCCAGTTCTTGCTTGGACAAATCCAGTAAACTTTGTAACATGCCCGATCTCTCTTGGACTTTGATATTGGGAGAAGGTACTTTGTCAGCAGCGACCACTGCCGCTAAATTGGAGGGACCTGCCACTGGGGAAGTTCTTTCTGGGGTCATCAACGGAGATGTTCTCGGTGTGATCAACGTCTTCAAGTACTCTTCAGTTCTTGGTGTCATCAACGGAGAAGTGGATGAACGTGAGGCTGTCACAGACGCGGTCACCGCCGTCGCAGGTCGTGGTTTGCGAGTGTAAAGTTGCGTCCTGGCCGAAGTGCCTCTCTTGCGACTAGTTTTCTTCTGTGGGCTTTTCTTTTTCTGGGGACTTTTTCTCTGTTTCTTTTTCTGGGGGCTTCTTTTCTTTTTCCTGGGTGGTGTCTGGTAAGAGGAGGGTCCCGCTACTGGAGAAGTTCTCCTTGGGGACCTGGTCTTTTTCTTCTTCTTGGAGCTTCGTTTGACTTTTTTCTTGGGGAGAAGTTTGGGGGCATTAGGATCCCATCTTAAGAGAGAGCGAATGATGACCACTCCTAGAGTACCGCTCCCTCCATGTTTCAAAAAGATTTGTTTTTTGGTTTGACTGTCGATGCGGGGATCGGCCAGTTGGGTCAAAGCGACTTTGTTTCGATCAAAAAAGCGTTTGGCTTGATGAGGAATCTGAATGATTCCTTGGAGTAATTGACGTGCCGTCACCGTGAACCATCGTAAGACTTCTTTGAGACTAGCTTCTAAGACACGAGCTCGTATTTGTGGATTTTTTTTCTCGACTGATGCCATACAAGGCACGAATCAATTTGACGGGAAGATGCGACTGAAGGGACGTCATGTTCAAAATGTGTGTGAGACAGACGAAAAGGGTCTGAGGTTTTTATAGATTTTTTGTGGAGTGAAATTAAGTCCAGGACGGAGACGTGTACAGGACAGGCCCTCCGTCTTGGCACCAGTGGTGAAACAAGTGGGTACGAAATCGCAAATCATCGGGGGTCGTAGGTTTCAAATCGACGAGTAAATAGGCGTGTGGCGTTTGAGTGGCATCGTCGTACGCCTGAGTCAGCCAAGGCGTTCCTAACTGTTTGGCTAAGACTTGCACTTGCGATTTATCTCGAGGGCTTTTAAACAAGACCACGTAATGCGCATTGAGACTGACAGTGCGATGGGCTTTACTTTGTTGAAACAAATTTTGGGTGATGTAAACGACACTGGCATTACGGTGATGCCCTTTGCGCGTGAACCACAGTTTAATTTCTTCTTCGTCTTCTCCTAACATGTCGTCGAAAATGACCAAATGGGTTAGACGGGAGTCAGAGACGATGCCATAGTCTTCTTTAGGAATGCCTTCCACAAACACGATGGAATCGCCTTGACTTTCTCGCAAGAGGCTGTACGCCGATTGCCACTCTTTGTAACACCACACGATCCGCTGAGGTGGCCGATCGATCAAATGATGTTTATGTTCGATCAAACGTTTGACGAATTCGGTTTTGCCTGAACCGCTAGGTCCAGCAATAAGCATCTTAAAGGGATGGCGAAGAAACAAAGCCTCGCAACTGGCACGATCTAAGTGTTCGTCGATGACTTTGACAGTAGAGGAAGAGGGAGCAGAGACAGCAGAGGTAGCCATAGTGTCAGGAATGTCACTTGTGACCGGAAAACAAACAAGACAAGAGTTTATATACTTTTTTTCTGGACACTTTTATTGAATGCTTTAAACATGAATACGAAAGACGAAAATACATGAAAGCCAAAGGCTTAAGTACAACGATAAAAGGCACATGAAAATCATTAACGTGCAATAAAAACAAGTGTCTGTACAACATGTTTTGGGTAATGTTCTGACCAGTTCTATGGAGGGTAAGGTCACACAAGTATCCTCCCGAAAGGGTCTTTCAGGCCTGTCCACGACAGTCCTGTCCTGGGTGACGGGTTCTTCTGGCACCGTCACTAACACTGGTTGAAAAGTAACTTTTTTCTTTGGACGTTGAAAGGAAGGATCACAACTCTCGAGCATACTGGGCCACTTCTTGGGTCCAAGCCTCAAAATCCCATTTTTTCCAGGCACGGACATCTGTCCAGTGGGGGTGTAAGTCACAAACTACACACACATCGTCATACACGTCTTGGGTAGCTAAAAGTTGACGAATCTTTTTTTCCCGTAGAGGTCGAGAATTATCCAGATGAAAATGTAAGGCTTTGAGCAAAAGGAGTCTCTCGTGAACATGTAAAGGCACCACTTTCATGTTGAATGGGGTGGTAAATACTGTTCGTAAAGAGTCCACAAGGAATCGGCTGATAAACGAAATCCCAGAAAACAAGTCACTAAGACACACACCACTTGTCGACCCAAATTGAATGGATACAGTTCTTGTAATAATTGATGGTAATGATCCACGGTTTGAATATGGTCATTGAGTTCCTTCCACGGAATCTGTTGGATTACATACGACATAAGTCGTGGCATGGCAGCCTGTTTTTATAGTCTCTTTTTTTCGGAAACAATACACGTACTTTCTAGCCAGACATCTTCGTTCTCCAGTGGGGAATCTAAATGTTGCATACTGTAACCTAAACGTCAGAGTTTGTTTAGATGTTTCCTCTTCTGCTAAGTAGATTCCACGTAAAATATGTCGGTAATCCTTTACCTTGTCTTCCTCAATGTGTTGCACTAGGTGAATCTCGAAGTAACCAAAATGATCAACACGTGGATCATCGGGAGCCTGGAAGTATTGAACAAGGTCTGACCACTAAAACAATTTCTGACGAATCAGTTCTCTTATACCATTCAGGTACCAGTGGTTAAAGATCTGGTGACGTAACGGATGCAATTGTTCTTTACGTTTCACTTGCATTTTGACCAGCTCTCGGTAAATGCCTTCTCTCAACTCCACAGGCAAAGCACGAATGTTCTCTTGTAAAGTATCCATGAATAGGTCAGTCCGTACAATTCACAATCATCTCCTAGAGCAAAAGTAATCCACATAATGAGTAATTTCTGACCACTGCCATTCAGGGTAACGTCCAAGAATCTCACTGAACTCTTTTGATGTAAACGGTCTAGAGTAATACAATAGGATGAATGCACACTTGACCCAAAGAAATCTAACACACTGGTTGACTATTTTCACTTTCCTCTTGTGAATTTCTCGGCACAAAAGTTCTACAGTCACCCAATGAGATTTCACTCTGGCAAGTCCCTGCCAAACTTCCTTGTAAATCTTCTCTTGCAGTTCTTTAGGTAATGATTCAATATCGTTTTTGAAATGCAGTTTAAATACTGGTCTCGTTGATGTCCAACATTTGACTCCTAGCCAAACTGGTTTCTTCTTCGTCAACGACATGGTAAGTTCCTTTAATGTCTCGGTCCCACTAAGGGTAAGTAATGACAATTCGGTGACCATCGAGCATGTTCTACGTAGGCCGAATCTTGCGGTTCCCAGTGGTGAAGTGACACACCGCAACTGAAGCACTTGACTTTATCTCCTTCGCCCAAGTAGAACAATCCGGCTCTGGCTAATTCTTCGGGGGTCGGTCCTCCCAGATACTTAGGCCATTTTCCTTTGAACGATTGAAGACGATTTTCAAAGTCGCAGTATTCCGACAAACGCACAGGAAACGAATATTCGTCTTTCACAGGTTCGTTTCTATGAGGGTTGGGTGACATGGACAGGAGTTTGCTCAGTTTTGGATGACATCCGTAGGGGGGTAGACGTGAAGGTGAACATCCCCCTTTAAAACGAAACCCAGTAAAATGTCCAAGAGGACGAGCGGCATCGCTTTCGCATCCCTCAGGTTTGACACGCACAACATCACTTTCCATGATAGGGGTAGTGAGAACAAAGATCCCATGATGCTTTACGGCATCGCTAAGGTCACAACGTACAGCATCGTACCCATCGCAAGGCTCACAATCGCATTCCACTTCCGAAGCCACACACTTGAATTGTACCTGTCTAAACTTGTTTTGTGTTTCTCTGAAAGTATTCATCTTGTTCGCTTGGTCTTGGTAGTCACAATGAACTATCGATCTTGCCTAGGGTTCCTTTTTATATACAGACCAATACCGACGTGTCCATACGGTAAGGTGAAATGATTGGGAAGTCGCACTCGCTTCTGGTACACGATTTGATAGACTTTTTCCAAGGGTCGACTGACGATGTGGTGAGTGGGTAAACGTACAATCTTGTTGGGTTGGTGAGTGGTCACTTTAAAGTTTCCATCCTCTCCCGATTACAAGGCTTCTTTCAGTACCCCAAAGTTGACCACTCGACTGGTGCGATAATTCAGAGTCAATCCTTTCACTTTGCACTGCGTGTGCACTTCTCCTTGTTTGTCCCGGTATTCGTAACCGTAATTTTTAGGACCACCACTGGCGAAACTTAGAATCTTGTCGTCGGGATGCTCGTCTGTCCAGGCTCCTAAACGGTCTCCTTCGATGTCAGGGTGCTGTTCACTCGGGTGATGGATGTGAATGCAACTGTCCGTGTCAAAGTACAGGACGCGTTCCCCTAACAGTTCTAAAGCTTCGTACAATTTAAGCGAGCATGAGCTGTCACGTAAGCCGCAATGATGACATTTCCAAAAGGATCGTCTTGTATAAAGTCCAGATCTTCTTCGTAATTGACCAAGATCAAATCCTCGCGAACGACGTCCACGTGTTTCATGTATTTGGTTTTGTCGTGAATCATCTGGAAGTAGAGGGAAGGTTCTGTCAAATATTCCGTCTTGGGTAAACACGGTCGTTGTACCATTTTACCCCACAAGCAATTTAACATCACTTTGGCAAACGATCGCCTGCCTTTGTTTTTCTTGATGTGGTCTAAAGGAATACCTTCTTGTTCATAGTATTTCTCTTTGAATTTTATTTGGTCTTCGGAAGTGTGACACCAGGAAGGATAGCAGCTGGCTTCTTGCTTCAGTTTCAAAATGGCATCCACGTTGTCGGCGAAGATGCCTTTCTGCGTGGGGTCACCTTTGTGGTATTGTTGTGTCTTGGGAAAGTAACAAATTTGGTACACTTCTAACAGTTGGTATCCCATGTCCAAAGCTTTTGAACAATTCCACGCTGACCCCCGTCCCCGTCAAAGCCCGTTCTTCCTGGGTGTGCTGACAAGGCTGATCTTGGTTGCACGTTTCGGCACAAGTACGGCACAAAGGAAACATCAGTTTGCCTCGGCAATGGTGAGGTAGCACGGGATGGTACAAGTCCGTGGGAGGCAAAACTTTGCACTTGATCAGACCTTCGTATTGTCGAATGTTTTTCAGGTCGATGTGTTCCGTCAACAATTGCGGGTGCCCTACAGGAAAGCGACAATATTTGCACACGTAGGGATACAGCGAACACACGTCCAAGTATTTGATTTCTTCTCCTTTCTCTTCGTCGGCTTGGTACAGCAAACAGGTGGCATTGGTTCTACCTCCGTACAAACTATCCCTCGGGTTCAGCGGGTCCATGAACTGGTAACTTTCCACGAGGCGTTTAAATTCGGGATCGATTTTCAAACGGTGATCGTACTCGTGTTCCCACATTTCCACCACTTGGTATCCTTCCTGTTCTAACTTTAGGCGTCGCTGACAAGTGGCCTGGTACAAGTCTTCCATGGTTCGTTGTAAAAACTGATTTTTAGTGCTACGGTCAGGGTAACAGACGGGACATCCGTGAAATAAGCAACCGTTAAACTCGTACACGATCTTGGGGTTTTCTAAGTCCCAGCCATCTACCGAATACGTTCCGATAATCTTTTCGCCTCCTCCGTTGCGGGCATACTGAATCCATTTGTCTTCCTTGTCGCACAAGTAATGTAACCAACGTAGGGCTTTGACCGAGTATTGACGTTTGACATAGTTGGTCGTTTGAGGACTGATGACAGCCACGGTGTTTTCAGGCATGAATCGTTGCCGGTACACTAAGGAACACGCTTTGGCAATGGTGCAAGCTTCTTTCAAAGGATCGACCCCTCCGTGTTCCATGAACAGTTCTCGAAATTTTCCACAGCAACGTCGTAAAATGTCCACATCGGAACGACAATACTTTAACATTTCTTCCTGAAAGTCGAAAGGGTCCGAGGCGTGAGCCTGGTACCAAGCGTAGAAACCTTCTCGTTGTTCGGTACCCATGTTGTCGGGGTCGTAATAGTGAGCCTCAGGCAAATGTGGTAGAACGGCGTGTTGATTGGCTTCCGTATTGAAAAAGTGAGGAAAATAACCTTTAGCCATTTCTGTCATTCCAAACGTTTTAGGCATTCGACTCAAAGGCATGGCCAAATAGCTCATCGAATCTTTGAACTGCAGTTGTCCCACTTGGATGAAAATGATTTTGGCTCCGTTCAAAGTCACTTTAGGACGTTCGATGCCTTGTTCCGTATAATACCTCAAAAGAAACTGTCCATCGTACCGGAGAAATTGTGAGCCATCACTGTGCCATGACGATGACAATCTCCGTAAAAGTTCGATGTCCTCTTGGCTCCACGTCTTGTCGATGGGGTCTAAGACCCATTGGGCATAATGGGCTAACGTGTTCGGTCCTCGAAAGATTTTTTCACGCCCTCCGGGAATCTTGCTGCAGTGAGGGCAATGACTGAAAATAGGTCTTTGAATGCACTTCTCGCACGCTCGATGATCCACGCAGAAATTAGGAATGTGAATGCCGGTCTCTTGCATGCATTCGAAATCGAAAATGATGAAATTGCCTTTCTTCTTGTGACCGTCCTCTTTCTCTGGTAGGGGTTGGTATTTTTGCACGTAGCATTGGTGTTCCAAGTCCACGATGTGATGACAAATGTGACATTTTTTTTTCCTGAACATACGTGTGCCTTGGCATTATTGGTACGTAGGCCTTGTCCACACGTAGGGCACAATCTCAGGAGTTGACAAGCACATTTCTGCTGTGAACCTTGCGTCTTGAGATGTTGTTGGTAACAGGCAGGGCTGACAAACGTACACAGACAAGCAGGACAATGTACTCTTTCTTGTCCTTCGCTCAGACAGGGTGGAGAGGCCAAACATCCTGAGCATTTCAATCCGGAATGTTTGTGTTGCTCTCGATTGTTATAGCCACAGTCACATTTCTCACAGTAATAACTGTGTCTCAGAAATGCAGTGATACTGGTAATGATATCGAAATGGTCATCGTGATAATAGACATGAATGTATTTTCCGTCCTTAAAGTCTTTCCCTCGAAACAACAGAGGTCCGCGCACTTCTTGAGGGTGCAGTTTCAAGGTGTATCGTGGAGCTAGGGCATCTTGCAATTTTTGCATCTCAGGAATGCCACAGGGTGTGTCTTTGGGCAAGTCGGCTTGTTGTAACAGGAGTTCTGCTTCGTTTCGTTGTTTGGCTCGGTCCGATTGTCGAATAGTTTTCCAGGCTCTTTTCCATTCTATCGTGTCGTTCTTCTTGGCATAGGATCGTCCCACCACGATGGCTCGGGCTAAACACATCTGGTCTTGAGAATTGTTAATTTGGACGAGAATCTTTTTGGTGCTGCGAAGGTCGTTCACCAGTAACACCTTATTGCGTTGTCCGGTCCCTTGAGGAGGAGAGACGTGGGTCATGTCCAGTGTGGCTTTTCCATCGGTGATGTCAAACTGGTCATTAGATTGTTGCACGTGTTGAATCTTGTCCATGACTTTGGAAGCAGTTAGTTCTGCGGGTCTGCTAAACTCGATCCAAACAATGGATTTCAAACCGTCGTATTGTATGGAAAGTCTCAAGCGATCGTCTTCTTTGGGTTGACATTGTCGCTTGAGTGTGGTGAACAAAGAATCCCACACCCCAGTGATGAACCCTTCTGCTTTCTCTAACGGTACTTCAGCCTTGAAATCTTTAAACTTCACTGAGTATTTGTAAGCCGTGGTTCTAAATTTTCTAGAGGAGCGCTTTTCCGTCTCTCGAATGGAACAGTACTTTTCAGGGTTGACTAAGGGTGGTGAACTTTGTTTAGAGGGTTCGAATTCTGGTTCACTCATGTCCTCTTCAAAATCACTGGCATGAATTTGTGCCAAGACTTCAGCCCTGGTACGAGGCGATAGATCACGTTTCTGCCTCTTACTTTCTTCTTCTTTCTTCTCGAATGAATAGGATCGTTTCATCTTGAGTGCAAAACGTCAAATGACTAAAGTTTAAACACCATAGACTAATTTATAGTCATGGCAGACCAGCGTATATAAAAGGGTGTGTCTTGTCCTTTCACTATTCATTTCACTCTCTAACCGAGCACAACGATGGAAGAGACTAGCCAAATCGAACGTTTCATCAGAGCTTTGCGAGGGGTCATTAGAAAATTCTCTTCAGACCAGCCGACGGACTACTCTCCTTCCTTTCAAGATAAAAGTCAAGATACTTGCTATATGTGTCGAAAGAAAGGGCATTGGTCTTCAGAGTGTCCAGACCATCAAAAAAGGAAAACAGGGGCTAGAAAAGACAAAAGTCAAGATACATGTTATTATTGTAAAGAAAAAGGACATTGGTCTCCAGATTGCCCAAAAAAGAAACAAGAGGAGTCAGAAGAAAAGAGGGATTCTTCAGAAGAGAGGGATTCTTCAGAGGAAGAAAGCAGCCAGGTGAAGAAAAAGAAACAGGAGAAGAAAAGAAGAAGGGAAGAAAGTGAGGAGGAAGAGGAGAAAAAGACTGTGACGGTGAAGAAATTGAAAAAACAGAGAGAGTAAAAAAAGAAACAGAAGAAGTGAATGTACTTTCTAAAGTGTTCTGTTGTGATTTGTGAATTGGATTGTAACTATTGAGAAAAGAATACATTAATTATATAAGGTAAGTGTCTTTGAGTTTTGATTTTAAAATAAGAAGCTACACTCACGCACTCATATACACGTACTATAGGGGTAAAATGGGTTGATTTTTTTTTTTTTGAGTTATTGGCAGTTGAAATTGTATTTCTTTTCGAGAGACGTGGGTGGCCCTGAAAAGGGCCTTTGGTTTTTTTGGTGTAGGGGTGAGTTTAAGCAATCAACTTTAACTGCCTTAAGCCTTTGCCACGGCCGAGGCTTACTTCTGATGATGATGATTTGGTTGAAATCACTAAGGGTGGTACGGTAGGCTTAGTCACAGGGTTGGCGTGTTTAGCTCGGGAAGGTCGTATTCTCTTCGGTCGTGATAAAGAAGTCTGATACATCTGTTTCAGACTTCTTAACTCCGCTAAAATGTCCAACAGTACCGTGACGGTTTGATTTTCACCCTCTTGTTTCTTTGCTGCTACTTCTTCTTGTTGTTGTTTTTTTCTTACCTCTTCTTGTTGCTGTTGCTGTTGCTGTAGGAGAAAAGCTTGTTCCGCTTCCTTTTGTCGTTATATAAATTTCTCCAATTCTTCTTTCTGTCTCTGTCTAAAATTCTCCACTTGCGGTAATGAAGATTGAGACGAAGGTTCCGGAACAAATTCTTGCGAGGTAAGAAAATCCACAAAATCCCAATGTACCTCTTCTGAAAGTAAGTCCGGGTTCCCTTGGGCGGTCTCCACTGCTGGTGCACGCCAATGGACCGTTTTCTGAGTTTCCGTCATGTTGAATCACTGTCGCATAGATTGACTGCACACAGGCGCTAGCGAATCTATATAGACTGCTCTCTTCGGATTGGATGCGGGCTGACTGAATTTTGTCACGCGTGTTTGGATTTGTCAATGAACTCAATCCGTTTCAATCCTTCCTCTCCCTATAAATAAGCGCAGTTCAGCGCAATCACTCACCTGTTCTCGGAGCCTCAAGATGTGGACCGACGTTCAATCTTCCACCCTTGTGTCAACAATGATGTTCAGGACGGGCATACCCATGTATGTCCGATCCAAGTGGACTGTTGTCGATAGGACAGATACTAGTCTATGGATGAGAAGAGTTTACATAGGAAGACAAGGATGCCTCAAGAGGGTACTTGTGTATGGACCTGCAGTTAGAAGGAGTTTAAGAAGAAGAAGATGTGACAGATGCCGTCTATGCTAATATTAACATGAACCCAAAGGCCCTTTTCAGGGCCACTCCTATTTCTCGAAAAGAGACTGACTTTCCATTGCCTACCCTTTTTCTTTTCTTTAAAAAAAATAGGGTCCCAACCCTATTCCATTTCCCCTTGAGGCTCAACAGGCCCAAACATCTTTTTCTTCCAATGTTAAATTCCCTTGAGGCTAAACTTGCCCAGGGTTTTTTGCCCATGTTAAATTTCCATTGAGGCTAAACTTGCCCAGGGTGGTTAATGTTAAATTTCCATTGAGGCTAAACTTGCCCGGGGGGGGGGGGGTCTGTAATGCTAATTCCCATTGAGGCTAAACTAACCCCCTATACTACTTCTGCAGATACAACTATTTCTCTGTTTGGATCATACTGTGCTAAAGTTGATGAAGAAATCATTTCTTGCTTGATATCTCGAAAAGCTTGTTCTTGATCTGGACCTCAAGTCCACAAGTTTTTACCTTTCAAAAGCTCACGTAATGGTTTTGATTTTTCTGCCAAGTTTGGACTAAATTTGCCAAGCTGATTTGCCATATCGAGAAATCGTCGTATATCTGTTACGCATTTCGGTGTTTCCATTTCAGTTATAGCTTTGACTTTTTCTGGATCAGGTCGGCAACCATTTTCGTCAACAACATGCCCAAGAAACCTTATGGATGGTCTTGAAAATTCACACTTTTCAGCGTTCAAAATGACGCCGGCCTTTTGAATTGATTTCATTATCATTTCTAGTCTTTCGTCATGCTGTTTCTTCGTTTCTCCCCAGAAAAAACATCGTCCATGTGAAAGAGTGTTCCGTCAAGTCGCTGCAGCGTTTCTGACATCCTTTTCTGAAAAAATTCAGGCGCAAAACTGATTCCGAATGGAAGGCGATTAAAATAAAACCTACCAAAAGGAGAAATGAAAGTTGTAAGGCGGCGTGAATCTTCTGACAAGTTTATCTGCCAAAAGCCTGAGTTTGCATCAAGTTTGGTGAAAAACTTTGCACCTGCTAGTTTTGCAAGGGATTCTTCAACTGATGGTAACGGGTGGTTTTCTCTTTTAACCGATCCATTTAGTTTTGTTAGATCCACGCAAATTCTTACCGTACCGTTTGGTTTCGGAACAACAACCATTGCCGCACACCACTCAGTGGGCTCATCTACTTTTGAAATAACACCCATTTTTTCCATTCTATCCAACTCCTCTTGAACTTTATTTAATAAAGGGATAGGAACCTTTCTTGGGGTAGATAAGGCATAAGGTTTGGCATTTTTGTCCAGAGTTATGTTACAGAACCATTTTGTTTTCCCTAGACATTTAAACAAATTTGGATATTTCTCGCGATAATCCCTATCTAAATGTATGGATTTATCGTGAATTTTGCTTGCATTTTGTGAGTTTGTATGTGAGGCGTTTACTGAGGATATATTTACCTGTTCAATAATCTTTAGAGTCTGAATCGCGGGCCTGCCCAAGAGTGCCTGATTCAGTCCCTTTACAACAAATATGTCTTGTACACTGAATGCATTGTTTGATTCCAGACCACATGTAAATTTTCTCAGCACTTTAAGTTCAGAGTTTCCAGGTCCATACAGTTTTCGATCAGACTTTGATAGCTTTTGGTCTCCGATTTTTCGTAAATCTCTCTCAGGAATTACAGTCACATCAGCTCCAGTATCAATCTTAAATACAAGTGAAGTGTTGTTCAATCTCACGCGCGTTATCCACGGCTGACCCTTCTTTGTGCTAATAGTCCCTAAAAATCCAGATTCTATTGTGCGAACTGTTGACTTTGACAGACAGCATTTCGCAGAGTGACCTCTTTTCTTACACTTATGGCATTCTGCTTCTTTTGCTGGACATTGGTCTCGAGAATGATTAATGTTCTTTCCACATCTCATGCATCCTTTTCTACTGACATTAATTTGTTGAACATTTGGGATTTTATGTTTCTGCTTCCCATATTTCAGTGAGGACGATTTTACTGCATTTATTTCAGACATTCGTTCTCCACTTGCTCGTATCGTTGTTTTTTGCTTTTTCACAGCCTCATTTTGTCGAGCTTGACTAACGGCTGACTCTAGAGTTAGATTTGCATCTAGCTGCAATTTTTCTGACAGTTTTGAATCTCGCAGTCCAACTACAAGTCAATCTCTGATCATTTCATCATGTAGTTACAATTATCTGCTAACACATAACTGTCAACTGTTTCTCCCTCTTCCTGTTTTCTTTGATTAAATTTTGCCCTTTCAAAAACTACATTCCTCTTTGGAATGAAATATCGCATGAATCTATCTGTCACGGGCTTCCACTTATTTTGATCTTCCTCTGTCAGGTTGAACGAAGAGAAAATGTCACCAGCCTCACTTCCCATGGAATAAAACAAGGTATTCACTTGAATTCACTAAGTCCAGACGCTTGACGAAAGCGTTCAAAGCGCTGAAACCACTTTTCCCAAGTTTCAGGTCTCGAAAAGTCAAATTTGTCCGGATTTGTAAATTGAATGAAGCCATTTTCAACTCTGATAATTTCAATCCTGTGTTTTTACCGCTGCCACTATGTAATGTTATTTGTTATTGAAGAATAACTGCAGAAGGCGTTCTATAGTATTTATTAAATACAAGACATCAATACAGCTTGGATGGAGAGTAAAGTCTGCCCTGAGCGTTTATTTCATATGGAACTTAAACCCTAGTGAATGTATAACATAAATCAGCTGTTGGTGTGTATCAGTTCTAGACCAGTGTGGAATGTCTGATTACTTTTACTGTCAAGTGATATTTCAAAGCAATTAGATTAAGGCTTACACTACAATCCACGTGGAGTTGTTTATTTTGATTCGTACGGGCTAGCCCGGCCGTCAGAAATTTTACTATACAGTAGCAGAGTGCAAAACACTCCGCCGATCTGGCGTTCATTATTACCAACATAGACTTTAATAGATCCACCAGTATGCGGTCCGGAAGTAATTACTGTACTTGATACGGGGTCAATGTTCTCCGGTGGTCTGCCGCCGCATAATTATGTGCACGAATATACAAATGGTCTTTTTAAATAGGTCATTGGTTTATTATTGTAGATATTTACGGAAGATCTGCTAAAGACAAAACCAAAGGTGACTTATCCAAACATGCAACCCATAACGAGGTCAAGAATGAACTCGCTGATCTTTTGCGTCTCGCAGATGTGGATCAAAATGAAGTTGCTGTTTTTTCACGATCAGCAAGGAAGGTTAAAGACGGGCAATATCCCGTTGACAGATATTATTCAAACATTTCCAGGCGCGAACGAAAATAACTTAGTGGTGTTTGCTAAAAACGGTAAAATTAAAAACTCGGAGGAATCAATTCTAACACTCGTGCAAGAGATTACTGGACGCATCAGAAGAATTGGAGATGTTATATATGACGATCTCAACATAAGTAGAAATAAAATCACCAATGTGAAAGAACCAAAATCAGACGATGATGTGGCAACAAAAGTATGTTGACAACAACAACGTTACTATCAAAAGTGATATCGGTAAATGTGTTGCTAAAACTGGCGATTAATAACTGGAGATCTCGATATGGCTAATAATAAAGTTACTGGTCTTAGAGAACCAAAATCAAACGATGACCCTGCAACAAAGAAATACGTCGACAACAGCAACATCCCGATGATGACTTCTTTAATGACAATCATTGATGGATTGACCACGTTTAGATCTGAATATGCTAATCATGTAACCTCGTTTGTAAATTTTCGTAGAAACACAACTAGAACCATTAATGGATTTTTGGTTCAGCTGTCACTGACATTAAGCTCTCTGACATCAAAAATCAAAGAAATTATTGATCTTTCAATCCTGATATATGCAGTAACGTCTGAATCAGCATTATGGTCCCCACTTTGTAACTGCATCAAACATACCGCTAAGGTTACCGGCATATACAGGTTCTCAGTACTCGGCATTACAACATTTACAGTAACTACCACAATTTCACGGCCTTTCCCAGTTAACGCATCTTCTGAATCTGTGTTCGTTCTTGTAGATTTGTGATTTTGTCAGGATTGAATTATTTCGGAATTTTGACATGGTTGTTTTGATACCCACACATAGACTCGCCAGAGAAATGAAAGAGCGAGGAGTTAAATCTCATACTTATCACAGCTTCTTTCGGTGAAAAGGCGATGCGTGCAATACTGAACGAATAGGCGAAAAATACATTCCTAAGATCATCATTTGGGATGAAATATGCACGGTATCTGTGGAGGTATTAAAAATGTTTCTTGGTTTGTTATTGACACGAAATACTGCTGTTATCATGTCCGGCGATCATTGTCAACCACCACTTTTTGTTGGATCATCTCCGCATAACTGGCTGAAAACATTCGTGGATTATTATGACAAAATAAATGATGATTACCGAGCAGTTGATTCAGCATTGATAGATTTTAAAAAGTTAATCAGACTACACCCAGATAAAATTCAATGTGAAAACATCCGTGAAATAATTCCAGAAACTCATATGAATGATTTTTGGAATAGGTATAGACCAACTGATGATTTGATGCTTGCAAGTAGGAAGAATGTTCGTGATGTATTTCAACAGCAATTATTTCTGTGATATAAAGAAAAATTGTCAAATCTACATGCACCTTTGTGTTATCTCCCAGCATATACACATAAAGAGACTACTGATATTGAAATTCCTAGAATTAATGAGAAACAAAAACTTGTAATACTTATCTCGTTTTAGTTCCGATTGATGCTGTTGAATAAGCATTAAGCGCCAGACAATCGCGCTGGACTTGAGATCTGCAAACCAATTCATTCATCGCAGGGATTAACTATTTCTGATACTAATATTTGGATTGTTGATGATCACATCGAATGGCCAAATTTAGTTTATCTGGCAGTGTCTCGAGTCAGAAGAATGTCTCAGCTGCGCAGGGTTATCATAGACTGCGCAGTGAATAAAAGTCAACTTCAGGAAATCAACGGCGATGTTGCCAGGAATAAATTAGCTGGTTAACAGCGATCTGACAAACACAAAATAAGCGCGACTTTGATCTTGATATTAAATTTATCATGACGATGAACAAACAAAAAAACATTTACTGTGAGAGCTCAAACACAGTAATATTGTGGCAGTATTTGAAAAAATTAATCCAAGGCAATTTACTGTGGATAGAAGTAATAGTTGTCTCGGTCATACACGCTTGAATGTAAATGTTGACGACGTTGAGGCGCTGGCGCCCTTCTAGCAAATAATCCTTCACAAAAGTGAAGGCGGAGGTAGCTGAATATCTTCAGGAATTACCTGTAATTGTTCACGCACAAATCGACGTTGAGGAGCAGTTAAATCTAATCTGTAGATTGCAGGTCTACCCGTGGATCTTACCACGCTGGAAATTGTATGTGTGGTTACACTCCAGACTGGATCAGTCGCTCTTTTTTTACCACATTACAAGTTCACCAGGTTTATATAAATATCTGACAGTCACATTAACTAGTTCTAGTTGTTTTGAGAAAGAATAATTTCGTTGTACTGGTATGTGGTTTTTGGTGATTGTGTTGATAGGTTTCATAGAAATTACACGAGTATTCATTATTTAACGCAGCCATCACACTTGGTAGTCTTGCCACCCATTCACGAGATCTCTTGTCCGCCTGAACTTTGTTAAGGGATATTTCCTGCCCATATTGATATCGAAACAATCGCTCAGCAAGTGTTCGATTAAATTGCTCAAAGATTGCCCGATCGCGATGAACTGACGTCATACTGTTTCATCAATGATGTAACTGCATCAAGAAATTCTTTGCCAGTATCAACGTATAGCAACTGTGGCCATCGCAGGCCGCCACGTTGATAAATTCGTTAAAACCAGATGCAACTTTAGTTACTGCCTTTGTTGATAGTGGTTCTGCTTTTTATATCTACTTGCAACGTCAGCGACAGTCAACGCGTAACTGTATGTGCGTGATTGACGTCTACCGGTTTTAAGAGTATGATGTGGTAAAAACGAACTATCTGCTCATAAACTTCTTTGGGAATGCCGACATCAAAATGTGCATACTGAATTTTTTGGTGGTGAAAGATAAATTTGTCATATTGTCTGTTGTGCTAACTAATCTACAGCAACAGAACGTACGACATCTGTTGCATCAGCAAGAGTACTAATCCCTGCTCTATTCCTCCAGTATCATCTTGGGCTATAATAAACTGAGTCCCTATGGAAGGTATTATAATTAATTACCGGCCCCTAGCACTAGTTTACCTTTCATCACAGATCTTATCAAAAAATTAGCAAGTGATTCTCTGAGAGATTTAATGTTTTACAGAATTTAACGTATGAATCAATTTCATGTCTGCAATATGTCGTTGTTGTAAATCTTTATTTTTTATACGAAACATCATGAACGTTGCACACTTGATCAATCGCATTTATTGGATACTCTCCAGGTCTTTGTTGATTTTTCTCGTCAAGTCGGATATTAAGTCGGGTTCCAGGACCACAATAATTATTTCCAGGAAAATGCGTCTCGCACGGATTTTTAGCCCATGGAGCCCCTGGTAAATTTCCTAGCGAAAAAAAACGATATCTCCGTCTGTTGAACAAGAGATAAATTTATATTTTTGTACCACATTTCACACACGTACCTGTGAGTGCACACGCTTTCTTCATCGTCGTTGTTGTTTTTGATAAGATGGTGAGGGCGGGTGCTCTGCATCAAACACAAAATAAATCCACATATTTATTATATTTATACAACCTGGATGTCGATGATTTCTCGGCGACACGAAAGCAAGAGCCAGTCAAGCATCATCCAACGCTACCAAATTCTATCAGAGCAATTATCATATGACCATCTGGGTCTGGTAAGACGCAATAGTTACTTAACCTGGTAATGAGATGGCTCAAGTGGGATAAGGTATATTTAGTAGTAATATCTGTAGATTATCAGAAATGCTACAACGTGCTTAAAGATTGTAATGAAAATGCAAAGTTGTTGGACGAGGACGGTAATGATATTGTTAATGTTATCACCGACATCAACGATGCGCTATGAATAGATGATCTTGATGGTAACATTATCAACTTTGTTGTATGCGATGATGTGATTCTAGGCAAACAATCAAATCCAGCTCGGATATTCTCCTGAGGCAGACACAAAAACACCAATGGTATATTTGTTATTCAGCGATATACGCAAATGCCGTAAGTGATCAGCGATAACTGCAATCTTCGGGATGTCTTTAATGGTATTGATACACACACACTAAGAAATATCCACAAAACTTGGTGTTCAGGGGACATGGATATGATCCAGTTCATAAACTTCTCAAAAGCGCATGCGATTCCTCATGGGTTTATTACGATAAATTCACATGATAATCGGTCGCGATATTGTATAGGTCTCGATACATTTTTTGGATGGGAGACCTGACCGTGTTTTTTTTATACACATGGCAGCAGAGGGGGCAAACGTGGATACAACAGAGAAAAAGTTTTTAAAAAATACGCTAACTCTGTTAGAGGCCTCTGTGACGCTTGTCTGTTCATTTTCGCAGGAAGCTTTATTTTTAAAAATGGACTTCTCATAAAAATGGTATGTTCACCCTCCCAGCTGAAAATTGACATACAAGCGTCAATAACAAAAATGCGCTAACCCGGTTAGATGTCTCGGTTTAGTGTTATTACGTTTGTATTTTCATTTTCGTACATAGGTTTATTTTCACAAATGGACTTCTCCTAAAAATGGTCTGTTTACCGTCACTGCTGCTAAGATTGGCTCGAATCTTAACCAAGGAGTTACGAGCACACTGTCGTGTGGACGGACAGAGTTTGAGCTACCACTGTCATGGTAGCGCTTAAGCTCATAAACAAGTACATACAAATGGGACTGAATTAGCACGCCATCATTCGTAGACGACTAGTTATATATAATTGAACATTTCTGTTTTTTCCAGTTAGAGGTTTAATTACAAACATTCTTCTTTAATGTCACGCATAGTTAAAACCTCTAATCTGCATATAATTTAAATCCAACATCGTAGCAAATACACGAAAAGCACCTAATTTAAATGTTGGTGAAATATTTTTAATTTAGTTTCAGGTATTTCAATCATATACATACGAAAACGGCAAACAGAAGAAATTACCTTTACAATTTTGTGATACCAAGGGAATTTCGAGCGGCACGGATGGTGCTTCATTAGCAGCTTTGAAAGCCTGCATTCTGGGTAAAGTTCAAAATAAAGAACTGGTACGTATGCCTTCAGACTAACATAAACATAATTAATGATTGATATCTATTGACCTTTTTATAAATTGACTGGGTTTTTATCTGATTAAGTTTTTAAAACTTGATAATTATGTATGGCCTCAATTTGCAATTAAAAGCCTCACATATTATGCGTTTAGGCCAAATTTAGAAAAACAAAATGTAACTCAATATCATCGTAGATATAGCTAGTAAAGACATTTTGACCAACGTACTTGATTGAAAAGCTACATTCAAGTAAATAGTAGACACATGTTTGCAAGAAAACGTTCGCTTAAAACTATTTATTAAAATCGAACGTACATATATTTAACAACTGTTTTTACTTATCTCTTTACGTAGCATCTATGAAGTTAGCTTTGATTGTGACGTTTGCACGCATTGGGGTGGGGTTCTTTCAATATATTTTAATTAAATTATGATGAAAGTTCCACCCTGGCTCGTGAGGTTAAAAAGTTAAATTAGTGACGAGGTAGATTTACAGCTCTGAGCCCCCAGTCAGCAATGCCGACGGCTAAATTATAAGAACACGAAGATGAAATTAAATCAATAACAATTTAATAAATTCGATAATTTAAACACGATAACTTCCAATCACTCGTCTTTCCCTCGACCAAGTGACAGCCTAATTCATCCCGTGATTTACAGTGTGAGTTCGATTTTCCACCTGTCCTTGCATCTACTCATCTATTTCTTTCCCGCTAATTCCTTCCTTCTTTCCGTTCCTCTAACACCTCCTTCGACTCCGTTTCCCTGTCTACTATCTCCTCCTCCAATTTCGCTCCCAGACTTAAACTTCTCCTGACTTCTCTCCTTTCTTCTCCTTTCCTCCGTCTCAATGTCTGAGACTACGGGACCAAACTGTAACTGGTCTGTCCCTCAAAGCTTCCTGTGAAAACCCACAAGGCTTTAACATATGCTTTATAGAATCTCACCTCACACTAGATCAACAATTAATCATCAGATAAGGCCATCACGGTTTCTGTCACGCATGCGTACACATCGAAATTCCCACACACTTCTTGCAGGGTAAACAATAGCGTAATAACAAGGTATCAGCGAATTGTCATACAGACATCAATACATTGCGTCACATCAGTATATACACATATATATTTAATCTCATGGTACTACAATCTGACAACAATCAGACGCATGTCTGTACATTACAGATATTCAACAATGGCAAAATCTATAATCATATGAACACATGTGTTAGTCTACTATAAAATATCCACATAGCGAATTACAATATTAACTCTTACGACGGCTAGCAAGCTATATAATTCTTTACAAATATCAACTCATTTCTTCAAAATATGCAAACATATTAACAAATCAAAGTAATTCTTCGTACTACGATTCTAGTAATAATAAAGTATACATACGACCTACAATTAAAATGCAGTCTCATTCCACAAAGACCGAATAAATAGCTCACTGACCTTATTTGAAGTTGTTTGTACTTAGAATTTCCTGTTCTAAGATTTTCCCGCCAATAACGAATGGCTATTCGGAGTTACGCTAACCTCCACTGGGTAATTCCTCTTAGCGAACTAATTCTTGCCGGAAGACGCGGAGATCTCATTCTACCCAAATCAGGGTCTCTTCCCTATCTCGATTCTGATTGGGTGGAGCTGTGACCCTGTCCAATCGTCTTAGCGGCCAGTTCAATTTGTCTGTCTGCAGGGAAAATAAGTTAAGACACTCCCACTTCTTCAGGCAACTTCTTTTGATCTTGGACAAACGTTTCCACACCTAGGTGATAATTGGCTATCTGGTGGCTTCGCACTCCTAGGTCCGGCTCTCCACTTCTAACCACAACAATCTTACGTAATGGATTAGTGGTAGCCTGCGGCAATGTTTAACATCAAACAATGGCTTGTCAGAATTACTTTGATTATACATGTTTCAACTGGGGCTACTCTGGGTCGGGGTAAACATGACATTGATATATACTGAAGTAAAGGCAATAGTTTACTCTATGTGGACGTGGTGAATATTACAAACTTCACTCCGATCAATATTGCTGGATATTGCACAATAGCATCATTGATAAACTACTTAGTTTGCTTCTATCTTGTAGTATATCATAATACATTAGTATGTTATATTATATTATATTATATTATATTATATTATATTATATTATATTATATTATATTATATTATAATATGAACGTATTTGGGTTTGAATAAACTATCTGTAGAGGTAAACCTTGTGCATACCTAAGCAAATTACAAGGCACTATCATAAGCTTACTGGTTCATAAAATCAGATAGATGTTTTGGACCACCGAGCGAGGTCTAACGTTGGCCTAGCTGTGTTTAGTCAACATTGTTGCTCCATCACTGTTAGCCACAACGTTGTCTAACGTTGATCCAGCTTGTTTGGTATAGCACTGTTGGTCCAGTTTTTTTCTACAACATCTACGCTTGATCCAATCTGACCTAGTCATCCGCCAATGTAAAATGGGCGTTCTGGGCCCCACCACACCAAATGGTCTGTGCCATCTGACCAGCGGGAGCTCCATATGAGACATTAGAGCATGTTTCTAGCAACAATACAAGACGTAAAAGACAGTAAGAACGAAAGTCCTAACACCATTGTTTGCATTAGTTGAAATATATGTCTCAACTGGCATACTGCTTAGTGTTTGTTTGTATATCATCAGAAATGGTGTTGCTATGTATATTTGATTTAATTTAATTGTTTGTTCGTTTTAAATTTTATTTTTATTCAATTACGTACTATTGCAATGTAACGTTATTTACTGGCTTTTTCATTGTCCAGAAATTCAGTTCAGTTATGTTTGACCTGACTGTTATTGATAAACACCTAATAACAGAAACACTGTATCTAGTTTCTGACCTTGATTCAGAACCAGTGATAAATTTGGTAAAGAACTTGTTTGAGAAATTGTTTTTAATTCTTTCCCAGAGTAAGATTTATTAAGTTAAGTCAAGGCCATACCTGGACGACGTGATAATTATCATGTAACCAACTTCCATTCCTTCTGGAAAGATGAACTCTTGACCCATCCAGGAATCTGCTTTGCTTTGTAGTTAGTCATATAACTCATGTTATGATAAAGGATTGTCAGTCGGGCTCTAAAAATATGTTGTGACTAGTCTGAGTTGAGATTGTATTTTTATTGAATTTCAAGTGATTCGTTTCCCTGGAAATATATAAGTGCTCCTACAAAATTCTTGGATAAAAAACATTTATTGGAAGTTATACTGAATTCAAAACTGGAATAAAATTTTCTGTGATTCAAGAAGAAATTGTTGACACAACATCACTTCGCAGGTTGCAACAGACGTCATTGTCTTCCATTTTGGATTTCATCGGCATTCGAACTCAGTTTCATTCAGGACTTTTTATTACAAGGACTTCCATTTTTTTAAATTTCTTCGATTACTTTTGGATTTGATTAGCAAAACCGTAAGTTCTTTTTTCCCTCATTTTGCACTTGATATTCTGGGGAAATAAATTGTTTGTTAAATTTTACAAAGCTTGTTGTCTTCACTCTTTTCTGTTACTGTTTGAAAGAGCTTAGACTCGCAACTGTGTTTGATGGCAAAATAAGTGCACATTGCTAATATATAGAGGTATGTATGAAAAACTGTGCGAATGAGTATGTTGTCGTTAGCAGCACAGATTATATGGGGCAACAACATCGAGTCATGTTGGAAGTGTGATTTGGGGGACGGGGACCGATCATCTGATCTGTACGAGTTGTGGTGATACATGGCAAATCATTAATAAGTAATAGAACACAAGGCCCGGAGACAGATTAAAGTGGGTATTGCCGAGTTCCACTCAACCCAAAAAATCTAATTAGAGGTTGTCGATAATGTGTTATGAACCCTGAGATACAGCACGATGTTTACTATCAGCCATTTGAATGAGTTGATTCACATGGGTGTAAATAACACAGTATGAAAATCAAGATGTACTGGATGCATTCTCAGACAGTCTCCCCCTCTCAAATGAATATGTATATGGAAATCCTAAGTTGTAGGGTTTAGCTCTATTTTTCAGCACAAGATAGGTTATACATGACCGCCAGTATAAATGGTGGAGGAAGAACCCGGGAAAAGCCTGGAAAGAACCACCGACCAACGAGAAACTACTGGCAAGCTTTATCACATACAGTATAACATGTCTTGAAAAAACATCGTTTCTTTCCCAAAAATATGGTCTCTCAAGACAGGTGGTCTCTCATGACAGGTCATAACAATATATAACTAATAAATCTGTGCAAGAGGACATGGCCTCTCAAGACATGTTGTCTTTCATAGCAGTGGTCCCACAAGACAGGTTTTACTGTACCCACATTGACCGAACGCGAGACTGGAACCCACTTAGAGGTGAGATGGAAATGATCCGTAACGATGATCGCTTTAGACCGCTCGCCACTCGGTGCCCCTAGAATCCTACGTGAAACAGATTAAAAACATTGGGGTGTATATGGGACTTTAACTATTGGCCGCTGTGTTGAAATGTATAGGGACCAGAGATAATGATAAAATATGTTCATAAGTTGTTTTTTTTCTTGAGGAGTTTTTCTGGTTAGAAGGTAACACTGCTAAAAGAGGAGTCTGTTCGGCGGGAAACGTAATTGATGGAGTCTTTGAATAAGAAAGAGTTAGATGTTCGAGATTGGTATGAGTCCAAATATATTTATTTAAAACGCAAATGAACACTATAAAAGGAAGAGACACGCATTGCGTTTATTCTTCTTCAATGATGCACAGTGTTTGTAAAGGTCTTGAGAGAGAACTTATGATTCATTAATAATATGTTCGTTGGATATAGCAGAGTGAAAAATCAGTGATTTAAACAGTCAGTACATTGGAATTATGTGATTATTATTCAAGGATTTAACTATCTTTCGAACTTCTATCGGATTATGGTGAAACGTTCCAGGACTTAAATTATAGTCCGATCATTGACACGGTAAAACTGACAATGACAGCCACCCGGTGCGAGATGTCAAGTGTCTTAATTCTACGCCTCAAAAGACTCGCGAGGAAATTGTAAATGACCTTACATTATTCTATAACAGTATCGTTCTAAATGAGACAAATCTGACCGAAGCGGAAGACAAACCGTCGTTCAAGGAGATAACATATCGCACTTTACACTAATAGATGAACGTCAACTGAGGATAGAGGCTACCTGAGTCAGGTATTCCTAAGCCAAATTTCAATCATGGGTGGAGTCAAAGGTCAAGAAGCAGCTACAACGGCTGTTGAGAAAAACACAAGCAACAATCTGTCTTGATCTTCGCAACTCTGTACCACAATACAGCGACAAGTACACGACTGCAAAATCATCTTGCTCTAGAGCGGGAGAACGAGCAGTAGGAGCCGCGAGACCACTATAAGAGTGAAGGCCCATTGTCCTAACTGCCCAAGTCCAATGGTGAGTAGCACAAAAGTTACGTGTGCTAAAGCACTTATATGGCGTAGAGGTCTGATGTATTATAAGCTATAAACAACGTTATTTTATCGGTGACTTGGTTATTTCCGGAGATGGAAGCTTTAGCTCGGTTCCGATTTGTCCTTTCTGACACTGTTCTGGCACACGGGACGACGTGCGTTTTGAAACGGCTACATATATAGTATGGACGAGGGGGTTGAAGTCGACATCTTTGTTCTTCGTTGGTTACAGTTGGTGCTTTTGCGATCCCTCCGTTGTGGCAATGCTTGTGTTTGGCAGTCTTATTGCATTAACATCTGCGTTAAATTCCAAGTTTTAGTCGTCGGCTATCACAACAATTATATTGTTGTAACCCTCCTAAGCGCCAGTACGATATAATACATGTCACTTGGAAACATGCAAAGGGCTCTTTATCTATAGGACGTAATCTAGTTTGCTCCTGGTATAACAGGGCTGGGGGTGAAGGCATGGGAGATTCTTCGCAAATGGCCACATCTTCATCATTAACGAAAAACTGGATTTAGGCGTCAAATGCCAGTCCTACTCATGCTGTTATTGTCTTCTTTTGACTTCGCACGCTTAGGAATATCCACAGTATACCGAACGTTATTGTTATGACGCTCTATGAAAGCCCGCGCCAAATATTCCGACTTATCCATCATGAACTACTCAAAACCGTTATTTTCTCCACCGCCCTGTGCAATATAGACAATGTGCAACATGTCGTTGATGGTCTGTGCTGTAAGCTAGACTCCCATGATTATCCTTTGAGTGGTATTTATCCCGCATAGGTGCTGTATCATTATATCATGTCTAGGTCATTGTTTTCGCTGTGCTTCTGCCACAAGTCTGAGCTCTTATCAGCACCAAAATCGTGTCAAATCTCTCATTGACAATGCGCTGACTCCAGCTTTCGATTCACATTACCTGGTATTTTAAGGGTTAGAACACACGTCTCCCAATATCTTACATTTATCTATCAACTTCCCGCTAATTTATGTCAACCTCGATCAGAAAATCTCAGCTACAAATCATTCCTGTGGGTGTCGCATACTGTTTCATATGGAAAACAACATTGTCAAGGACTCTGTGAAAGCATATTCCAGAATCTATCAATACTAACGTTACACGAACGACAATGGCCAGGAAATAGGCTGGCTGGCGTGCACTATCACATCTGAGATTATAAATAGTCTTTGCACACACTAATTCTGACTGGTCCGGGCTTCTTTAGTAACTGTCCAGCAAGCACATTCGGACCATCGCTCCGTTCCTTGACTAAGTTCTCCAACCTAGAATATACCAAAGATGCTAAATGTTTCTGACAAACCTGTGTTAGTACTGGTGCCGTCTTGAAGGGAATGCACTGAACGGCCGTAAATATCAGGGGAACTGTAGCAACGAATGACCTGGTCAATATCGCTGAGATTCAAGGCAAACTTTTCAGAATTCTAGTGGTTTTATCCCCAGCATCGACATTGACATTAACATCACCCCAGGCACCGGATGTTACTTCATTAACTTCCATGGGCGTCGCCGTAACAGAACGTGGGCAACTCACTCAGTCTATGTCAACGGAATTGTATGAGCACAAAACGACAGCAGTGATCGATTGTTCAATAACGTTCCGTGCAAAAGATTGTTTTGCATATATGTTTGCCACTGGAGACACCGCTTATTATGATGGGATTGACTTCAGCGCATAAGCCATGTGATTCTAAGCCACTCGGATCATCTTTGTCTTCCTCAATTAAAACCCGTGATAAACTAGATAAAACAAAGTCATAGGAAAGCATCCTGACATAGAAAAGGAATACATGTCAACGCTGCTATAGGTGAGAAAGACGGAGTATTTGCGCAGTTCACAAAGCAAGAAAATGACATTGAAAAGGTATAGAAAATAATATTGCCCTGTAATCATAATCATTGCATTTTAAACTGTCCGATAAAAAAGTAAGAAAAAGAAACAAAAAAAAAAAACAAAAAAAAAACAGATCTCTGGCTCCCGCTCCTTTCTTTGAACTAGCACCAATTGCACTACAACCGTACTGTTAGAACTCATTTGGCATTGGTGGTGAGATGAAATTGTTCTTGTGCAAATTGACCTGTGGAGCCAGTGAAGCATACCAAATGTTTAGATTTTGATATAAATTTGTAGGAGGTGTGGGGGTGAGAAGGTCAATTGTGATAGACCAAGTGGTGTTCGGCGGTCCAGAATTCTCATTCTGCATCGAAATTAGTTCGACAGGGTTGTAGGAAACAAAAATATTTCCTGGGCAGAACGTGGAATGAAAAGCAGAAAGCTGGAAAAATATTATATCCCGACCAGACCAGCCAGAGAAAATCTACTTATATATTCCCCGAACCATAGGTGGCCAATTGTTTTGGTGTATGTCTTAGTGTCAATGTCAATGGACAATTTGTTTCATTGGTGAAATGCCATTTCAGCTTCATGAGACAATCCAGTGTTGACACCATGACGTCACTTACAGGTGAATGGCGTCAAGTCATGCAATATGATGAACTTATCAAATCAGATGGCCTTGTATCATCTAGGTAGAAAGTATAACGCATAGGACTTCTGTAACTATAATATTTGGACTGCTATTAATTGTACTGTAATGTATGAATTTGAGGTGTGATGTATTAAAAAGAACTTAAATTATCTTCAGATGAATCAGAGACAGGACAGAGAATGGGAAGAAAGGTCGCCTGTCAGGAATAAAGTGTCATACATACTTTTTGTAGCTGACGCTATTCATGTTCCGGACGACCAGGAGGAAGGTTGTTCACAAGAAGGCGTATATGGCCGCTTACGCGATTTGAGAGCGTTCGCCATAAACGAAGGTAGGCAGTAATCATTTCAATAAAGCGAAGGCAACAGAGAATGCTACACGTATACATAAATAATTGTATAATAATGAACAGTAGTATATATAACAAATACAACTCTGAAATGAAACGGCTCCAGACTTTCGAATTTTGTAAACTATGACCACTAAACATTGTAGGAACTTTGGTATACATTTATACATTTTGGATAAGGTGTATCGAGCCATTCTTTATTTTGATTATCAAACGGAAAATATAATATACATATTCCTCTCCTTTCACCATTCAATCGAAGCATGAATATGTTCCCTGCCTGTGCCTGTCTGCCTGTCTCTCTATATATACATAATGTCCGGTTATCAACATAACACAATATCGTTAACTTGTTTTGTTCACCCATTATACGTCGGCTAAAACACAGAAACTGCAAAAGTATTTTGATAAAACAACGTCTTGCTGAGAAAGGTTAATTGGCGATATTTTAATGCTTTCATAAGTGATTTTGACATCTTTAAGTTTGAAAATATTTCATGCTAATCACACTTCGAAATATGCTTTTGATATGTCAGTAGGAATGGTAAAATAATTGTATTGACGTGGAAACTCTAGCTGAAGTCACGTCATTATTTCAACAGGCGCTGAACTTATTGTTATTGTTGGCTTATTGTTATTCTTATTGAATATATTATTATTATTATTATTATTATTATTATTATTATTATTATCAATGTTGTTGATATTGATGCTTCTGGGAAATTGTCTTTTTTCTACAACTCGTATTTTATTATTTTCTCTTTCATTTATAATATATTCCATATTGGGGCATACAGATCACACTATCCAGCAGAACTTAACTAAATTAACCAACCCATTCACAAGATCAATACATTTCTAGATGGGTGTATGGTGTACCGGACCCATCTTTTATTTTTGATGATATTAGTCAGATAAACTGCCTGGCTAAGGTTGTGCTTGTTTAGGTGCCAGGTTTTATTTCCCCTGTAGCCTAAGGACTTTGTGTTGGTCTTTTGTTTCACATCAACACATGAAAGGCTTTATCTAAACCAGACAATTGGACGAAAGTGTCCTTCCCAAAGACGCACTACATCGGTTGATCCAGTCCGGACTGGGCAGAAAGAGAATGAGCACACTTCTGGTTGCGAATCCAGCACGCTTATTACTGAGCCACTTCCGCGGATATAGCATTATCGTATAGCATAATGTATTACTTAGATAATGAGTCAAAGTGTGTTGCAATGGAACAACACATCATGGGGTATCTTAATGAGTTTTGATTAGAGAAATTCGTTGAGTCCAGATCATAACCATTAATCTCCCGTGCGAAGTTGTCACAATGAACACATGCGAAATTATTGTGCAACTAATTTCATGCATAATTGTACCGAAACCAAATGACAATTACCCCAATCCCCGCCAAATACACACACACACACACACACACACACACACACTTAATTGGCTTAAGCATATTTTATTGCCGCAATATGATACAATATGATTGGGGACAAGTTCTAACATCTTAAATTAGCCCTTTCCCTATATAATACAAGTATTAGAACATATTCAAAATGACAACAGGACTAATAATGAAAACTGATTGGAGAGAGAGAGAGAGAGAGAGAGAGAGCACAAGGACAGTAATCACAATTTGTTTAAGTTATCGGTCATATTATATATTTACGTACGTGTTGTAGAATTCTATATTTCTCATTCTTTTTCAATTCTTTTACTTTGTTTGATTTTATATTCTGGAGAAGAAAAAACATTTCAAGGAACATTGAATGCTTGTTGGGTTTTACCTTGTCTTGGTTATTAGTTTAAGTCCCTAGACGTAACAATATGTTCATATGAAATACAATTATTGTATTTATTTTAAACAGTAACATATTCGATATCGATGGTTTTATATTGGTGAAATAAGCATAGTACAGTAGAATGAGCCGCCAGAAAAGACCCATCCCCACCCCAACCTCCCACTTTGTGATCAACAAGTAACGACTGATAAAATGTTACAGTTCGTTCGACAGCTCTCTTTAAAAAAAAAAAAAAACCTTTACTATTTGCTGTACTTTTGGTTTCTTTCTTTAAAGAAATACCAGTAGCTGCCATTTTAACAAAATGTGACCAGCTGGATGAACAGGTCAGAAATAATGTCAGCAACCTTCATGGCTCAGATACTGTTATGACGAAAGTAAGATCTTTCAGCAGATTATTTCGGATCCAAGAGAACAGAATTTTTCCAGTCAAGAATTATACTGGAGAACTTGAAGCAAGTTCTGAAATGAGGATCCAGACGCTTCTAGCACTTAGAGTATGTTTAAGGGACATTCGGAGTCAACACTTGGCCAAAGCAGAAACCAGCAGTGACTCATAGGTGTGACAACAGCTCAAGCGCTTGAGGAATTTACCGATTCCTTTTTCAAGGGCACAAAGTCACAAAAGACTATTACACAGCGTAGAAAGAATAAAGGACAAAAACTTAACTACTATATATAATCTACATGATGAGTGTTGCAGATATTTGCATAACAATACACTGAAATATTACATAAGAGTGTAAGGTTTAACAGAGTTGAACGTTGCTACAATTTTAATAATCATTCTCATAAATCTATTATTCTTATAGTGAAAACGATTATTTTTATCCAGTACTAATGGAAGCACAGTTTTTTGCCATGAGAGTTGCAATATTATAATCAATGCAAGTGGTTATTTGATATTGAATGTTTAACATTAGATCTACCATTCATTTTCACAAAATCATTTTCATCGTCTCGATATTCTAAACATGATTTAATGATTGAACGAGGAAGACAAACTAAAATTGAAAGAGATCAATGAGCTTGCAAATTATGTCTTAAAGAAAATATCAAGTGTGTGGAAGATGAGCTTAATTTTGTATGTATATTTAGTTCCTATACCAATTTAAGACGGAAATACCTCGATGAGATGTATAATATCAAACCTTCAGTGGATAAAATTATAAATGTAATGTCCACTCAGAAAGTAAACATTATTAAAAATGTTGCAAAAATTTTTATTTTGCTTTTAAACTGAGAGATGGGCTTTAACAAACATCAATATCAGCACTTAAACAAATACATTTTACTATCCTGTTATGGCGCACTTTATAATATACACTGTTTTACTATGTTATGTCTTATGGACCGGAATCTACATTACTGAATAAACATTTTGTTCTATTCTGACTGGTCCCGAAATAAAAACATAATCCAAGCGAACCCTAATCAAGAACAAAAAATCGTGTTATTATTCATAGTTTCAATTGTACGAGTTCTTGTACCTAGAAATTGAGTAGTAAATTAAAAAAAATCAAGAAAATACTTAACAACAGTCCTCAAAAATGCGAAGGAGTTAACCGTGTTTATAAGTTCATAGGATGGCACTAACAATCGCATAATGAACAGTCCAGAAGTTTACACCACTTAATCTGGTCCAGACGTTTACACCACTTAATCTGGTTATCAGACCTATTAAAATTACATATTTAGTAGTTGAAAATTTTGAAGATGTTATATGGTGTGCCGAGTTTGTTCAAAAAGTTGATATACATTTGCAGAATAATATATTTTCGAACCCTAAGAATTAAGTTACGAACTATATTTACTACTTCCATTATGCTGGCAGCGTATTTTCCGGTTTGGACTACACGCATGACCCATTTAACTAAAAACAGTTTCAGGCAATGAGCTTCAGCTAAAAGTTCAAACATCTCTAAAAGCAATTTGTAAAACTGTTGCTGTTTCTAGAAGTGTATGTGTCGGGCTCGTATTTGGTCGATAAGAGGATGCAATGCAATTTTAACGTTTCGTTGTGCCTTTGCTCGCATTAAATTACACACTAAAAGTAAAAATTATGCCCGATACGTAAAATTTTCTTTTTACTTTACATAAAAACAAATAATTCCATACAATACGTTATTTCGTGAACATTTTATATGGTGCAAAGGAAGACATGTTTTGATCTCAGGGCCAAATGTTAATTTTCAACACCTGCTTAGAGTTCTTCTCCCCCATACTTGATCATAACTATTTTGATTCTCAAATTCTCACCTATAATCGATGGCACTCTAATACTTTTTCAAAAGGACATTGTCATCAGTGCAACATCACATTATTCAGCATCTACAAATATTTACCAGCTTTTCCTTTGTTTTCATCTGCCGCAACTCTCTCGTCCTTCAGTAAACTATCAACAATTAACATCCAGTATAGTTCCATGCAGTTTTGTAATGCCTGTTTGTGTTTGTTATATGGCATATAAGAACAGCCACCTCAGTATTACGAACCCTGTACAATTGTTCTATATTTCCATTCCCGCCTGCATTCTCGTTCTCGTGGTCTCGACATTTCGTAGGGAGTATATATGCCATATCAATCTATACTTTGTTAGTTGACGAGTATTTATATTTCAGATTCGTCTCCTGACTTATTAAACATATTTTCTCTAAGTTTACTTCCATTTGCATTGGCCTATGGGCCAAACATTCTTACCGGTTCACACATTTTTGTTTGTTTCCATTTTATTTTACATTTAGCATTTTGTTAAATATCTATAGCATTTCATATATGTATATGCTTCATTTTTGTCTTTCTTTTTCGCATGGAGTCAACTGTTTGGTTGAACTAAACAAAGTTATGGCTGCCTGTTTTGACAGACCATGATTATTTATACAGAATGAGTTGTTTATTGACACTGGTTCTACTGTAGTTGGGTTCCAATGTGGCAACAATGTAGTGGCCGATTGTTTCTCCTGATTTTGTAAGATGTTGCTTACTGTAATGATGAAAAGTTAGAAAATCGGTTGTAATACAGTTTTTTAAATTATTTTCTTTTCTTTTAAAGAAGTGGACTACTGCCTTCTAACTTCACTGCAAGAAGCAAAATATATGTATGTCTGTTTGATGCAATATAGTATCATGTCAGTAATTTGTATATTTTGTTTAGTGTTCAACCTTTTATAAAAACGTTTGTATCCTAATTGTTATACATTATCCGTGTTGTTGGTCTTTTCTTTGCCATAGAGAAAATCAGTAAAAATTATTTTAGATTTATTAGTGTAGTCGTATTAGCTCCAGTTATCTGGTTTACCTACGAAAAAAAAAAGATAAAGAACTGAGTCTAATGATTTAAACATTGTCTAAACATTATGCAGATGTATAAGTTGTTATTTTGTCTCCGTGAGAGGAGGATATATCTTAGTTATTGTCTTTGAATGGATAGTTCCGATATCGACGATAAGCTCCGCCCACTTATTTACTGTTGCTCTATCTTGAAAATGACAATGACGGATCCAGTAGCATCAGCCATATATTCATTAGCAGTAAATTTAAATTATATCAGAACCAGAATTTATCCTAATCTATTAAACAAGAAGGAAATAATAATTGCATATCGAAATAAACAACTACAAACACGTTCAGAGGGAATATATTTTGAATCCGCTTTTAGCTTTGCTCGCCAATTAGTATAACTCGTTTTATCTTACTTAATTTAAGTCATTACATTTCGCAGATGTTAGAAAATCAGAAACATGTAAGAGATCAGTTATATTTGAGGTCAGCATGACAAAATTTAAACAAAGTGCATGGCTTATTTTGCTGTAATTTAGAGTCAAAAGCATAATAAAGACAAAAGAAATATTGTATTACAGTTTCACCTCTTGAAACAGATAACGTAATTTTCTATAAAACCTTCCATAATAAAAATTTTATTCAAAATAATTATATTTAATTTTTTTTAAATAATTGATGTCAAGATCCAATTTTGCAATTATGGATATGAATAGGATTAGTACTATTTCATAATTTAGTGCATAGGGTGATGTTTGGTCACCTTGACACCAGTTACACGTAAATGCTCAATTGTCAAAACTTTAACAAAGTAAGCTCCGATGAGGCACGATGCAGTATTCCAATATTCCAAGGTTAGGTTTTTAAAAACAAAACAAGCTAAGTTAATAAAAATGAAAACAAATAAACAACATGTATATATACATTTATTATGAATTAAATATGATATGCAATAAGAATATAAGCATACAATTAGCATAAAATTATTGTTGTTGTTATTGTTCTAGGGTTTAAAGCCATTTTTCAGCACAAGATAGGCTGTACATGGCGGCCAGTATAACTGGTGAAGGAAGAACCCTGAAAAACCCAGGGAAGAACCACCGACCCACGAGAAGCTACTGGCAGGCTTTCCCATGTACCCACGCTAGCCGAGCCTTGGACTCGAACCCACGCAGACAGAGGTGAGATGGAAGTGATCCGGAACGGTGAGCGTTTTAGACCGCTCGGCCACTCGGGGCCCCCTAAAATTGTATTCAACATTGTTACAAGCACAACATATAATATAATTATTTTAAAATAGTTTTGTTTATTTATGTATGAATTATTATTATAAATAATTAATCACTTCCAATGCAAACATTTTTTCATGTTGGTATTTGGCTTTGGAAATTTATAATAAAAAAAAAAACATCTTGAATCCGTTCATCATAAAGAAAATCTGCGTTACATGTGCACCGCACCATGCACAACAGCGAACCATTTTCAATGTTTTTCTCCGTAACCTTTCGAATTCCTCAACAGTGTAATAAGAAGTTAATCAAGCGTGGTCTTTCGTTTGTGAGCAAATGTGGTGGATAGCAATGTGAAACAACGCAGTGAATTCGATGCTTATTTTTGATTGGTCAATGTGCCCAGTGGATTGACAGGTCGGAGCTATCCAATGGATAAGTAGCGCCACCAGAAGAAAAAAAAACGGTTTAACAACTAATACAATCTTGAGTCTTTGCTTCAGCTAAGCTATTATTATTATTATTATTATTTTTAAACAGCACAGTAAATGTACCGCCAGAACATTTTCTGTCGATAAAATATATTTTATTCATACTTGTACTATTTAAGTATTAATAATTTAGAATTCATTTTACGCATAAATAACACGGATTTTACTGGAGCCAAAGATTATATTCTTTCTATTTTTGAGGTGAAAAGAAATGTTTAATAGGTGACATCGGGCACCTATTTAAAAGTGTGCTTGCATTTGTTTCTGATTCCTTATGATTCGTATTTTTATCTATTTTACTCATTCTTTAGGTGAAATCACAATATTATTATTATTATTATTATTACTCTACTATTACTACTGTTATTATTGATGTTGATTCTGTTTTTTTTTTTTCTTAAACATGATGCTCTAATCCAAATATGTGTGTGGAGGAGGAAAGTATCTTTAAATACAACAGAGTTATTAATGATATCTCTATGAAATTATGACGGGATTGTAGGCTTTCCTAATTTTATAGAGGTTGAAAGTTATTGACCTCCAAATGTATAAATCCTTAGGATTGTTAGTAGTTTGTGTTTCTTTTTTCGCCATTTGTTTAAAGGTAAATAGAGGAAAAGCCCAAACGCTAAACCTTAAAAGGTACCCGCATTTAACTTTTGGTTTCTTGTTTGGAAATACTTTTTCCTATATAATAAAAATAAATTCCACATTTCTTTATTAAATAAAATAGTCCTGATGTCAAAACTAACAAAACAGAAAACTTGTTTGTTATTATTTGCCGATGCTTAAATGCTGACAATTTTAATGTTATTCCTATTTCTAAGTTACGTAGATGCTATGATGAAAATGGTAAGAATTCGATGCAAAATTGACAACACGGGCTAAGGAAAGTTCAAATTGATCGCTGTGCAAATGACAGAAATAAATAAGGAATTTAAATATCTGAAATTATCTTAATAATAGCAAACATCAACCGTAGAATAGGCATGAAGCTAGCTTTGTACTTGTCGTAAGTGGCCAATATCGGAGGCTATTTAGCCCTATGATGCACCATGTTTTAATGTTTCAGCTGAAAATGTCTTCAATTTATTCTTTTTTTAAATTGTGCAGTTGATATAAAATCTTTGACTTTGTATTTTAAGGATTTTAATTTGTTTGCCTTTATCTTTGTGTCTTTTCTGGATTCCCTAATACTGACATGCCATATAATCTAATAGGTACATTCTTTTGTAATCCAGAGCGTTAGTTCTTCTTTTAACTACATGCAAAATTTAATGGCCTAGTGGATGTGGGCGTTTGTGGGTTCTAACCCTGGCCGAGTCATGCCAAAGACTTATAAAATGGTACTAACAGCTGCATCGCCAGGCGCTTAGCGTTAAGAGGTTAGTGTTAGGTCGGCCTAGTGTCAGGATAATATGACTGGGTGGGACATGATGCTACATGTCTGCGGCATGATACCCCATTGCAAGACATCACTATAAACTGCCACACTGAAGACATCGTAGCGATATGACTGAAATATTGTTAAAGATACGTTAAAAATCCAAACACACACACACATAGACACACACACACGCGCGCCAGTTTGTGCTCGGATTGGAGCTACTTTTAAAAATTAAAGTGATCTATATGCGGCAACCAAATTCGTATTTTACAGAATATAAAGTTATTCTTGGATAACCTTTAACTAGAAAATCGATTGGCTTGCCGCATGTGGAGTATGTAAAATATGATAAATTAAGTCTGCCAGTATTCATTGGTATCTTGCATCTCTAGAGTGGTGAAATATTTACTACATCTAAACTGACGTTTCTGCTACAATGAACGCAACAATAATTTTGACAGATACCACAATGACTATACAGGGGCGCTGTACAGCTGCTTGAGGTTGAGATAATCTATGAACGACTCCAGGTACTAATTAAGCTCCCATAGTAAATATATGTAAACACCATCATAAATAATAAAATATTCAGTAACTTTAAATTTCTGAATGATCGTGATTTATCAGCAGAGACATATCCTTGATGACAGCTTTTGTGTAGGGAAAACCATATCAGCAGCGGCATTTTCTGGATCTATATGTTTGAAACATGTCCTTTCAATTCCATACCAAAGAGTCAGGTGCTAATTACAGCTATGAGTTTTCCATACTCAAGTCCGTAAGAGGACTGAAATTCCGTCAATTAAACATCGTCTCTATTTTTTTCGGTTACAACTAGAATAAGCTTTTAAAAGATTCGTTTTACTAAAATATTACTTCATTATCAACTAATTCTGACCAGTCGAACACATATATACTCTATTTTATCTTCGCTAATTTCTAGACATGTTCCCATTCTACCATAGTCTGGTACCTCTAGTGACTGACGTTTTGTATACAAAATTTGGGATCGTGTCTTGCAGCCAGTTTTATACTCCTGCTTCAACAGAGGGAAAATGCATAATAATCTGCCAAACAATCTCATTATTATAAATAATCCAGGAGTTTTTTGCGGACAGATATAAACTTGGTAAATATTTTGGTCAATACTTGAATGTGCGCACATAAACAAGTTACTGTGTTCCTGTGAACATTGTTCGAGTTATTGCCATTTCTAACTTGGTACCTGATGCAGTTTATGCTAGAATCTTGTGAACACAAATAGTCTCACAGTTTTCAATAGATCGCCATGAAACACTGAACAAGTTATGGTGATCAGGAACGAGACAACGCATACTAATTAGATTAACCTGCATTTGATTGCCTGAGCTCGTTATTCATCTGGAAGCCACAGTTCTGATCTGATTTTGATCAAACTTGAAATATGGGCTTATATCATCAAGACCATGGACGGAATCGATAAAAAGGAGGGCCACACACATTAATGAGATAATCTTGCATCTCATGTACTCAGCATGTGACCACCCATATTTCTGATCTATATTTGACTACAATTTGGATAATGGCTTATTATCATCAATATATTGGACAATATTATAGCAACATTATCCACAAGTATTAATGTGATGATGTTGCATCTGATCGGGTGAGCATCTTGTAACTCTAGTACCCATATTTTATATCTGACTATTATCAAACTTCACAATACGGCTACATTAATGATATGTCATGTATTTGATTGCCTAAGATTGTTACCTCTCATGATCGACATACTATAGCTCTTATCCAATTTTTGTGAAACTTTGGTAAATGGGCTTATGTCTTCAAAATCTTGGATAATTTCAGTTATGAGCAAAGAAACTGCATATTAATTAAGCCATTATCTTTTAAATAATTATCGTTTATAAGAATATATAAAAACTGGTAAAATCAAGATGATATAAAGTTAGGGAGATTGTTTTGCTAGGCTGTGTTCATACAATACGATATATATTCCGGCTTAGTTAGATGGTTAACGGACAAGTTATGTAAACAAAATAAGCAATTTCAGGTCACTTGTGCCTCTTGTTAGTTTCTCGTTCCCAATGGATGAATTATCAGTCTGTTGTATCTACATTGTGTCCTAACATTAAACAGTTTGATTTGAAGTGTAATGTAAGAGGAGACCAAGGTTGAATTGTTAGTTTTGTATGTTTGTCGCCCAGAAGTTGCATCTCTCATCATATTATAAAATGTTTCTCGACAGCTGGTGCTTTTAAAGAGAAGATATACACAGTACCCTATTGGTTGATTCCCTTAATGAACTAATCAATTCTACTTTTGAACGGTATACATTAGGCGTACACAGAAAATATGTAACTACTTGATAACTTGCATATGTTGAGATAAATCGTCGTGTGGCATTTGTTACGTGTTTAGGCTGTTTCAAAACGTAACAGAAAAGAGTGAAGACAACAAGCTGTGTAAAATTTAACAAATAATTTATTTTCCTAGAAAAACAAGGTAAAAATGAGAAAAAGAACTTACGATTTTACAAATCAAATCCAAAGTCAATCCAAGAATTAAAAAATAGAACTCCTATTATTAAAAAGTCCTAAATGAGTCTGAGTTCAAGTCCCGATAAAACCCAAAACAGAAGGGGATGACGTGTGTTGCAAACTTCAAAGTGTTATTGTGTCAACAGTTCCTTGTTGAATCACAGAAAAAATTAATCCAGTTTTGAATTCCGAATAAATTTCAATGAATGTCTTTGTCCAAGAATTCCGTATGAGCACGTATATATTTCCAGGGAAAAGAATCACTTGTATTCCATAAAATGAAATTTCAACTCAAACTGGTCACACCAAAACATCTTTACGTGTCAATGATTTGAAGCCCGAATGCCCAAATTCTATGCAGAAAACAGTTATACACTAATTTAAGACGCAAAACAGATTCCCGTATGTGTGTCACATGGTCACCCTTCCAGAACAAAATAGAAGCTTTTGCGTGCTTAAAATCAAGTACTCCCAATATGGCTTTAAATGAAATCAATTGTTCTTACTTTGGGAAAGAATAATAAAAAAAAGAAAACAAAGTTGTTTACCAGAACCCTTGCTGGGTTTGAATCAAGATCAGCAACTAGATACAGTGTTTCTATATTATAACGGTCAGGTCAAACAGAACTGAACTGAATCTCTGAAAAAAATGTCAAATCCAGTAGACAAAGTTACCTTAAAATAGCATGTAATGGAATTTAAAAAATTAAAACTAACAAACAAATAATTAAATTACATATACATAACACGTTCCCCATAAAAGAAAAAGATTTATATAATAAAGCTTTCTTTTTACCATAGACTAATTATATATGAGGTTTAACAAAAATAACATAAGAAGAACCCTTACGAATTATACAAAGTGTACATGAAGAATAATTTTTTTTTATGCACGGGAAAGTACATCTGCTATTAAATTGTTATTTACCTTAATGTGCCTAATGTCAATATCATATTTCTGTAACAAGAAACTCGACCTTAATAATCTCTGATTTTTGTTTTTCATCTTGACGATGAAAGTATGGGGGTTGTGATCACTAAGCACAATAATTGAAGAAGGAGCCGAACTAATGTAAACTTCAAAATGTTGTAATTCCAATATCAAAGCCTAACATTCCCTTTCGATTGTTGAATAATTTGGTGCTTATTTAATTTCTTAGAAAAATAGCACACTGGATGTTCAACATCATTTTTATCTTCTTGAATCAATGCTGTTCCAGCCACAACATCATTTGCATCAACATACAGTTTAAATGATTGACTGAAATTTGGAGCTGTAAGAACTGGTTCACTCTTACGTATGGCCTTTAACTTATCAAAAGCCTCCTGATATTTTTCAGTCCAAAAAACTTGTTTGGTTTTTTTTGCTCAATAATTTGTCAGGGGTTCAGCAATTATGGAAAAATTGGAACAAAATTTCCGATAGTACCCAGCCTTACCAAAAATCGCATCAGTTGCTTTTTACTGACAGGCACAGGGAATTCAGAGATAGCCTTGACTTTAGCATCTATAGATTTAACTTGTCCATGTCCCACGATATGTCCTAGAAATGTTGCACAAGCACGGCAGAACTCACTTTTGGATAAATTGTCAAACTTGCATCAGTGAGTCTGTCAAACAATTTCCGAATTGTTGCTAAATGCTCGTTCCAGGTATGGTTGTAGATGATGATATCATCGATGTAAGCATAACAATTATCTAGACCAGAGGTAATCATGTTCATTAAACGCTGCAATGTACTTGGCAAACGTTTCATTCCAAACGGCATCACTTTATATTGACAAAGTCCATCTGGATTCACGAATGCCGAAATCTCCTTTGCTCTTTCCGTCAGTGGAAATTGCCAAAGTCCTCTTACAAGGTCAAATTTGGTGACATACTATGCATTTCCAATTTTATCAATGCAGTCATCGATTCTGGGTAATGGAAATGAATCTGTTTTAGTCACACTGTTCATTTTTCTATAATCCGTGCACATGCGGAGAGTTTTATCTGGTTTCGGAACAAGTATACATGGTGAACTCCAGTCACATTTACTCGGCTCTACGAAATCATTTTCCAGCAAATACTGAATTTCCTTTCTTCAAGTATTCCTGTTTGAGAGGGTTCATACTTTATGGGTGTTGTTTCACAAGTTTGGAATTTACAATTGCAACGTCATTGAAAATTTTGTTTATTCTTGTAGAAACATCTGGAAATAAGTGCTCACAAGCAGGTAATAACTGTTTAAGTTCATTCCTTTCTTGTTGTTGCAAATATGGAAGTTTCCGGTCCAGAGTATTCATAATTTCTGAATTCCGAAGATTTGTCACTCCAAAATCAGTAGAGTCCGATGGTATCCCTTCAATTAAATCCTCACTGAGTGGGACGGGTACAATTAAAGTAATTGCATGATTAACCTGGCTATATCTCTCAACATACTGGTACTCCTTTAATTTATTTAGATCCCAGGAGTACTATTATTATAATTTAACTCATTCATTTTTTTTTAACCTTGTAAGGACCATAATACCTAAATTGAAGTAAATTTTGAAGAAAGAGCAAAAGAGACAGAACTTTATTACCAGACTCAAAAGTTATCTTCATTGTAGTTCTGTCAAACTATAATTTCACTTTTGACTTGAATAGCTGGATGCCAAATTCAAGCAAATTGGCCGGAAAGTTCCAGACCTAACATTTGACCCTTGATCAGATTGGACAGAATTGAAAATGCCAAATTGAGTAAAAACACTTTATCAAAGCTACAGGAATAGGTTACATATGAGCCTTAGGTATCTTCTGATTGGGTTTACCTACCATTTGACAGGTATGACAAGATCTGCAATATTTAAAAACATCACTTTTAATTTTTGGCCAATAGAAGTGAGACAAGATGTTGTGATAAGTCTTTATTAAACCCTAAATGACCAGCCTAAAAAGTTTCATGGGCCAGACTAAGAATTTCCTGGCTGTACGATTTTGGAACTACAGTTTGATAGTTCACTGACCACTCGTCACCAGCAGGTACCTCGGTAGGTCTCCATTTTCTCATAAGAATCCCATGTTTAGTGAAATAACAGACATGTACTTCAGTGGCTTCAGTTTCACTAATGGCACTTTGAAACAAACAGATCTAAAGATCTTTTTCCTGTTCGACTGCAAGTGATTGTCGTTTGTCACTCTGATTAGAATAAAGAGAATGAGTAGCTGAAAGAGGATCACTGTGATCAATACCTTTTGATTGATCCAACAAGGAGTGAAAGTGTCCTCATCAAAGCCTGACCAATATGTGTCAGCTTAAGGAATACTTTCCTGATCAACATCATTCTCAAGAGCTTTCTTTGCCATAGCTCTAGCAACTGTACAAGCTGGGTATAAACCAGAGAATTCTATTTCAATAGGATCGACTTTCTGATCCAGACAAGGCTTCTCAGCTACAAGTGGTTTAACAACAACCTTATCTCCAGCTAGGTCGTTGCCTAGTAATAAATGCATGCTCTCAACGGGTAAAGCATGCACTGTTCCGACTGTCATGGGTCCTGAGACTAAGCATGAGGACAAAGTTACACAATGGAGAGGAAAATTAACAAAGCCGCACTCTACTCCGTGAATAAGAACACTCTCATTAGAAGAAGACTTCTCAGAAAAAGGGCAATATACCTGATAATAAAAGACTGAGAAGCTCCTGTGTTCCTTAAAATTTTAATAGGGATGGAATTGGCCGAATCACCCAAGAGAGATATAGAACCCTTCGACATGAATGGTTCATAATTCTCCAAAATTAAATCAGACTGGGGTGTATTGCTTTTAATACATGACGATGACCTTGACCTCTTAGAAATAAGAGCATTTGGAATAACAATATTTCTTCTTAAGTGAGCACGGAGCTAACATGACATGTTTTTTGCTACCATACCCGAATGGAAAAGTCTTATGAACTTGATAGTTTTTTGGCCACATCGTCCATATTGAAAATCTTGGGTTAGCTACTAAAATGTGAAAAGTCATATTTAGATTGGGTTTTAACTATAATATGTATATGATATCTAGTTAGTCCTAAATTAAATATGGCGCCAATATGATATCCAATATAGGCACCGTAGCATCCTTCTTCGATGTCTTGTTATTGATGTTGCTCCTAAATAGTTCGTCATGTTGACACAGAGTATTAACCAGGAGCCTAATTTGGTTCGAATATTTGGTTTGAATTGAACGAAACTGCAAAATTGACCTAACATTGGCTGCTAATGGTAGCCATCATTAAAATCGAATTATCTCTACTCCTTCAATGTTTGTTTAATCGAATTTCAGTTCTTTTGCTGACTTGCTTTGTGGAAAGCGCATCGCTGAAGTCATAATGAGATGGGCCGTATTGCTCTCAATGAAAATAATGATAGTATGGCCGCCTGGAAAAAAAATAACTTGTTATTACATTTTCTCCAAAACGAAAGATTATATTGACAATGGGTTTGTACTAATTGCAAACGGGCCCAATGTTCTGTCAAATATAGCTGGCACGATGGCCATCTTGAAAATCATGTTTATTTTATGATATGCTGATATTTCTGGCGAAAGTCGTAGTATGTATATATTTTAGGTTTCTTTTTGTGAATTTTTAAAAAAATTAAAAATAAGGACAGGTGTTTCGAGAGAAATTGGCTGCTTTCAAATTTTAGTGGCGTTGGTGTTTTGAGACCTGAGACGTCAACAGGGGAACATTCTTGGGTCATACGTTTGCAGAAACAACACCCAATAAGTGCTTGAAAAACGTGCAATGGGCGGAATATTTACTGGACCATCCCAGGAAATGCATTTGTACAAGAAGTCATGAGTTGGGTGAAAAATGTTATGTGCAAAGCTTGAAAATGTTATGTTATTTAATGATTGTCGAAATTAAAAGGTATGAGTGATATGTAGGGTGGATAAAGTTTTTGTGTAGTATAAATAAAGCTTGTAGCTATACATTTGAGAAAAGACTTGAAGAGCTTATGTGATGGCCTATCCGCAAGTCCGTCGTCATCTCCGCGTTAGCGGATGTTGGTCATTGTTACTACTTGAAGAAATTCATGAAGCTTAATGGACGGATTCATCCGGTGGTGTAATAAGTCCTGTATAAAACTATATTTTCTTTCAGTCATCCAATATGACCATTAGGCCATCTTGAAAATCTTGTCGCAACTCCTCATGTACAGGACTTTCCACCAAAATACATCTTACAATATGTACTTGATCTTATATAAAAATGATGCCTATCCTATGTCCAATATAGCCGCAAAGACAACCATCTTGAAAATTGTTTTATGTCTACTCAACCTTAATATAAATTGTCATCGCCATAAGTATGCCTTCATCTTCAAAAGTGTGTTCGACTAGCGGCAGTCAATTACTTTACATTGTAATTCAGCGGTTAAATAAACAAAAGTCCTTCGAAAAGACGGAAGATTTAATGTCAGAAAAGAATTTTAAGGAATTCAGGACAAGAAGATTTCTTTCTTTTAATTGCTGAGTGTTGAAACCTCCGATATATTTTCCAGTTTTGTATAATTGGTTATAATGGGATAGACAATCAAAAATGCAGATATTTGATAAAATGTGTAATCCAGTCAAGTCGCAATTCATTCCCACTTCCGTTATCATACACGTCAAAGATCATCATCAAGCAATCTAAGCTTAATTAATTATGCACACCCAAGTATGGTATCAGTAACTTGTTAGCCCCACTCAGTTCATATTGATTTTACATACGTGCAATAAGTTGTACACAATAGTCAAGCAAATGTCAATCATTAACGCATACATTCTAAACTACCTCGGCTATTTGCGCAAGACAAAAATAAGTTCTAAATGTATGTCGGCGCAGCAACCTACAAACAAATGTTCACTTATGTACACTTTGCTGTGTAAATCATTGTCACTTTAACAACAGCGTTGCAGGTGAATATGCATGCCATACCAACCAGATAACATACAGTGAAGCAAAAAAATACAGAATATTTATTTCGGATGATACTGTTTTTAAATCATCTTTGACATAATTAGACCAACATTTTTAAAATAGAAATTACCCTATTGACATCATTAATAGTGCTTTCCTAAAAATATCTTCGCTTTCAAAACTACTTGAATCATTACAATATAAAATCGGCAAAAAGACAAAAAAGAAATGAACATATCATTCCTTTTGTTATTCAGAATGATCCAAGTTTGCCTAATATAGGCAAATATTGGAGTTTCTTATAATCATCATGTTATGCATGTATTAATTGGCTACACAAAAGCAAATCTACACTTGCTAACGAAAGGCCTAAGAATCTTAAAGATTTCCTAATTAATTCTAAACTAGAAAAAAAAATCGTATAAAAAGGGACCATCAGCTAAATGTAATAGACCTAGATGTTCGCACTGTTCTTTCATTAATCAAAATACTTCTTTCAGTAGTAATATTACGAAAGAATAATTTAAAATGCATTGTGATACTAATTGTGCAACATCAAATGTTATTTATTTGATCACGTGCAAAAAATGTGGCATCCAATATATTGGACGAGCCAGTCAAGAAATATCTAAATGCATGAACCAACATGGATCAGTGTAAAGGTCTCGTAGACTACCTTAGGTTGGGGTGGGGTGCTCCCAGTATTATCTTTAATTATTACAGAAGACCCACCCTGGCTCGTTGTTGTTAGAAATTGAAGTAGTGATAGAGATGCAAAGCTCCAAGCCCCCAGTCAGCGAGGCCGACAGTTAAATTACTGAATACACAAAAGGTGGAGTTCAAATAAACAACAAATTTAATGCCATTCAATAACATATAGTCCATCCTCAAATGAAATTCACTATTCAAAACCCTATCACTCGTCTTTCACTTGACCAACTGACGGCCTATTTCATCATCTGACTTAGTGTGATAGATTTTCTTCCTGTCCTGTGTTTCTACTCATCTTTAGTATTTCTTGACTGGTACCCAGTACCCCTTCAGTCCAACAACCACGTCCTTCACATTTCCACTTCCTCCACTTCCGTTCTCTCCTTTTCTTGTCTCCCAGAGACTCGGGACCAACTGTACCAGGGTATTTCCCTTCTCTGTCTCCTACAGCTCATCCGTTCCCTAAAAGCTTCCTGCCGAAGCTCTTTTGTAATTCCCAGAATAACAATGTTTCCCGCCAATTTCGAATGACCTCGGAGTAACTTATAACTTCCTTATGTAATTCCTGCAAGATGGTTTAGCGACTACTGACGTTTAGTTTCAACACACTAGATTTAAACTTGCTATTTCAATGGTGGCCACGCCTTGCTCAATTCCGAGTGGATGCCGATTCACCCATGGCCTACAAAATTAGCAGACATTGCCCCATCTCCGGCAGTCTGTCAAGGGTGGATTTACGACCCCCACTTGATGTTCCTCTGAGCCCAACACCGGCAATTCATGCCACTTACACGTGAATCGCACGCAGCCAAATAAGGCTCCAGTAACAAGTTCCTATGGCCATGTTATATACAACTGGCTTTCCATCCGTCCTTTTGATGTCGGCTTACACTACCGTAACATAAACCGGCCGGCCAGCTGTGTACACATCGCTTTGACACTCATTGTTCGCAAGGCTGACACTCGCAACATTTATGAAGCGAATAATTGGCCTCAGGGTCTAGCACATACATGTTGCAATCTGGCTATTTTTCCTTACTTATAACGTGACAATCAGACATAAACAATTATAGCGATGAACCTTTTTCATGTCATGTTGCAGCACATTTTAAAGACAGTTCCCATACTTTGCAAGATTTTTCATTTCAACCTATCGATATAGTTTATTCACAGACGGAACATCTGTTAAAGGAATCCTATTGGATTCACCGTCTTAATACGGAATATTCAATAAGTCTTTATTTCAAAACTCTATACGACAGTCATTATATTTTATTTTAAATTGCGTCCCCTTTTTACAATTATTTAAGAATAGTTTTATATTATTCTAATTTATAGAATAACTTAAATAGTGAAAGTTATAAACTAATATCATAAAAATAAGTTTACTAATTCTTTAAAAATGAAGGGGCATTTTAAAATTAATTTTTATAACATTATGGTTAAATATTTGTTTATAATTAATTTGAAAAGAAGAATATATGAAATAAATTTTTAATATATTATGATTAATTATTTATAGAATATTTATTTATATCATTGTATCTATTATGCAGATCATAATGTTCATTATATAATTCGAGTTCTGATGAAATATTTAATAATTACCAGTATCATAACAAAATATAATATATTGGAAATACGTTATAAATAATAAAAATAATAAAACTGCTCATCTCTATTCATTCATAAAGTTCTGATAAAGTTATCAATAGAGATATTTGTATCTTTTAAGCTCCAGTTTTATGTATTTCTATTTACTAAAATGTCATTTAGCCATACTGTATTTGCATTTTTTCATGTCAATTATTCTTTAAAGATTAAAACAATTACGTATGGTGAAAATTTAAGCTATGAAGACATCTTGTTTATGACATGTTTATACCATTGATCGCTTAGAAACAGAATGTATTTAACGACGTAAACAATGATATTGAATTTAGTTTAATGAAGCAATAAAGCAAAACCGGTCACACATTCTACGTGTTGATGTTGATTATCCATCATATATACTGTATGTGTTTAGTCCGGGTAAAATCTATGACTTTTTATCTATTAAAATATGTTCCAATTTAGAGAAAAAAAGATGGATTATGTGGATTGAACCCGTGCCGGCAAGCTCTCTAATGATTGCATGCGTCGTCATTACCGTTGTCTTAAGTAAAACAATACTATTTGATGCACGAGATGTTCGTCTAGTCTTTATTGTTTATTGTTGTTAATTTGACATGTTTATATACGTTTAGTCTAAAGACCTGTCATTTTGCTTCATAAGCATATCGGCAATGACAACAGGGAAGATTTCAGACTCCAAGGTGGATAAATGCTTCATATCAAAAGGCTTCTGAACTGGAAAGATGCAACCACAAAGTTCAAGAAACAGTACTCCGAATGACACGCGGAAGCAGTAGAGGGACACCTCACGCTGCCACAATAAACGAAAGACATTTGAGATACCTTAACATCCGCACACTCAGAAGGAAAAAAGAACAACAGGCAGCAGCTTTTCACAGCCCTGAATTTTTATTGCCAGGGTCAGTGACAGTATTTCATTCAGATAGTGAAATTGCAAGATGAAATTGACGATGCAATATTGAAAAGAAAAATGAAAAGTTTACAACTTCGGACATGTAAAATGTGATTGTACAAATGATGGCTTTAGGAATTATCCGTGAAGTTGCCGCAAATATAAGGAACGATCGCTTTTTGACCATCATGGTAGATAAAGCCAAATGTTAGTCTAATCTTGAACAGTTTGTCATTGTATTTAGATATGTGGACAGTGAACTAAATGTGCACAGAGAACATTCATTGAACTGTACATGGTTCCCTCCATTGGTGACAAGACTTTGACCAGTACCAGTGCGGATGACCATATCACTGAATAACTGCAGCTGACATTGCTAAGTTGAGGCTAACAATATGTCGGGGTTGAAGAAAGGAGTGACCACAAATATACCAAGGAAGGAGGAAAGGTCTGAAAGTAACCACTATTACGGTCATGCTCTTAACCTTGCCGTTGGTGACACCATGAAGGGTTCGAAAGTAATGAGGGTCTCGTCAGATACTGTGTATGAGATGTTAAAATTAATTAAGCACTCCCCTAGAATGGATACTAAATTTGAAGAGATGAAAAATGAAATGAACACACCGGGATTTTGCGGTGGATGCAGAAGTCCGAAAGCTTGTGCAATGTGTTGGCCAACTACAGTGTGCTTCAGTCTCTATGGGAAACTTGCTATGAAAGGGTAAAGGACTCTGAGACACGTGCCCACAAAATCGGTGGTGCAAACCCAGATGAGCAACTTTGACTTTCTCTTTAGTGTTAGCATTCGTTATTAAATACTTCGTCATACAGACAATATATGTTAAACACTGCAACACAAAGATATGTCAGCATCTGAAGGTTTGAGACTCGCACAGCTCACCGTCAGGACATTGAACTCCATAAGAGACGACAATGCTTATGATAAATTATGGGATACTGTCACCGGAAACTTGATAACTAGGACGTTAACGAGCCTACGTTGCCGCGTTGCCGAATTATGCTACAATGTTTTGGAGATGCTCCTAAAGAATACCACACAACGAAGAAAGATCTGTACCGGCAGAAAAATTGTTTCAGGCGATAGATAAGACTGTTAGTTGTGTGAAAGACAGATCTGACCAGCCAGGGTATCAGTCTTACTGGCATCTTCAAGACATGCTTCTGAAATTTGTTACCGAAGATGCAGCGTTTATTGGCGATATGGAACTATGTCGTTGTCCTGTACAAAGAAGACGTTGATAATATCAACCTTGCAACACGCTACAGTCACTGAAATTGCTCTTCAAAAGTGAAGTTTGAGGATGTGAATAGATTCACTCTGCATAACATTGTTGAAAAGATACAAGAGATGAAACCAGCCTCTCGCCAACTCTTCTCAGAGGTTTTGACTGTGGTGAAATTGATCTTAGTAGTTTTAGCTAAAAATCCGGAAGTGAAAGATCGTTTTCCACGTTACAAAGAATACAAACATATCTACGCACCAGCATGATTCAGGTACTCCTTAACACAAATAATGACTATATGCCTTCACCGACAGGCTACGGATAGCATGGGCATACGTGCTATCGCAAATGACTTTGTAAAATCTAAGGAAACACGCCAGGCAATTTTGGGGAAGTTTTGAATCAGAAGTGAAGTGCTCATTTGCTAATTTAAATGATTGTTTTAATTAAAGTTTTAAATCATTGTTTTTATGGCTTTATGTATTAAACGAAATAAAGAAAAATAACCGACTAAGTTTTAACTTTAATATGCTCAGAATGCTCTAAATTGCATCTCTCCCCCCCACCACCACCAAACAGGAGTGGGAAATCCCCTCCCGAACCCATCTCCTGTCTGTCGCCGCCCCAATCTCAAACTGCTCCAGCGCTCCTGAAACTAAACTATAATTCCATCAGTCGTAAGTACTCGGTTAATCCTTCTTACTTAAATACCCCAATTAATCCGAATGGCAGCAAACTGACATACATTCGATGTACGATCTGTAGGACTGAACTCGAAGTTAAGAATGTGTTGCTTACAGTAAAGTTGTTATAGACAATGCACACTCAGTAAGATATTAAGTCAGAGGCGAATCAAGGGTAATTAAAACTGATGATCTAACCATATCAACGTGCGTCATAAAATGAACATGTCGGAATTAACATGCATCAGAATTGGGTCACATTTAAATTATAAGCGTTAAAACCAGAGGGTATGTGTCTGCTGAGAAAACTGGGGCTGCCAAGCATTTGAGATATTCTTGAAAATGTAGCCTCCAGTTCCCCTGTCAGTCTGCAAGAACAAAATATTGTGTGCTAAGGGTCAAACTAATTATTTTGGCTGAGAGGAGGGTGAATATATATTTATTTTCAAACCAGAAATAGTTTTTCTCTATTACCTCGATAGTTAATTCTTTTCAACTAATATAACTGGATGTAATTGTTTCCTACAAATCAGAGCGATATTTTTTCAAAGCTGTCTGATGGCTGGAAATATTTAGTTCTGGTGTTAAAATATTTTCCACCCACCCTTTGAAAACTATATTGACAGTCCTGGAAAATCTCTAAACCATGTTGAACCTGCAGTTTACTATGTAGCTATACTTTTACTGTTATTTCAATGAAAGCCTATTGAACCATACTTGGTTCTTATAAAGTATATTTGGTTTACTCATTTATAATTCTCTTCATGTTTGGAAAGGAGTCAAGAGCTACGACCCGTTCAAAATTTTTCTATTAATAATAGCATGCCATTATGTTTGCGGTCATATTTTAGACGGTCGGTGTTTAGTGCATTTCTGTCCAGCTGATTTTGTTTTGTTTAATCTTAGACAGTGAAGGATGCTTAATGGTCATATCAGTCTTGTTAAAATTCCAGGTCATTTGACCTATGCCTTGGTGTTCTACACAGTTTTTTTTTCTCCGCCCAGTTCTCTGTATTTTATACTCAGCCGCTTTGAAGTGTCATACACTGACATCCGGTTTTTCACCAATAGTTCGCTGATTTCACACAAATATACAACTCTAGCTGTCCAATTGAAGATGATGATACCATCCAAGGCGCAGAGAGGTGTATTTCCTTTGTAAAGTCATGGATAACATTTAACAAGCTGCATATGAGTAATGATAAAACTGAAGCGATCTTGATCACCACGCAGACTTTCTCATTCACATCGTTTACCTCAAACAAGAAGTATCAGCAATACCAACGTTAAATTTATACAGTCAGTTCGAAACTTAGGCGTCGCTCTCGACAGTACGCTGTCACTACTCCAGCCTGTAATGAATACATGCATAGCTGCATAATTGGGGCTGAGACGCACCAGCTCCACTGCAATTTCCTTTCGATTGATGACACCACAACACTTGTCTGTTCCTTTGGTACTTCCAAGACTGGATTATTTTAATGGACTTCTATCTGGTTCGCCTCAGTATCTACTACAGAAAATGCAAAAGGTTCAAAACTCGGCTACTATGAACATCCTTAGAGTACGAAGAACTGAGCACACTTACCCCCTGCTCTGTAACCTTCACTTGCTACCAGTTCGATCCAGAATCAAACACAAAATCTGTTCACTATACTACATTTCGTTGACTGGCTCCAGTCCAATATACCTATCTGACCTCATCCACTGGTATACCCCACCTAGAAACTTGCACTTCTCTTCCGACACTGTCATTCTCATTGTCCCCACTGTTAAAACGAGGTCAGGCGGACAACGTTCTTTTGCGTACCAGGGCCCAGCTGCGTGGAACAAATTGCCAATTGATCTTAGACACAAGGACACAGTGATCTCTTTCAAGAGTGCTCTTAAAACGCACATATTTAAACTACAATAACAGACGTAGACTTAATGTTTACTTACTTAATTATTGCCAGCATGTTTTTTGTTGTAATTTCAAGGTGTTTGTTTTTGAAATCTTGCCGTTGTAAAACTTTGTATGTGTTATATAATATTGTAGATCGCTTAGAGCTCACATTATTATTATTAGTAGTAGTAGTAGTACTAGTAGTAGTAGTAGTAGTATTTACTTTGTCCATCTGTGTCTGTGGATCCATCTGTCTTACATATTCATGATAAAACGTCTCAAAAGCATCACTTCTTAAAGTTAAGGTTGACTGTGTGAAAGTGGGATGAATATTTTGTGTACCATATAAACAAACAGAAAGAGGGCTAATCTTTGTATTATTTTATATTGAGAGAGAGAGAGAGAGAGAGAGATTACCATTAGTAAGTATACTTTTTCAGTCCGTGTTACTTCGACATGACCCCTCCCCCTCAACGATCTCATTACTCAACAAACTAATTGCTCTCAAACGGCATATTAATACTGTATTCTTAACGGATAGCACAGTAATATATTAAAACTGTTTCATTACGTATGAGACATTAGTACATAGAATGTTATTATCGCATTATTTAGTGTGAAAGTATCAACATCCACTCTCACGCTGAATATTACCATTTTGATTTGTCGTGTGATTTGATCATATTAGCGTAGTCAAGTTCTGTTTTTAGACAAGGACACTTCTACGTATGTCGAAGTTTGGCCGTCTTTAAATGCGATTTTGAACCGTATTAGATTAAACATGAGCTTAATTTCAAAACTTTGTTTGGACATTTGGAATCCAACAGAGGAAAGAAAAGCAAAGTTATTTTTTTGTGAAAATGTATGCAGGAGAACCCCTTTAATCTGCATTTGAATCATATTTAATTACGCGTGAACAAGCAGAACAAGTAAGTTAATAGCTAGGCACTGGTTGCGTGATTACTGTTAGAGAAGAATGTGTTCCACGAAACGAAGTCAATTCACTCAGCAAGATGCGATTTTACGTATACAACCAGATCGTAATGATAATTTTCTCTTCGACTGACAAACACGAGGTGCACTAATTATTTTCTGTATTGCACGGGTACTGATATTTCAGTATATCAACTTTTAATTAGGACAATCTTTGTTCATGCGCGTTAATTATCTAAACTTTGAAATACTTTGCTGTACCTGCATCCTACAGAAACGAACAAGAGAAAATAACAGACGGCGATTAATATAAAGAATGCTGGTTAATATATCGACTTTTAAATTTGCTACCAATGCACTTTTACTATCTTGTGAATAAAGGCACGTCATATTAATATGACATGAGCCCCTTTGGACAAAGAGTTTACGCCAAGCATCTATATAGTCCTATCTTCTTGCTCAATAGCATGAGAGTGATGCCTTACAAATATTTACCTTGTTGAATAGTTACTATAGCACATAAGGAATGAATTGATGTTGATTACCGCTTAGCGTTCTTTAGATGAGACAGGCTGTATTACTAGTATCATTAACACATACAGTGAGCTACAGTTCAAAATTACGAAGCATCAGTTTCCTCTATTGTTTTTCTATATGATATTATCACAGGACAATTTTCGTGTGATAAGTAGATCCATATAGCATTCGGTAGCGTTTTAACAACTAGTAGTATAGCCTGTATCCAGTCACAAAACCCATGCATATTATAATATGTGTACATTATATTAACTCACGTTTTCATACAGATAAAACGTTTAGGATGACCATGTCTGAATTTCCACCTCTCATACCAGATATTAACCCATCCAAACCGTGAGACCGTAACACAAATTTAGGTGAATCTCTGCACTGCCAGGATATATGACCTATCCCGGTATCTGATTAGATATACCCATTTTAGTTCAACAATCCGATAACTGCATAACTGTAGACTTTAGTCAATCCACGTGACTCTCATTCGTCTCGCCTATTCTAGCAGCAGAGAGGGTGAACAGACCACTTAAGGAAGTGGTTACCCTTGTGTTTGGACCACAAAAAAAATAGTGACCCTTCATAAAGGTCAATACCACGTCTACGATTATTGTTTGTCCCAAACAGAATTGTAGACGCCCCCTCTCTGCTGCTATCCATGTTGTAAAAGAAATTTTAGGTTTGATGAATATTTTTCTTTTCATCTGAATCATGGGAATCTTCGGAATCTTCATCTGTTTCATCTTTATTTGTTTCATCTTTATTTGTTCTATGTTTCAAGTAATATTCAATTTCTGATGGTGGTTTTTCTATTTTTGGATTTATGTTCTTTCTGTGTTTATAATATATCATCAAACTTCTGTATCGATCTCCACCGCAATTTTTGCAAATCTGATATAATCCTCTAACGCCGTTGTTACAACCAACACAACTTCGTGGACCAGCATGAAGGTTTTTCTTTATAAGATAATTATGTTTCTTGCAATATTCTCCACGGCATTTTTTATTACATTTGTTAGTGGTTCCTTGACGCAGCCACGCACAGTTGTTCATTATATGAACGATATCTTTTTAATTAAATTTACACCTCTTCTGCTGATATTAATTAAAAGATTGATATATTATATTAAAAAAATAATGGTACATTCAGAATCTCATACTGCAAGAATAACTCGAGAACGATTAGAAGCAATTAAAAAATTTCTTCCTGTCAGAGACTCATTCAGAAAAAATCTGCAAGCGCAGCAAGAAGCACAAGTTGAGTATGAAGAAGAAACTAAAAAACTATTTAAGCCCATCACTGCAGCTACTGAGAAAGTTACAACTGTCATCAAAGAAGATCTTCTTCCGGTATCAAAACTAACTGCAGCGCAGACTGAAAAAATAGCAGGAAGAACTAAACAGGCAAAGAAGATTTTACGAGACCTTCCAACTGACATAGCTGCAGCTCAACCTCCACCTGTTGGTGAGGAAATACTTGAAGGTATTGGAAAACTTCGTACTGAAGTCGCCGATGTGAGAAAAAAACTTGCATCTGAATCCAAATCAGCAGGAGAAAACTTAAAATTAATTGCAAGATTTAACGAAGGAGTTGTTGATATTATTAGAAATACTGAAAGAGAAAAATTACCTGAGATGATAGTAAATAATATATCTGATAAATCTAATATTTTAATACCTCTTCATGAAAAAACAGATAATGATAATTTCATTAAATGGATATATCGCATATATTACAACAAAAAACAAGCTAGAGGTCCAGAATTCAAAAGTCTTGATAGAGAAGTAAAACTTTATATGGAGAGACTGAAACAACTGGAACAAGAAGAATTCCTCCAGTATCAGCTTCCTCCACCTCTGCAACAAATAGAACAACAGCAATCTTCTTCGCCGCAGCAAATATTGAAGTCGGAACTTAAAAAGGCTGAAGAGCTACTTAAAAGATCACCCTTAAGACTATTTAAGAAAACAACAGAAAAAAGAGAACAGATGTTGGCAGAAAGAGATGATGATGATCCTCCGAGCGCTGTTGGAAGTGGTTTTCTGACTACATCGGAAGAAAACAATTTTGTTTGTCCTGATAATATTATCAATGACGTGTCACGGTTAGAAGTTCTCATGGGAGGAAAACGTGCCGGAAATAATTCACCAGAAATAATTAATGAAGCAGCTGATATTTGTCGGCGACTATTTCAAGGTGGTATCATGGATATCGGAGTTTACCGAGAACTTATTGATGAACTTGTTGATGACTAGTTGTTAGATAAATGGTAAATAAAAATAAGATGATAATACATAATAATCATCGCAAACCTGTACAGGTCAGAGCGGTAAACTCACGATTACCAATCTATAGAGCTACTTACGGAGATGGACTTGGTGATGTTATTCAGGGATTATTTACAAGGATAGCTCCAAAAGTAGCACCTGTTGCAAAACAATTATCGATGAAGGCCATTGATATTGTTCGTGATAAAGCTCCTGGTGCAATTGTCAATGTTGCTGGTAAGGCGTTCTCGGCGATCAAAGAAAGACTAGAATGATTATTGTGACGAAAACAACAACCGGTAAAATTACCAAGTACTGAGGTGATGCCTGCAGATGTCAGTAAAATAATAAATCAAGCTGCAAATCAAAAACTAGCGGAATTATCTGAAGAAGCGGAAAAAATATAACAGCAAATTTAATAGCAGGAAGCGGTCTTCGTCGACGATGATCACCATTTGGAAAAATGATAATTATAATAAAAATGTTCAAGCGCGAATCAGACCCAGCATTTGATATGGAGGCACCTGTCCTTAAGTATGAATCTCTACGTGATTATCAATTTTATTCCTATGACGCAATACAACCAAATCTGCGAGGGAGAATCGAATTACAGGTTTATGATACAAGTAGGTATTTCTTGCCCGCTGAAGCGTTTATTGAAGTAGAAGGTAGACTTGTAACGAATGTTGTAGCTAATACGCCATATGATGCCAATTTGCGTGTTGGTTTTGTCAACAACGGAATTATGGCACTGTTTGATAGCGCCACATACATGATTGATGGAAAAAATATTGAATCGATTCAGAAGGATGTTGATGTTGCTACAACAATAATTGGTCTAGCGAGATATTCTGACGACTTTACAAGATCAGCCGGTCCAACAATGATGTTTGCCAAGGATATTACTGACAACGCTAATCATGTTCAATATATTAAGTTACAGACACCACAAAATACTGCATCTAATCCACAACCAGCTGATTTTGAACACGAAGACAGACCGGGTGCTGCTTTTAATATTATAAAAAGTGTTAGTGTGACTTACAACCTGGGATTTGCAACACGCCGAGCAGCGCTGTCAGGAGATAATAGAAATTTTTCGTGTGCAATTCCATTATTTCACATCTTTGGATTTTGCAGAAATGTTAGAAAGGTAATCTTTGGAGCTAAACACACAATTGTGCTCGTAAGAAAGGTTAATGATAATGATGCAATCTGGCGAGGTGCTGGTGTTGCTGAGGGTAAAGTAAATATATCAAAAATCTCATTGTGGATGCCAGTAATGACACCATCTATTACTGAAGAACAAAAATTACTATCTTTTATGGATCAAGGCGGTACATCATTGCTATCATGGTTAACAGTAACCACAGATGCTGCTCAAAGCAATATTAATGGTTTATTTACATGGCATATAGCATCACAACAGGGTGTTTCTGCACCACGACATATTTTTATTGCACTGCAAGATATTGACCGGATAAATAATCAAGAACGTTCACATATGATATTTGATAACCTTGGAGTTAATGAAGTTTCCTTGCGGATAAATGGACATCAAGAACCGGCTGAGGATATATTGTTAAATTTTAATCAAAATCATGTAGCGCGTGCATATCATCGTTTGATGTCATTTATGGGACGTGATCAAAATATAGATACCGGTTTGCAAATATCACAACTAGATTTTACAGGTCTATATCCGATTTACTATTTTTCATTAGAACATCTTGATCTATCAAAACAATCTGTCGTTGATATACACTTTCGAGCTCATGTTACTAACCCGCCAGGTGGTTGTGCCTTCTACAGAGCAATCGCGGTCGTACTTAGCGATAAAGCCATGTTACTTGAAGGTGGTAGTGGTCGAATGAGAGTCGTTGATGCACCAGTGGAAAATCTTTAATTATTCAGAAAAATATTATTTATATAAAAATGTCGTATAGTCATGTTAATGTTACTCTGACTCCCGGTCAGGTAAAAAAGCTTCAATCAAAAACCGCCAACAAATGCGGAACTAAAATATCATTAAAACGAGATCAGATTAATGGTGGTCCAAACAAATTATCGCTGACAAATAATCAGATTAAACATTTCAATAAGGCCCTAGAATCAAAAACCGGAGTTCAATTCCATCTCTCTCCGAGCGCCATCAAAGACATGGTTAAAATAGGTGGTATATTTCCACTTCTCGAGGGCCATTCCGGCATTAATAGCTGCTGCTGCTCCAGCCGTAGCAAAAGCAGCCGCGTTAGGTGCTGTTGGAACAGCTGCTGGAATGGCTCTAAAGAAAGCAACTGGAAATGGATACAAAAAAAAGGGACGCGGCCTAAGATTGCCAGGATCTCGTTGGGGGAGAGGCCTAAGGCTTCCAGGATCACTTCGTTAGACGTTCCAGCATCAAATTTTGATTTACTTAATGCTGCTAAAAAATTAAAAATAAAAGACTTTAGAGGTGTTTTTATGCGAGATCAATTACCGAAACAACCAAACAAACTTGAAACAGGTATTATTAATCTAGACGAACATTCCGGACCCGGTACTCATTGGGTATCATACGCGGTTGATCCACGTGGAATCGTTTATTTTGATTCGTACGGGTTAGCTCCACCCGTTGAATTTATCAAGTATGTTGCACCACTTCACGCAGGAACCTCTGGTTCCAAAGTTTGGTATTCAACGCTACCCACACAAACAATGACAGATCCGCCAATATGTGGCCGTGAAGTAATTAATGTACTCGACGCTATATCAAAATCATCCAAACCACCACATAAAGTTGTGCATGATTACACAAGTAACCGATTCGTTGCGCGTAAAGCGTTTTAAACAACAGGTCTTATTATAATGGTTGATATTTACGGAAGAAGATCTTCACGCGTTAAGAAAAAACCCGGCGACGTTGATCTGTCGAAGTATGTGACTAAAGATGACCTCGCTGATATCATGAACCTGGCTGGAGTCGACCCAGATGAGGTTGTTATTTTTCAAGATCGATATGGTAAACTAAAAACGAGTAATATCAAATGGAATGATATAGTTCGGCGAGTACTTGGTGCAGTTACGGATAATATTCCCGTGTTTACTGATAGCGGCAAAATCAGAGATTCAAGTATATCGTTTGCAACAATTAGAGATGAAATTGCAAAAAGTGTTGCTAATCGCGTGAGAAATACCGGTGACACGATGACGGGTGAACTCAGCATGAACGGAAATAAAATAGTAGTTTTAAGAGATCCAACATCTGACGAAGACGCAGCAACAAAAACATACGTCGACAACGTGGATGGAAAACTATCCACGCTGCGGGCCTAGTATGATGTTCACGTGGGCGCTTTTACAAGACTTCGAAGAAATTTTCAAAAAACCGATGATGCCACGGATAAGTTCTTTGGAACTCCTCCCGTCATCGACATAAAACTTTCTGATATCAAAACTAACCTAGACACGATCAAACAAACACAGCAAAACATCGTAGCGGGAATTCCTGAGATTGTCAACAAAACCAGTCTGATTAAAATTCCAGCTGGAATAACTCCCGGGCATATCACAAACATCGTATGCACGGTATCATCGCGATTTGCAACATGGTCTCAGCAAAATAATACTATCAAATATACCGCAACAGTCACTGGCGTGTACAGGCTGTCTGTGTTTAGTGCTGCAAAATTTGAAATATTTACAACGTTTCCATGGCGTCATTCCACCGACAGGTTTTCCGGGGTTGTATCTGTTATATTAAATAGCGGAACCGAAGAAATTTTTATTCTGGAAGCAGCTGATAAGAAATTAACCGCAACATCTTACTGGTGGTGTTTGGAATTTGTAGCTGAAACACCTCAATTGGTTACTGCATAAAAATATATATGGACGGTGCACAATACAGGTACAATCAAGCACGTGAATGGCAGGCGGCGCTAAAAAATCAAGTTGATCAATATACAGTAAAAGTAAAAAAATACCGACGACGATTAGTTATCGTTGACGTGATTGTTTATTCAGTATCCGCTGTTGTTGCTGGAACTGGTGTCATATTATCAGCGGTGACAATGATGGCACCAGTAGCTGTAACTATTTGTATTTCAGCAGCAACAACTATTGCAGGTGTGCTTAATATCATCGCAAAAAAAATATGTACTTGCACGAACGAAAAATTATCCGATTACAAAATAAAATTACATACAGCGACGGTAGCATACTCAAAATTATCCTCGTTGTTATCAGCGAGTCTTAGTGATGGAATTATATCTGATTTCGAATTTTCAATGATGACCAAAATATACGACGAAGGTATCGGTATTAAAGATACAAGTATTAATAATGAGAGAATTACTCCAGCAGATCGTGACCAACACAACTTCGCCAAAAATAACGATGATCTCGGTAAGTTCGTCTAATCCTGAATTTAGTGTTAATTTTCCACTGCAATTCCAGTAAAAGAAATAGCACTAGCACAATTACGGTTATATTACAGCTGGCCAAATATCAGATCAAAATCATTTAATGGTACACCAGCAAATAATTCGCTTGTATTTGCTAACAAGAACAAACCCGATGGAACACCTGACTGGGTTGTTGTTGGAATACCAACTGGCAGTTACGAGATTGAAGAGATCAATGAGGAATTTCAACGTAGAATAAAATCAATAACGGGAAAAGAAGCAAAAATATCAATTAATGTTCATGAACCGACCCTGTCCTCGACGGTTGAAATACATTCTCCCGATTATGCCGTTGATATTTATCAATCCACGATAAGATCCGTGCTAGGCTGGCCTGAAATATCACCACCGATAACACCGATATCACCAGAACCGAAAAAGTCTGATTATGTCACGGATAGGCCATCATATCATGAAATTAATCCATCATACCGGGAAAAACTACGTATTATAAAAAATAAATCAATGTTTAGCAGTTTTTTAATTTACAGTCATGATGAGGCATGGACTTTTAGAAATAATCCCGAGGAAACAAGAACTTCAGGTGTTTTTCGAAGTGAGATTGTCAGATATTTTCAGGAAATCAATCAAGAATGTAAAAAACAACTAGATCAACTAAATCAATATTTTAACGAACATATTTTTGATATATCAGCGTCATCACGTGAAAAAATCATCACGCGTGTGGAAATATTAAATCAGCTTATATCAGATATGGAATATTTTAATAACCGAATAGTTCAAGCGATGCTTAGTTTAGAATCATTTAAACTATTTGGTGCAGATGAATGGTTAGAAAGATATAAATTAACAGAAGCCGATGTACCAAATTTTAAATTTCCAGGATATAACGTAGACAAACTAAAAAAATCTGTCAGTGATGTCATTGATGAATATTTTCCTAAAATACTCGATGCATGGAGAAAATTAATTCCACTTCCAACCGTTCTTAGATATGATAATGATCCACATGACGGCGGAAGACACGTATCTCCGGGAATCGTTAATATAACATCGACGGTCGCGGTTAATCTAGTTTGTGACGTAATCGATGGCAGCTATCAAATAGATCTCGGAAGATCAAATCAGGCTCAACAAGGATACATCCTATACACATTTACACCACAAGTTCCCCCTGGAAGTTTAATCGTGCAAGAACCAACTAATCCTGTGTATTTACGGTGTCACAATAATATGTTAACACGAATAAATTTTAAACTCACAGACCACCTTAATCGCTTAATTGACATACGTGGAGAAGAACTTGTGATAAATCTGTATGTGAAATCTTAATTATTATGTAATGGAGTGTTTTTATACACGAGGATTTCTTAACAGTTAGAAGAACATTTGTAACAGAGATCAGACTCAAATTCGATCAACTTAAAAAAAAAAAAAATATTTTTTTATTACTGGTACAAATTAATCAGATTGTGTGTTTGATACAAATTAATCAACGTTGCAAAAAAAATATGTTTTCATTTTTTTTCCTGAAAATTTAATTCTAGCCCACACGTGGTCAGCGTTGACAGGGACCCCAGTTACCAAAACTTTCATTTTCATTATCACTCTGGATCGTTTCATCAGTAACGGGGTTACTTTGAATCGTTTCATCAGTAACGGGGTTACTCTCTGACATAATTTTTCTCAATTGTCTTATACGAGTACTAATCGTTTTCTTTGCCTCGTACTCGTGGGATAATAGCGATTTAATTCTTTCTACGGCGTCAGAGAGAGGAACGAACTCCTTCACCTGATTATCTTCTACGGTAGCTAGCGACTGAAACATTGCCGCCTGAATCCGTTTCATGAGCTTGTATTCAGATGATAGTGTGTGTGTTCCCTGGTTTTTACGTTCTTGTAAAATCTCAAAATCAGAAACTATTTTTTCAGGATTTAGTTCATCAGATATATTAATTCCATCTTTTTTCAATTTTTTAATAGCAACAATTATATCATTGATATTTTCATGGTTCATTATATAATATATAAATCTTTAAAATAAAAAAAATTATCCCCAGAACCCCTATCGAGTCTTTAGCGAGTTCAAGTGGGGGGGGACATATACGCTCAACAAAATCCCACCCACAATAATCAATCCCGTGGGTGATACGAAAATATGTATCAACCACCAGTCGATATGATGGTTGAATTTTGCTGAGCGGGGGGTTTTACGGTTCCCCCATTATTATAAAAATCGCAATTATGCGCACCACCGACAAATTGTCAGCCATGGGGATTCGATCCTGGACCGCGAGCGTCACAGTCCAATACCATACTGATTGAGCTATCGAACCTTGTTACAAACATATGTTTCGGAAGTTAATATATAAACTAAGGAACCAATATTTACACTAAAACAGCGGTTTCTGAATAATAACGGTTTCTGTATTATAACAACAGTTTCTGTATTTATAACAACAGTTTCTGAATATAAAACAGCGTTTTTCCTAAGCAGACTGCGAATCAATAATGACAGCGGTCCTAAGCGGCATGAACACACCTGCAGATCGATTTATACCATAACAACGGTTTCTGTTCTGTACCTATATTACAGCTTCCCTGCGGATCAATAACATTGTCATGATTTCTCGTAATGTTGTATGATGGGAAATATTTAAAAACCATAAATAATACTTCTACGAGTAATTAATTACGACGTAATTAGTTAAACTGACTAAATACGATCATAAAAAATCAAAAATCTACGAAGAAAACTATATATTACAAAGTAATCTCCCTTTTATATAATCAAAAATTCAGTAGTATACGATCAGACAGTACTGGGTCCCCTCAAATAATAAATGGTTTTGATAGTTTATCTCGTTAACAATACTGAAAGGTGATTTTCTGTTTATATTTTTTCGAGAAAGTAGATCTGGTTATATTTTCTGCGACGTATTTTACCACACTCGAGTCAATATCAAAATATTTAGCAGCTGAATGCATCGAACGAAATATTATTTCTTCACCAGTTTCTGTGTTTGTGGAAATTACCGCCCTCTTTCCGATTGTCTTACATCTTCCTGTATTACCACGTGCAGAGTTCTCGCTTTGTGTGATAGCTTGTAAATTGGATAGGGAGTTATTTTGAGGATCCCCGTCAACATGATCAATAACAAGACCATCTTTGATCACTCCAAAGATACATTCGTAGATGAAACGATGACAATAATAATGTTTCTTCCCAACAGTAAACATTAGATAACCAGCATTAGTAACATTACCAACTGGTCTCTTCAACCTACAATTTCTGATGATACCATTAATATTTGATTCATAGTTTGTTATGACAGGATGTGGGACAAATTTATTTTGCTCCATTATAATAATATTATTTGTTTAAATCATTGTTTGTCTGAAATCTTGATATATAATCCTCCACGGATTTTATAGCGTTTTCACCGTTATTATTTTTTTTGTCATAATATCTTTTAAGTTCCCTGAACCGTTTTCCGCCGCACTTTCCACATAATTCTGTTTTTCCTCGCACTCCAATACCACACCGCAGACATGGTATTGGTCCTAGACTTCCTCGTCGTAAGTTTTGTGAGTGCATCCAACAAAATTCCTTTCTGCAGGATTTGTTGCATCGATTTACTGAGCCGATCATCAACCATTTGCATTGAGACATGTTATATATAATATTTTTTATTTTAAATATTTGTTTTAATTATATGAACGAGTTTGAGAGATTATCCCAAACTAGGCCTGTTAAATATAAATTCAACCTCGACAGATTATCTCCAGACTTGCCAGTGCGAGATTTGGTTGATCCGAAAAATAAAAGTCTGATCTCGAAAATTCACGACGCCAAGAAGGAATTTTACACGGATGGTGCATCTCATACATGGTCAACGTTCAAGATTATACGCCTTGACGGAGTCAAGGAAGCTGTCACGGACGCCACAATGAACGACAAGCGAGCGGCAACTATCATTAACTACATCGCTGAATACGAGGGTAATCAAAAATATTTCTTCAGAGTAAAATTTATTGTATTAACAGAAACAGGTAGTTGGATTATCCGTGACAAATATGATCCTGTCCTTGGTAATAATAAAACTGTCATATTAAGTAAAAATTCCAGACCGGGTCTACTGACGGGTATTGACAAACCGTATTATGAGCGAGCGTATCCTGTAACAGCGGTTATTTATGGAATCTATGAGATAAATAAAAAACCCAATGTTGGTAAACTAGCGCCGATGAAATTTTCAAGGTTAAATTGTGTAGCCGAGCGAGTAATAGAACACTTTACAAACGCGATGCGTGGAAATGGATTAACTGATTTAAGGCGTGAAAAAATAAACTCGTGGGCTGATTCAGTTAAGGATACCGGTGCTACAATAAAAGATGTTGCTGAACTAGGAAAACTATTAAAATTTCCAATAACCGTAGCGACAATAACGGGAGAAATTCTGTACTAATCGAAATATAAATCGAAATGAGCTCCAATAAATATTATTGATCATAACGCGCACGCATGGACTAACGCAGTAACAATATTTCCACGTGATCGAACTGTTAGATTTTACTCCGGAGGCATGTTTGATTTTATTAAAGAAATAAGTAAAAACGATCCTGTATCGGTATGGTTATTTAAAAGTAATGAGGAAGGTGAATTTGATCAGTTTGTCAGACCAAACGGTGAAATATATCGAACAGAATCCCTCCATGACGAGATGAAAAATCTCGCGGAAAAGTTTTTAGAGTGCAAACACGCGGAAAATACTGAAAAATTACTAACTAATTGTTTTACCGTTCCATCTGTTGCGGCTCATTTCGCTAGAGAAAAAAATTCATGGAAACCAACACGATTTGATTTACTCGAGGACGTACGCGCAAGTTGCGTCGAATACGGACATGGCGGATTATGGAATACCAAATATAATTACAATGATGTTATTTCGGTTGATATGGTTGCATGTTATCCGGGAAGTTTTCTGGGATACGGAGATTGTTCTGTGTACTTTGAAAGATTTGGTCACCCAACAAACGAGATGACGCGAGTGGCAATTAATGGACCATTACCTGATTTTGATCTGACTGGATTCGCCTGTATTGAATCATTCGAGTTTAACGAAAATCTTCACAAGATTTGTTATGTTTGGTTTGGTAGATATTTTTGTGAAAAACGTTGGGCACCTATAGTTTTATTACGATATATGCTAGATTGTATGATACTGACATCGTTGGTGGTCAGTGAGGCAATTATATCATATCATGCACAGACCAAAGTTTGGTTGCCCATGTCAGATTCTGATGTTATTAGCGAGTTTAAGGAAAAATATCCTCATGTTTCCGAAGATGATATTCCTAATAAACTCAAAACCGCAAAAGATCTCGGTAGAAAAATTATAGGTAAATTTACTCAAGGTGGTGCATATGATTATAAAAGACATCACGCACGATTAATTTTAGATGATGCCGAGTACGATTTTATAATTGCTGATACAACAGCGAAAAATATATTTGTAAATCGAGAAAGTGTTTATTTATCCGACGGAACAAAATTGGGTACGATCGTTAGTTACATAAATGACGTCTCCCCACAGTATACTCATCTAAGATCGTCCATGTTGGCTTATGTTTCTATAAATTTATTATCGATGATTAATAGATTTCCTGAGACCGCAGTCAGAGTCGCAACAGACTCATTTTATACTTCAAGTAAATATTTAGATATTTAAATATTTATGAAATTTACAAGTGATGATGAACGATGGGGTTCGTGGAGAATAAAAAAGGAACTATTACACAATTATGCAGAATCAGCAGATGTTCCAATGAGAGATTTTTATCGCAAGGGTAATAAAATATCAGAAATGTCGAAAGCACCATCGTTGAGTGATCCAATAACCAGACATAAGACAGTATATCTCAATGGACCTGGTGGATGCGGCAAAAAGACTCGAGCGATTAATGTTTTTAGAAATTCAGATATAATCGTGCTGACACCCACACATAGACTTGCACGTGAGATGAAACAGCGGCAAGTACAATCGTGTACGTATCATAGTTTCTTTCGGTGGCACGGAGATACATGGACTCCTGAACGGATGGGAGAAAAATATATACCTAAAATAATTATTTGGGACGAGATATGTACGGTGTCATTGGATACATTAAAAATGTTTCTTGATTGGTTGTTGACGAAAAATACCGCTATAATAATGTGTGGCGATCATGGTCAACCGCCGCCTTTTGTTGGACCATCTCCACCTGATTGGTTAAAAAATTTCGTTGATTATTACGAAGAAATAGATGATGATCATAGAGCTCTTGATGCAAATTTGAGGGAGTTTAAAAAATTAATCAGATTACAATCAAACAAAATTCAGTGTGAAATAATACGTGGAGTGATCTCAGAGACCTCAATGAGTGATTTTTTAAATTTATGGAGACCCACCGATTTGATCGTAGCAAGTAGAAAAATAATCAGAGACGCTTTACAACAACAGTTATTTCAACTACATAAAGAAAAATACTCAGAATTACCCGTACCGTTGTGTTATAGACCATCAGATACACGAAAACAGAATATTAATGTTGATATTCCAGGACAGACTGAAAAACAGAATCTCGTATTAAATGATATTGTCGCCGTTGATATCAGTGTGGTCGAAGATGCAATACACGCTGACAAATCTCCATGGGTGTTGGGATACGCTATGACGATCCACTCGTCTCAGGGATTAACTATTTCTGATAAACGAGTCTGGATTGTAGACGATCACATCAAGTGGTCAAATTTAGTTTATTTGGCGGTATCGAGGGTCAGAAATATATCTCAATTACGTAGAATCATAATTCCTGAAATCGTTGATAAATTTAACATCATCGATGATGATATAATAAGAAAAACATTAATCGGATACAAACAATCTGATAAAAAAAATAAACGCGACTTTGATCTTGATGTTAAATTTATTATTGAGTTAAAACAGCAGCAGAACAATCATTGCGCCAGTTGCAATTGCATAATGCTGTGGAGGTATTCGAGTAATGATTCAAGACAATTTACCGTAGATAGAAAAGATAATAGTCGCGGTCATACACGAGAAAATACCATGTTAACCTGTCTTGAGTGTAATCGACGTAGAGGCGCCAGCGCCTTGGGTGCTAGTTAATTGATCGAAATCACTGAAGTGATTTTGGCGGTAGTTGTGTATCCGCGGGGATTATTTGTAGTTGTTCACGTACAAATCCACGCTGAGGAGCAGCCGAATCTAATCTGTAGATTGCAGATCTACCTGAGGATCTTGTCACGGTAGATATTTTGTGTGTGGTAACACTCCAAATAGGATCAGTCGCTCTCGCTTTACCACCTTCAAGTTCACCAGGCTCATATAAATATCTGACTGTGACATCACCCAATATTTTCTGTTTTTCAACATCTTTTCGTTGTGTTGGTATATTTTTTTTCGTAATTGCATTAATGGGTTTCATGTTGGTTGTTCGTGTAATCTCATTATTTAATGCAGCTATCACGCTTGGTAATCTTGCAACCCATTCGCGAGATCTTTTATCCTGAATAAATTCCCTCGCGTATTGATATCCAAATAACCGCTCAGCAAGTGTTCGATTAAATCGCTCAACAATTGCTTGATCACGGTGAATTGCAGTATGACCTCGTCGCATTTTGGTATTATGTCGTTTCATCAACGATGATACTGGACCAAGAAATTCCTTACCAGGATCAACCTGTAGTAGCTGTGGCCATCACAGACCATCTCGTTGATAAATTCGTTCAAACGCATCGGCTACTTCAGATGATGTTTTCGTCGATAACGGCTCTGCTTCTTTATATCTACTTGCAACATCAACTACGGTTAACGCGTATTTGTATGTTTTTCTACGCACAGTATCATGCGGTAAAAACAGAATATCAGCTTGATGAACTTCATTAGGAACACTGACATCGAAATACGCGTACTGAATTCGTTTAGGACGTGGTAGATAAATTTGCCATATTGCTTGTTTGGATAACCACGTTTTAGCAGTAGAATGTTTAACCGCTGTTGCATCAGCAAGTTTACCAATTGCTGCTTTGCCTCTCCAGTATCCTCTTGGTGAATAATAAATCGATTCCATTATTAATTACCAGCCCCAAGCGCTAATTTACCTTTCATCGAGGATCTTACTAACCAATTAGCTAATGATTCTCTAATATTTTTATTTTTTATAGAATTTAATGCATGAATTAATTTCACATCTGCAATGTGTCTATCCTGTAGATTTTGACTTTTATAAGCTACATCATGAGCATGACAAGCTCGATCAATAGCGTTTATTGGTTCCTCGCCTGGTTTTGGTTGATCTTGATTATCGAGCCTGATATCAAGTCTAGTACCAGGACCGCAATAATTATATCCTGGTAGATGTTTTTCTCCGCTGTATTTAGCCCATGGAACACCTGGAAACTTTGACATCAAATTAGCAATATCACCACCCCGCTTATTAGGTAAAAACGAAAATTTCTTTCTACCGCATACAGAACATTTTCCACCATACGCTATTTTTTTATTTTTTGTTGTAACCGTAGCTAAATCAGTAGTTGGAGTTTTAACTTTACAGCGTAAGCAATATAAATTCATGACATAATATATATATGGATATAATTGATTTCTCAGCGACAAGAAAACGAGAGCCAGTTAAACACCATCCTGCGCTACCGAATTCCATCAGAATGATTATCATAGGACCATCTGTATCGGGTAAGACGCAATTATTACTTAATCTGATAATGAGATGGTTGAAATGGGATAAATTGTATTTAGTAGCACCATCCGCTGATGATCAACGATGTTATGATGTACTTAAAGATTTCAATGAAAACGCGCGATTACTGGATGAGGGTAATGATGTTATAGAGTTTATAACCGATATTGATGAAGCACCATCCGTAGATTCCATAGACGGATTTATTAATAATTTAGTTTTATACGACGATGTGATGCTAGATAAACAATCAAATCCAGCCAGAATATTTTCCCGAGGTAGACATAAAAATACAGACGTGATCTATGTTACTCAACGATATACACAAATTCCGAAGGTGATTAGAGATAACTGCAACATTTTAGTTGTGTTTAATGGCGTAGACACACACACACTTAGAAATATTCATCAAACTTGGTGTGGTGGTGACATGGATATAATTAAATTCAAAAATTTCTTCTCACGAGCGCAAGCTACTCCACGTGGATTTATAACAATAAATTTACATGATCCAAGAACAAGATATCGTGTGGGTCTTGATAAAATATTTGGGTAAATTTAATTAAAAAGATATCGTTCATATAATGAACAACTGTGCGTGGCTGCGTCAAGGAACCACTAACAAATGTAATAAAAAATGCCGTGGAGAATATTGCAAGAAACATAATTATCTTATAAAGAAAAACCTTCATGCTGGTCCACGAAGTTGTGTTGGTTGTAACAACGGCGTTAGAGGATTATATCAGATTTGCAAAAATTGCGGTGGAGATCGATACAGAAGTTTGATGATATATTATAAACACAGAAAGAACATAAATCCAAAAATAGAAAAACCACCATCAGAAATTGAATATTACTTGAAACATAGAACAAATAAAGATGAAACAAATAAAGATGAAACAGATGAAGATTCCGAAGATTCCCATGATTCAGATGAAAAGAAAAATATTCATCAAACCTAAAATTTCTTTTACAACATGGATAGCAGCAGAGAGGGGGCGTCTACAATTATGTTTGGGACAAGCAATAATCGTAGACGTGGTATTGACCTCTATGAAGGGTCACTATTTTTTTTTTGGTCCGAACACAAGGGTGACCACTCCCTTAAGTGGTCTGTTCATCCTCTCTGCTGCTATTCTTAAAACTCAAGACTCAGTCACATCTCGCAAGCAGGAAAGCGTTATATTTTCTATTATTGCTGTGTTAGTTTTAAGGCAAGATTACATTTGCAGTAAATAACCTTTCCTTTCAATATGCAAACAAATTTTCATCAGGCATTTCCTAAATTATACCGTTTGGACATTTTATGCATCTTGAAAATGTGAGTACATTAAGGTGGATTTATGAGGAGTAAGTGGTGCCAGATAATTATCATATTTATAGGTGTGGAGTAAGACAGAGACTTGGCATTTGTGCTTGTCCCTCTTTTCCTGCAGTCCCCTTTTACAATAAGGCAGTTGTGTGGTTCATTATTACCAGATAATCATCACAGCATCTAGGTATTGGGTGATATAATGACTTGGTTGCTGTACTTGCCACTCCTACTCGCCCATCCATTGTACAATAAGGCAGAGTTGTGTGCGGTATGTGGCACGAGATAATCATCACGTCATGTACATGTATTGTTCGAGAAGGCGAGGCAGCTGTGTTTATCCCTCTCCTTCCACCCGCCGTATTCACGCCACCCCTTTTTACATTGTAGGATGGTTGTGTGGGGTACGGGGTACCAGATAACAATACTAATATAATCGTAGCATATTGGTATAGTGTTAGAGAATGACCTGGTACTTGTGCTTGTCCCATGCAGATATACGAATTACGGTAAATGATGATATTAGTGAGATCAATAGCACGAGCATTACAGGTTCCACTCTACAGTTTCGCAATTTGCATAGGATCTGGTTGTTCAAGAATAGGAATTTCCCAGGTTTTCCTCGTTGGTTGTTTTAGTTATTTATATCAGTATTGCTAAAATAACTTTTAATTCCTTTTTTGGTGTATGATTGATGAGTGTAATTTGGACTATATGGAATACAGCTTGGTCTTACTTCTGATGCGCACCTCTCTAGAGACTGCTTTCTCCATTTGCTCTGTTTCATTTCCTGGAATTCAAAGGTAAAATTCAGAACAAAAACGAGCTGATAACTTGGTTTTACTTTTGATATATTCTATAATTAAAATTACTGCACTTCCGAAGCTGCTCTTTTCTTCCAGGAAAAATTAAAAGTCCTTCTTAATCTCTGCATAAATTAGTGCATTTTTTATTAGTTATGGCTCAATTTTCACTCACATGCAAGCAGCCGTTTTCATAGTTGTGTACTTTACACAGTGCATAATGTCCATAATTATCACTTGCAAAAATCATTTCAGTCACAGTGCACGACAGTAGCCTAGATGTATGACGTTATGACATTAACCTGGCCCATTGAATGTATTTCCTGTGATTTGGACATTAAGCATAAAGTCAAATGGGCAAGCACACGTACCACGAATGAGTTGTCTTAGATTAATAATGATTCATGCCAAGTACGAGGAAAATCCATGAAGGGTTCTATAAAATATAAATAAATGAAAACTAGAGCCAAATAACAATACCTTTTGACACTACTGCCACATTAGAAGTTACTGATATGTTTCACTTTCCACTATTGTCGGTTCAAAAATGCATCAGAATTGGAAAGGCTTAATAAATGCGAGCATATAGAAGTATTTCACTCAACACAAATCAGAAACTGGACTGAGTTTTACCAACACTTAAAACTAATATTATCGAAGCAGTCCAAATTTTGAAAGACAAAGACGTTTTTGAAAACTTCTACCTTCCTAACTTTCTAGAGGAAGCATTTCAAATCAGCATAACTATCTTAGGTAATTCATATTTTTACAAGCTGGAGGACTTAACATAGCAGGACATAAGGAAACTATTTTGCGACTGTAATTTAAATGTCTTCATTGGTTCAACTGTTATACCACGGATGCAGGTTATTGACTTAAAACTTTCTTTACATCACCTTGACATTGTGGCATTGTATCGTGGGTGGGAGTAATAGGCAATAAAGCAAATGGCCATAATCTATAACTGCGTGCAAGCAATTTTATAAACAGCTCTTCAAAATATGAAAAACTGCTCAACAAGTTTGAATATATATGTGTGTAAGAATTAAAAATTCTCTAACCCTATGATAATGTTATTTATTCGTATTTAAAACTTTTCTTAACTTTATGAAGCATTCTCATCAAGAATCTTGGGATAGCACTTACCGTATTGTTTGGCATATATATATATATATATATATATATATATATATATATATATATATATATATATATATATATATATATATATATATATATGCCTGTGTTACGGGCTGCTAAGCCTTATAAACGGAATATGTGACACTTAATCTAAAATTTATCTCGAATACATTGATTCGATAAGATTTTATAACCTCAGCTATAACTAAGTCAATGAATCAAATGCACTTTGCAGCAGCAATAAAACTAAAATATTTATCAAAAATCATTTAATCCCTGCACAAATAATTATTAAAGGCATTTAAAACACATTATTGGCTATATCATGCAAAGGACGTGGGAGCTAATAGCCTTTCCTAAAAATATACTGAAGCAACCAATCCAGGCTAGCCTGAGCAGGTTTTGGAAGAGCTACCCTATGATTAAGAGTCTGATACTCTAGCAATATAGCTACCACTCCCTTTTCATTTACAGCTAACCAACATCACAAAAAAATATTTAGTGAAAACAACATGTCATTGTATGAACTATTGGCTGTCAAGGAGAAACACTAAGAATATATTCAAGATGGATATCTTGGTGACCATTTTGGAAATTAGATTCGTACCATTTTCATTTAGTACCAATCTGACATCTTCCGAAGCCTTTTACTTAATACAACATATCAATATGACAATCACATATTAGGTCACAATCAGCTAGTTTTTTGTAAGATCCTGTTTTCTTATCCAAATATATCTACATACCATTTTTTATAAATATTGGACAACAGGTTCAAAAATATTGAAAGTGTAATTAGCAAATGGCTGAACATACAAAAAGGTGATAAGTGCACAAATTAAGTTAAATGATGCTTTTGTGGTGGTGTCGGGTTACTTTAGTCCAGATGTATCGACATACCAGCATTGTTGGCGAGGAGATAAAAGTTGCAGAATATATACGAAAATGTAAAACCGATTTAATAGCATGTCAATGTAATCATCTAATGAATCCTTGCAAAAAGGTGTATGCAATAACATTTATCTAATTTGAGTAGTTTTGTGCATACAGACATGACAAATAGCTGAATTTAAATTTGTACATGGCACTGATACATGTGATAAATAAGCATCTAATTCAAAAAGTATAAGCAAAAAAATTATGCGACACATAAAGGTGAAAAAAGTGATAAAATAACCTGACTAGGTTTGTGCTTCTAAAACACACTGTCCGCATGACAGTCTACGTTATCTTATATTAGTGACTGCTTTATCTTGTTTCTTCGATAGAAAAAGGAAGGGAGTAGTGTACATTGATTGGATACTTCCAACTGATTTGTCACGTAAACTTTAATTAATCCATGCTGTACACAGCTAAACCCTTATTTACCCCATATTAAATACCACAAGTTTTACCTACCGCATCTCATCACCGTTATTGTCATAAAACAGCAGTTGATGTCTCAGTCATCTCCATTTCATATTCATTTTATGTCACTAAAACCATTGTTGTATGATAGCAATACAACTTGCCACTTTGCATTTGATTCCAGGGAGCTGACTGCTTTATTAGTATGTACAATAATACGTATGAATTGGCTACACGAGCTATATTTGTAGCATTACTCCAAGCATTACTATCTTACCTATACACTTTTTACAAAAATGAAAACAAAAACAGGACCAGGTCAATGAATCACTTCTCTTTAGGCCATAACAATACAATGCTAATTACTGTGTCAAGTTAAATTCTTAGAACACGACTGTTTAATGGTTTAGTAAAGGCAACTATCAATCTCTGAGCAGTGACTCACGGTACTCAACTAATCGCAACACGTCAAGAATCTATACACTGTGTATAACGGAACTTCATGAAACTAATTGTCCTCTTCTTTCAAACGTTTCCAGAATGCATTAAGTAGTAATGCGAACCAAATAGTGTCATTAAAAGCTCCGTAAAAATCTCAATTCCACTGCATGTTGCAGTCATATCTTAAAAATTCTCAAAATCCATATTTAACTTGTTCATATTAATTTCACCAAAGAGAACAATATGCTCTTTTGTGTAAATTCGAAATGTACAAGAATAGTTGTCAGAGGAATAAGCAATCACATTTTTACATCTTTGAGTAAATTAATTTTACAATTGTTTCTATTTTTCTGAACACAGCGTGTGATACTGCATGAAATGCATTTACTGTTTTAAAACCTTAATGTAAACCAGAAATTTGGAGTATGACAAGCCTGAGCTTTAAGCAAGTAGTGTCAGATTGTCAGTTGTGCCCCATTTTGCCACTTTGTGTCCTGATATATGTCGCAGTCTCTATCCTCCATGATTTGTGTCAATCGTGGTAAGTATGCCACATGCAATATACAACTCGTGGATTAATAATCCACGAAAGTGACGAAAACTCAGACATGTTCTTGAGGTTGTATACGGTATGATTATACACCATGGCAATCAGTTACTATGCAGCAGTGCTGTCTCGATCGATACTCCCAGGCTATGTAAGCTAGTTTAAGTAATTATACGAGCCAGTAATTTCAAAGGTCTAATTTAAAAGTACAGCTCGGACTGCTAGATTTCCTTTTATATTAAAGAATAGCAGCGGCATATATATATATATATATATATATATATATATATATATATATATATATATATATATATATATATATATATATATATATATATATATATATATATATATATGTGTGTGTGTGTGTGTGTGTGTGTGTGTGTGTGTGTGTGTGTAATAGCAAAAAATCAGACTGCCTCTCAAATTATTTTGAAAGAATTTATGGTGGTCTCCAAAAATGGCATTAACCTACCATATGACTAGGATATAAAGCATGTGTCTTTTGCCTACGTGAAACGATTCTCTTAAGTGCATATAACTACATATGATCTATAAATAAATGCGTTGACAAATACTAATTATAATCTTAATAATAAGACTTAATGACGTCTTTGGCTTAATTTTTTTTTTGGTCGATCAGGATTAGACGATTGTAGAAGAATTCAGTAACTTCCCATTGGTTGGGCTAGGTCGCACGAATAGGCATGTTCAATGCAAAATGAGTTGCAACGTCCGCCACCTGTGGCATATTGTGAAATTTAGTCGCATAAGAAGTTGTATATATTGAAAGAACTGAGCAATCAGATACATAACGATTTTAGAATCATCCTCATTTCTTGTATTCCTGTTGTAAGTCTGCATACATTTTATGTTGTACTTAGATATTATTCTAGGTGAAAAACATTTATTTGGACTGTTCGGTGGAAATAGAAAGTGCTCATTACTTGGGCTATATCTGGAACTGTTGTGAATTATTCGAAGAAGTCCTGGACGACGCCATCTTGACAACGCCACGATTCTTAGCGGACCAGTACATTTCCGGTTTTGACATTAATATGGATCTTTTCATTTATTTGGGTTTTCATAGAACTTTGTCAGGATTATTTTGGATTCCCTTAATAATACTGTAAATTTCTCTCACATTCTCATTTATAAGTTTGATAATTAAATATGTATTAAGTTTTACAAATCTTGTCGGTTGTGTTACTTTATGTAACTTAGTTTGTGACCATACAGTCATAACAACAGAAAAACTTAAATCACTGTTTCGCTTGAATGCATCATATAGATTTATCAAAGAACAAAATATGTTCTATGCGTTTTCAGAGACATATATCCGGACCCCTCTGATAAACTGATTGACTTAAAAATGATCTTAGAAATGGATGGGAATGCACTTCGCCAGGGTTATGAGTAGAAAAAAAATAAAATTATTATATACTTTTGTGCAAAACAATGAAGTATTTGACTTTCACTAAATCACCCGCTACATCTGATGCGTCTTAAACAATGTCAAAAGCGAATGAATCGCCTAATGATTTTTGCGAATGTTCAAGCTATAATGGCAAACATAGCCAAGAGCACCTCAATTAGGCAAATGTTTTGGGGTATTATAATAAGTGTTATGTATATCTATATTTTTTGTAACTCCTGGTACATGATTATGTCTAACTTTTTGTAAGTTTTATTCGTTGTTGTAAATAGCTTGATTTCGTATGTGCATAGGGTATATTCTAAGATATTAAAGGACGTAAATTTGCATAGGATCTATAAATAGATGCTTACCAACGTTTTGACAATTACTAAATATGGAATTATTACTAAATATGTTTACGAGATTCCGCCATTTTCCCATTGGACATGTCGGTGATGTGGTACCTTAAAAGAATTTTGCTAGCTCCCGTTGGATGGGTTAAATCACGTGCGTTCTTCTTCGATGTTGGAAATTTGCAATTTGTCATTAGGTAGTAGTAGCAAAATGCGTTTTCATCCTTTTGTTCGTATATAAATTCGTTTAGTTGGACAATTTTCGTCATTCTTATTCCTTTTGCTCCTGTTGCAACATCAAGTCTGTAGACGTGCTTATGTTGTATCTAGATATTATTTGAGAGGAAAGACTTTCGTTGGAATGTTTAGTGGAAGTCGAAAGTACACATTGGATTATAATATTATTCTGGAACTATTGTGAATTATTCAAAGGAGTTCTGGACAGCGCCAGTTTGACAACGTCACGATACTTGACGGATCAGTACATTTCCGGCTTTCAGGTTCTGAAATTTATACGCAACGTTTCATTCTTTTTGGACTTTAATAAAACGTTTTCAGGATTATTTCGGATTCATTTCATAATAATGTTAAGTTCTTCTCACCTCTCCATTTATAATATTGATAATTAAATTGTTAAAATGTTGAAAAAACGTGCTCGTTTTGCTTCTTTCTGTTATGTAGTTTATGACCATAGAGTCATGACAATAACAATGGAATCCTAACTCACCAATCTTCAGTATATCTGTGAAATGTGGTACAACGATGCAGACGAGGAGCTAATCAAGCACCATAAACAATTTTCAGAAGCTATTACTAAAAGCAACGAAGGAAAACTTATTGATGTTAATCATATAAACTGACAAAGTCTGGTCGTACTAGAGTTCGCATAATACTCAGTGATGGGTTTTGAATTGTTTTGGGCTGATACTAAGTTGAAAATGTCTTATCCGCGTTTGCACATGAATTTGCCTCTACGTTTTCAGATGTGTATGTTGAACTCAAATCAAACAAACATTTTTATTTGAGAAAGCCTGTTTTAAATTTCGATTTACCTTAAAGTGTCTTAATGGACTCTGTAAAGTTCTCTATCCGCCTAGTCTCAATATTAGTGTACCATTTATTGCGTTGGGGAGATAACACAGCGGCGAATGGTATCCATACTCAATCTGGTCAAAAAATGGGAGATAGCTGTGAATCCGGCAATGTGGATTATTCAATTGAATAAACTTTTACATATATATAAAAGGTTCAATGACATTGGGGAGCAACAAAAACAAAGGGGTATGCCTTGGAAACTATTATCTCTGCGGCAGAACATGTCACTACGAATATTATAAAACACATTTGCTTGTGTTACGTAGTAGACCTGGTGCTCGACCATGTCTTAAATGTCGTAGAGGAGATGAGACGCGACGCCGTAAAGATGGCACAAGTGAATCTACAAGGAATATACTGGGTTTAAACAAGCCTCTGGTGCGCCTTTTGATGATTATATTCAAATACTAATTATGGCTAAAGATGAACAAACACGTGTCCAAGCGTATAAAGCGATGACGAATACACGCGTCAAAACAAAGTCCTAGGACACGAATACCTCCACCAACCACTGAGACACAGGCAGAAGAGGAAGCTACGCCTAAATATGCAGAACAACAAAAACCACAACAAAAAGAAAAAATTCTTAAACGTGTATTACTTATGCCCCAAAGCAAAGAGTTGCATGTGCCCCCACCAGCGAAACCTGAAAAACAGCCCCCCCCCAAAGGAAACCGTGTAGCTAAACAGGCAAAGAAGCTACAGCAAAAAACAACCAGAAGAAAGACCTCTTGCACCCTCACCGGATGAAGAAAACCGAAAATAGGTGGTATCAGCAACATCCAATTCGTATACTAATTCCGGAGAACTAGATATATGGAATAAGATAAAACAGGAATCTTTTAATGAGCTATGGAGTGACGAGTTCGGGTATCACGTATACTCCCGCTAGAAGAATGATCCAAGTTTTTAAAATAACAAATACAAAGTGGCGCCAGGAAATATTGAAATGCAGGAGTGGATGGAGTGACGACTTAAACAAGGTGAAGGCCTTGGTGAATTGTGTGACCCTAATCACCTCGCAGATTCATTGGAAACATTTGTGGGACCAATTCGTGCGGTCAACAACGTACTAGAGGGCATTGATGAGGCCACGTTGATTTGACAGGGTTTGCTCACATATTGATATTCTGGATAGAAATAAATATCCCTCTTTGATCCTTGAACTTGTTGAAGATATAATTGATGTATACGACGAACGAAATTCCTATACAAATGATGAGTTCAGAAACGTTTGAGATGATGCGTGTACTAGGCGAATTATATGCTGCGATGCAACAGGTTGACAATGCACAGTCATCAGCAAGATTAGTATTAGATTGGCCTGACGACATTTCAGATGATAAACGTTTTTGACGCGTGGGATATCATATCGCGCCTGACATTATCCAATTTACCTCAACAACACAGATCAATTTAACATGTGACACCATCAGTGGTAGTTATGAAAGTAGGTCTGAAACGATCGGCGTGGCAGTTGAGGGTTATATACTGTTTGTGCTTTCGCGAACCGAGGAACCATTTGAGTTGATATAAATTACACCAGCAGTACCTGTGTATCTTCAATGCTGTGATAATCGGTTGACACATTTTCGTATTACCATTGTGGATCAAGACAAGAACGTTGTAAATCTTTGAGGAGACATTAACAGTACAATTGTACATTAAAGATCGGCCTGATATTTAATATAATGATACTAGCACTTGGACGTGTAAAACCCATGAGCGTTGTTACGAGAAAAACTGAAAACTCGGTTACGCGACATATTATAGAATTGACCTCGGTGACTTTGTTTTTGGATTGTTTACATGCGCTACAAAGGTGCTCACAGCATTAACATCTGCACCAATCACTCAACAAGCTAAAATGCAAGTCGTTCATATCAACAAAGGTGCTGATGTCGGTCGGATGAAAAATCTGAGATGAGATTACAAGCAACTCAATCGCTTTGAGATCGACTACAATGATTAGTTACTCGACAACCAAAATCGATTACGCTGCCATCGACAGAAGCAGTGCCGACTGCGATTGGCAACATCATTACTGAAGTCGCTCATCAATGATTTTTAGATTCAGTGTTGCAAATCTGGAGTTTGGGAAGTGGATGACAATTGTATCGCAAAAGGTATTAGACGAAGCTAATAATGCATGAACAATTATTTATTGCAAAGATATCTCAGATCCCGCATTTAACATTGGCACATCTGTGTTAGTAGATCGAAGCAGACGAGATTTTATTTATATCAGGCCAGGGATCCCAATCAATTAAAAAAAGAATTGCAAGTGCAGGGCAGGTCTAGGTTTTCTTCCATGTGAGGCATTCTTGTAAAACAATTATGGAAAACCTGTACAGCATGATGATGCCAATTATAGTATCAGTTCACAAGTGGGATTCATCAGCAGCCGTATCATGACGTTGTTTAGCAGTACATCTATTCCATCGATGGAAAGGAAATCGAGTCAATTCTTGACAAAGTTGACGTAGCCACAACAATTATTGGGCTTACCAGATATAGCAATGATTACACGAGAACCGCTTTCCCAACAATGATGTTTGGTAAAGATGCAATTACTAATGCAGATCATAGAACACACACAACCCTTGTGGTTCATACTGATTTCTTTCAGCCGTAAGCTGCTGCTCACAACGCCGTACTGACAGGCCTCAACCCACATTTTAACATTGGATTCGCGCACCGTCGATCACATCTCATTGGTGGTTCATTAAAATCTTCGTGTGCAATTCACCTCAGTCACATATTTGGGTTTTGCAGAGATGTAGCTAAACACAGTCACCTTGTTTGATAAGAACAAAGCAACGATGCAATTTGGCGCACAGGAGGAGCCGCTAGTAAAGTTGAGTTGTCAACATTAACTTTGTGGATGAATGTGCTAACCCCTTCACTGACTACAGAATCATGTTTGTTATCGTTCATGTAGTCTGGAACCACATCAACACTGTCGTGTCTCTCACATACAACAAACGCATCAACTGGTATTGCGGAACATTATATTTTGTAAATAAGTACCCAACGTGGTCTTATTGCACCGAAACACGTGTTTGTGGAGTTTCAAATGTAAATTGAGATAATATTCAAAAGCATTCCATGATGACATTTCACACCTTAGGAGTGACTGAAGTTTCTTTGCGGTTTAACGGTCATCAGCAGCATTATGAAGAAAACGGGCTTGACTGTGCAGAAGATACTCCTCGTATTACAATCTCTGATCGAATAAGGACCAGCATCAAACATCGACACTGGTTAACAGTTTTCTCCCAACAAGACTTTTTTCTTTCCTTGGTACTGATTTATTACTTTTCATTGGTACGCCTGGATTTGTTTAGGCATTCCGTTGTTGACATGTATTTCTATGCACATGTAGCTCCCGCTGGTGTTAATTACAGATGTTATGCTGTGATTCTTTCTGACAAGACACTGTTGCTGGAAGAGGCTGGTGGTCGAATGAGGGTCCTGGATGTATCTGGTTTAATAACAATGTTATATCACTAAGTGAAGGTCGACCTGAGTGAAAATCAGCTGAGAAACAAAATGTAAGAAAAATAAGTGTGGGGTCACATTAAAACTTTCTTCAACAAAATCGACAGGTAATGTCCCCATGTGGTAGACGCAGTTTAATATAGCCAAACACAATCACATCTCAGTGATATTAAAATTACCCAAGTCAGAGGTGACACCAGTGCAAAAAACTGGTGGAAAATTTCCATTTCTTGCTGAGAGTTCGGCGTTGTTAGCAGCAGCAGCTCTAGCGGTTGCACAAGCTGCGGCGTTAGATGTTGTCGGAAATGCATCCTAAATGGCACTAAAAAGCGGATGGTGGTCGCACAGCGGGTAAGTCTATAAAAAAGGCCTTCGATTACAAGAAGCAAGTCGCCTAATACTATCAAGATTAGGTCTTGAATTACCCTGTACGCTACGCAGAAGATCAAGCGTCCATTGACCAATATTGATTTACTTGCGATGGCAAAATCAGTCAAGCGTTTTCGTGGTATCTTTATGCGAAATGAACATGCATCGATGGTGCCACGCACACTTGAAACCGGTATTATCAACCTGGACCGGGTACTCGTTTTGTTGCATACATGGTGACACCTCGACATTGTTTGTATTTTGACTGGTATGGACCACCAGTCGAAGGTGTTAATTATTTAACCAATGTCATTAAACGACCATCGTTTTATTCGACTATACTAGTACAAACTCGGTTGGATGGACCCATTTGCGGTCATGTTGTTGTAGAAGCGTTGTATACACTTGCGGGAAGCAGAGTTTAATCATAACCCTCCCCGCAAGCACTTATGTATTTCACATTAAAGTACGTTCATTATTATATAAAATGTATATTTACGGAAGTTACTCAGCCCGACTACACGGTGTTGATGTGGATCTGAGCAGGTTTCCCACCAAAGAGGATTTGAATGAGTTTACTAGTTGTGTTGTTGTTATTGTTGTTGACCCAGGTTAGCTTGTTTTTCTTGAAGATCAAATTGGTAAACTTAAAACGTCTAATGTTGACATTCAAGGTGTTATTATCAAGTTTAAAGAAGCTGTCGCACATAACCTGCCTGAGGTCAGTATAAATGGTGGAATCAGAGGTTCTGGCGTGTCAGTTACATTTATCAAAAAATATATAAATGTAGCTGAGGCTGACATTGCCAATATGCATATGAAGCAAAACAACAGGTCTTTAGACAGAAAGTATATAAACAAGGCAAATTAACAACAATAAACAATAAAGACTAGACGAACATCTGATGTATCAAATATTATTTTTTGTTTACGACGATGGTAAGGACGACTCGTGTAAACATTTTAGAACTTGCCAGCACGGGTTAAAACCACATAACCCATATTGTTTTTATTATTCTCTAAATTGGAACACATTTTTATAGATAAAAAGGTCATAGATTTTACCCGGACCGAACACGACAAAATATTTATATTTACTGTGAATTCACTATCATTGTTTAATTCGTTAAATACATTATGTTTCTAAGGGATCAATGATATAAACAACATGAGATAAACAAGATGATTTCATAGCTTAAATTTTTACCATACGTAATTGTTATAACATTTATTAAATAACTGACGTGACAAAATGCAATTATAGTATGGATAAATGACATTTGAATACACAAAAAAAGCATCAAGCTAGAACTTAAAGATACATATATCTCTACTGATAACTATATCAGAACTTTATGAATAAATATAGATAAACAGTGCAATTATTTTTATTATCTATAATGTATTTTTAATAAATTATGCTTTGTTATGATACATATACTTGTTCAATATCTCATCATAACTCAAATTATATAATAAATATTATGACCTGCATAATAATTACAATAACATAAATAAATATATAAATATTCTATAAATAAATAATCATAATATATTAATATATGATTGTTGATTTTCTTTCCTTCTGAGTGTGCGGATGATAAAGTCTTTCCAATGTATTTCGTTTATTGTGGCAGCGTAATATGTCTCTCTGAGGCTTTCGCGTGTCAATCAGGGTGCTGATGTTTCTTTAACTTTTTCGTTGCATGTTTCCAGTTGCGGAAGCCTTTTGACATGAAGCGTTTATCGGACTTCGAAATCTTCCATTCTGACATTGCCGATACGCATATAAAGCAAAACGCCTGGTCTTTAGACTGAAAGTATATAAACATGGCAAATTAACAACAATAAACAATAAGGAGTAGACGAACATCTCGTATATGAAATAATATTGTTTTATTTAAGATGACGGTAAGGAAGACGCGTGTAAACATTTTCGAGTTTGTCGGCAGGGGTTTAAACCGCATAACAAGCTTTCTTGTATTTGTTTATTATTTACTTTTCTTTTACTTGGACACATTTTAATGGAAAAAAATCATAGGTTTTTGAAAGGACTAAACACGTTAAAATAGTTATATTTGATGTGCTATGCTATGCAATGCTATGATATATATATATATATATATATATATATATATATATATATATATATATATAGAGAGAGAGAGAGAGAGAGAGAGAGAGAGACAGACAGACAGAGAGAGAGAGAGAGAGAGAGAGAGACAGAGAGAGAGAGAGACAGACACAGACAGACAGACAGACAGAGTTTAAACACTAACATAATTACCTCATAGTGAAACCAGGGGTGTAGTCTAATCCATTCAGCTTTAAATAAAGTGTGTTCTGGGTTTTTTTTATATCAAAAGATCACTAGAGAAATTGAAGCTGAATGATTGATTCGGACTACCCATATTAATGTAACAAATGCAATTTACGGACTGAATCTTATATGTAGATTGTCGTATCAAGTAATGCAAGATCAAAGTAATGTAAAGTCTTTATGTAAAGATGGTACTACTTTCTTTTTGTCTCTCAAGCAAAGGGTAGGTGGTCGCCAGTTTAAAAGAACAATGATATTTTACTCACCTTACCTATCAACATTAAGTGTTATCTTCTTGGCATCCGTCCGTCTACGGGAGTCGATGGTGTAGCTCCAGAGTAAGTTTTTGTTTCTCCTTCTTTCTAGCTCCCTTTTCAGCTTGCTTTATGTTTCTGTCTTTCTGGGATTTTTGGACGCCTTGTCTGACAACTAGGCGCCAGGTGGAACGGTCGTTAGCAAAGCTCTCCCAGTCGTTGGCGTTGATCTTGGCCGTCTTCATGTCCATCTTGCAAACATCTTTGTAGCGCAGACGTGGTCGTCCAGTCGGTCGTGCACCTTCTACTAACTCCCCAGATAACAGGTCCTTGTGAATGAGGCCTGGGTCCATTCTCTTGACATGGCCGAGCCAGCGAAGGCGCATCTCGCTGAGAATTGAGAACATGATGTTCATGTTGGCGTGTTCGAGAACCTCGGTGTTGGGTACGTTGTCCTGCCACTGGATGTGCAGAATGCGCCGCAGGCATCTCAGGTGGAAGCTGTTGAGTTTCTTCTAGCGTCTCGCATAGGCGACCCATATATATGAATGAGCCGAGCAAGCAGACCTGGTAGTCACGCAGTTTGGTCTTCTCATTGAGGTTGAGGTTGTTCCAGAGCCTCTGGTTAAGGCTGACCATTACTGCTGCTGCCTTGGCAATCCTGCAGTTCAACCCAGAATCTATGGAGAGTGAGCTGGAGATGGTGGACCCGAGGTATGTGAAGTTCTCAACAACTTCTAAGTTGTACCCATCGATGATGACGGAGGGAGGGGAGTCTGCGTCCTGCGCCATGACATTCGTTTTCTTCAAACTGATGGTCAGTCCAACTTCCTTACAGGCGTGGGAGAGGCGGTATACCAGCTGCTGAAGTCCATCTTCTGTTTCTGATGGCAAGGCTGCATCGTCGGCGAAGAGCAGTTCACGGATGAGTACCTCTGCGACTTTAGTCTTAGCACGGAGACGGGCGATGTTGAATAGCTTGCTGTCAGCCCTGGTAGGGATGTATAGTCCCTCGCTGCAGTCCTTGAAGGCGTACTGGAGAAGCATGGTGAAGAAGATGGCGAAGAGCATCGGCACAAAGACACAGCCTTGTTTGACTCCGCTGATGACTGGGAAGGCATCCAATGTTGCGCCATTCAAGCACACTGTGTTGTGCATGTTCTCGTGAAACGACGTGACGACAGCAAGCGGTCGTGGGGTGGGGGCAGCCGATCTTCTGCAGGAGTCTGAAGAGTCCAATCCGACTGACCGGGTCATACGCCTTCGTCAGGTCTATGAAGGCAATGCAGATGGGCACCTGTCGCTTGTGACACTTCTCCGGCAGCTGGCGTAGTGAGAAGATCATGTCTACAGTTGACCTGCCGGCTCAGAAGCCACACTGGGACTCTGGGTAGACGCGGGAGGCTGGGATCTGCAAGCGCGCCAAGGCAACACAGGTGAAAGCCTTCCGACGATGCTGATGACGGAGATGTCCGGTAGTTGTTGCATTCGCTACGGTCTCCTTTTGTTCTTGTACTTCAGGGGACTTCAGGCGGAATGCCGTCGCTTCCAGGAGCCTTCCCACAGGCAAGGGAATCGATGACTTTTCCGAGCTCTTCCAGGGTGGGCTGTGTGTCTAGTTCCTCCGTGACAGGCAGGTCTGGGATGACGTCCAGGACTGTGTCAGTGACGATGTTTTGGGTTGCATACAACCCAATAATTGGCCATGCATTGCTTAACACATCCCGCATGCACTAACAGTTTCCCAATATCGACCGTCTTCACCAAGGTGACAAATAACATGTCATATTTATACCAGATAAATAGTGGATTTTAAGTAAAGATTTATTTTATCTTGCTGATCCAGCTTTGACGCTCCTAATAATCAGGTGAGAGTTAATTACAAAGTCGACATGCGAGTGTGTCTGCTATGAACGTGTGCATATACTAGCGACTATGTAGCATTACGTTACGGTGATATGTGCTCAGTCGTGATGGTAAATAGACTGGTTTATGCAAGCAAGGCAATGGGTTACGCCTGCCGGCGGAGTTGGGGTAAAAAAGTTCTCTAACCTGTACGATAATATTATTTGTATTAAATATTAATTCTGCCTAGTATACACTGTACTATCAAGATTCTTCTGTAGATCCAGCTCTTTCCGTTCTGTTTGATGTATATTTGTAATTTTCTATAATTAATTATATATGCCTTGATTTCTGTCGAAGGAACAAAGAATGAAGGTGTATTCAGATGAAAATTAATTACTAGGTCGACATGCGAGTGTGCATGCTGCGCACGAGTGCATATACTACCCACTTTGTAACATTATTTCGTTGTACATGATGGCCCACCCAGTAACGTTATCCTGACAGCAGGCCGAGCAGTCTTAACACTAACATATTTAGTGCTGAGCTCCAAACCGCTGATAGCACCATTTATAAACTTCTGTGGTATGACTCCGCCGGGGTTCGAACCCGCTACCTCCCGCATCAGTGACGGACGCTCTAAACTCATAGGTCACTATATATAACTGTTTACCAGGAAAGTTTTAAATTTGGGCTGATTTATTTATTCCAAATTATTATTCACTGGAAGTACAAAGCGCTCGATAATATTCTGGGGGTAACACATTAATTTGGCATAATAGTAAATGAAGTCAAAAAACTGCAAGCACATCATCATAATCTAGGTCATTGGCTCATTATTACGTTCGAGACTGCAGAACTATGATATGTAATGCAAAATAGTGTAGGTTTCAATTATAAATCTAAGGGAAATAAATGATTTGTTGAATGTTACAGAACTTCTTCACTTTTTTCTGTTACTTAGTTTAACACACACACACACACACACACACACACACACACATATATATATATATATATATATATATATATATATATATATATATATATATATATATATATATATATATATATATATATATATATGTGTGTGTGTGTGTGTGTGTGTGTGTGTGTGTGTGTGTGTGTTACTTACTTTAAGACATTGAATGGTAGCATTGAATGATACCATAACTACAATTTTTGACCAAACTCTTGATATATTTATATGATGAACGTTAATGTGCACACTGTTCCACCCAATCTGAGATTGTGTACATACCCTACAACCTAAATTGTACATAGCTGCGTAAATTGTAACACGGATAGACGATCAACTCAGTTATTCCAGTCTGCTCAAAAAGACCCAATGACCATGTGACTGTAAATGCAATAGATAAACGTAAACCAGGTTTTGTTACGGTGTTCATTGCTGATGGATGCTAATCAAGTGCATGTATTTACCATGCCGTCTTAGGCAAGTGCAAGTATTTACCATGCCTTCTAAGACGAGCAAATTGCATTGCGTGTAAACTACTTCCCTGTTGATTTGCATGGTGTTGGACGGCCATTTTAAACCGGTAACAAAGCTTGTCAGTGGAAATCCAAATCGAGTACAATTTTAGCTCGGTCCGTCTAATTTGAGTGTATATCAAGTGCAGAGAATTCGTGCGACAGATGTGATATTCTTGTCTTCTTGAAATCCCAAAGTTGAAGTAGAATATCTTCTTTTGCAAAAATATTACCTCGTTTTTATTTGGTTACCTTTAATAATTTGCTTGCGTGTAATACGATCTAAAGTCCTCTGAAACAGATGGATTGTTCCTTCTTAGTTTGAGAAGAGTGGATGTATTTTAAAAGTATTTTCCAAACTTATAATAAAAGCATTCACAGTTTTTATTTCGAAAACAAATAACCATCAGTTTGTTCCACTTGTATGAGTATATTCCCGCAACGTGTCCCCAACAATAAAAGCCGGTTCACACGACGACGGGTTTGTATATCATAACATGCTCTTAAGTATCGGGCATACAGCAGGACAAAGCAATTTCGTATTATGCAAATAAACAACCTCACAGAGACGTTTTACAAAGTAGTATGAATAACTACTAATGTGTGGGACGAATCAAATCAAGATAATCGAAAAGCTTATAATCTTGGGTCTGAACTCAAACGCAAGCCTGGTTTATTTTCCATTGCAAACATATTGCCCTAATATAAGTAGATAGTATGATAAATGGTTGACACACTCAGTATATTTGTGGTGTTTTGTTTATCAGAGTTCCGACATGCACACAAGGTGACTGAGAGCCTGTAAACCTGTCTGGTGAAGATTGTTATCATAAGTATATGTATGCACATTTATAGCTTAAATATGTCACATGACGAAAGTAGGTAACTTAACTGTGCATTTAAGAATATGTTATTGAACTCTTCAGTGATGTTGACAGGGACCATTAAAAGTGAATGATTTTGTACAAACGTGTACGTGTTGATGCTTTTAATTTATTGGAAAGAGAATTATGATGTGCTACGTATACTACGCATCGCATTTATCATTTACTTTGTACAGAAAGTGAGAAAAATATGCCTTCACCATCATTAGACCGCTCATTTTTATCTATGAGTTTCTTTGTTTATTTGCACGTTTTTTTTCATAAATTTATCGGTGCAAATAAATAACAGTTACACGACTAGAAGCATAATACTATTAAATGCAGCGTGACCGTATAAAGATAAATTTATAGTTTTAGTGCATAACTAATCAGCTTACAAGTTTATGCACTTTTACAAGTGGTACACGTTGCATTTAGAAGCAGACAGGTTATGACATAATCTATATAATTGCGGCATATATTGCATGTTGGACATGTTGCTTTTATGTGGACATGAACGTCAGCTACTTCAAACTTTGTTGTAATGTGGAACATATGGGTTCACATGGATTTATTAGTATATATACATAAAATGTATGTTCTCGTGGTTACCAAACATAGGCCGCTGGTTAATATTTTGCTTGTTTGAGTGGTAAATACCATATAGGCAAATCTTTTGATGGATTCCCTAGACACATATTTTGTTGAATGCAAATATGCTGGAGATTTATTTTTACTCTGTTACATGTAGAATAGTCTACCTTCTGTACAGAAGCCAGGTTGCAGAACACTTCTCCTCCCCTGGCCACACTTTCAGTGTATAACACTTATTGCAATCGCTCGCAACTGCAACTGGAGTCCCCAGACTAGGAAGGAAAAGGAATCTTACTGGCTACGCCGCCTTAGAACATTGAAACCAAGCAGTTTAAACCAAGAAGACTAGAAAAAGACAACTATAAACAAATAAAATTATCTTTTGCAGCCGACACAATTTCTTTTAAATAATTCTCTAAATTTGCTTAATAGTCTGTGACTACTTTAGCAATGTAATATCCGGGATATAATTTTCGCTTACATAAATTTACATAAAATAACAGATGTCGTCATGGCTCATCATTTTCTAGGTCAATACAAATACTTTCTAGTATCAGCAACATACTGAAATAAACTAGTTGAAACGTAATACAGTTAAAAGGATGAATTCCTGTAGAAACAGCCATGTAAAGTTTCGCAAACGTAATTGTTTTTCTGTTTTATCTGTTTGTCTTGTCTATGTTTTGTACTTGCCTTTGAAAAAGACTCATTAAAGAGTTGAAAGCGCTCTGGCTAGCTAGACACTAGTTTTGCATTGTTTGTTGTCAGTTTATTGCATTGATCTTAATCAATCCCTGACACACGTGATTCCTTGCTGGAACCAGTGCACTTGAAATGATTGTTATTCGCCATATGATTTGTATTATATATATATATATATATATATATATATATATATATATATATATATATATATATATATATATACAAAGAGAGAGACAGAGAGTCACACAAAGCTTCATTCATACTAGATGTAGCTTTTATGTCAATCGCTCACAAACCATTAGAGTTTTAATAGTTTTTTTAAAAAGAATTATGTGGAATAACGGTAAGGAGATATTGGTGCTCAGAGAAGAAAGTCAGAATATAAATGTATTAAAGAGCAGTTGCGCATATATCATCTATTGTTTTCCTTTCTCAAGGAGAGAGGCCTTTACGACACAAAAAAGAATTCATATCATTACAATGCACTAAAGTACAATGCGCCTTGCCTAAGAGAACATCATGGTTGCCGATTCTGGCTGATCAGATTGTGAGAATCTAGCCCGCAACCTTCCAAGGCGGCTCCTAGTCACAGAGAGAGAGAAAGAGAGAGAGAACATACATTAATTTAATACACACTAATATACTAATATAATGAGCAAGCAATATCGCTCTACCGGTGGTCGCAGCATAGTTTATACTACTGCCCTTTGGATACCAGAGTAGCGAGGCAAAATGACCAGACAATAAAACAACTGATAAAGCAATTTATCATCAACAATCTCAGTTATCGCAACCGTATATACAAGTATATATAACTACGGATTTATGTTCAAGTCGTAATACTTTGCTGACGGGTGTGGTAGTCTGCATTAATTAATGTTGCAATATCATGTCATAATTTTGTACACATTTTGAAATCCCGACCTTTCATAGAATTGAGGTAAACCAATGTTTAGCGGCTATACTTAACAAAATAACAATAAGTAATGCTTAACCGACTGTGGGCTGATTGGACTTGGCCTTAAAATCCTAGTAAGGAATCCGAGGCTCAAACTTAACCCATTTAATACGAAAATATACTACCCCAAAACGTTCTTTCATACCGTGGGAACCGATAAAGGTCATATGTCTAATTCAATCCAATAGACAAACTTGACTGGCTGCCTTGGTTCTATTAAATTCAGATAGTATGATTCTCTAATCTATGGTACCTCTTTGCTGACATTTCATCGGACGTAATATTGACTTATCTCGGACTTATTATGGATTGGATATCACAAGGCAGAGTCTCAAGATCAGAATAACAACCAATACCACCCCAAGAACCGAGAGTATTATCGTAATCCAAACTCACAACTTTTACACATTATATACAATGGTTTTGAAACATTGCACATCTTACGACTTTGTTGCACTGAGCAACATTCTTCTGATATCTTCATGATGGCTTCAAGAGTTCTGCTAGTTTGTCTTAGAGGTTACTGCCGACATTTAGTTCATGAATGGTGCTAGAATGGGGATAACTCTATTACAGTTTAGAATCTGAGGAGATTAAGAATGGTTTTATTGTCACAGTGTCCACTGATGGTCGCTGTAAGAGGCTAGAGTGTGGCGGCTACAGCTGCATCAAAATTACAGACTCTACAGATAAACTTAAAATTATAGTAATTGTTTAACATTTCAAACAAATATGAAACAAAACTAACGTAGGTATTGTAGAGGATATGGGAAATTGGCTTTCCAGATATTATTCAGCTTCAGTGCTCCTTACTATTTCTTTCATTAATTGCATAGTAAATGAAATTAATAACTATTTGGTATGTTTTTTTATCATTAATATATGCTGTATATAGGAAGTTTAGTGGATTGAAACTACCTAAATTGTTGGTTATTTGATTTATTACTTCAGTTCTCTCATTATTTAAATGTATACATTCTAATATTATGTGTTCTTTCCTATCCGTAGCCGTATTACATAATAAACATTTAGGTAAAGAGTGGATTATGTTTCTTCTATATGCGTGTTCTTGTGTCCACCATGCATTATGGAGATATAGATAAATATTACCATATTTATTTGGTTCTTTTATTTCTTTACAGCGTTTCCACACTTTAAGCCAATCTACATTAGGTACTTGAATTTCTATTTTATTAGGATCCGAATTTGTTATTTCGTTTATTTGTTTCTTTATTAATGGTTTTTCAAATATTTGCCACATATTTGCATGGTCTTTAAATTTCCTAATTGTCATATTAATTGTATATGTACATCTAGGTGGTGGTTTAATAGAAAAATTTAAATTTCTATTTTGTTGTAGTTTTATTTGTTTTCTGAACCAGTATATATATAGGCCCTGCCAATAAAATAATGGTTGGGAATCTAACATGTTCAATCTTGAAATTATATTAGCTTGTTGTATATTGACTAGATTTGGTAGATCTTGTCCACCTCTTTTGAGTTGTTTTGGCACCTTCTGGTATTTCTAGTCCCAGTTCTTTTTGTGGTTGGGTCGTAGTGATTGCTGGTGTTTGAGTCACTATATTATGTTCACATGGAAGTTGAGATTCCAATGAAGTTAACGGTTGGATTGATAAATCCTGGAAGATGTTTTTAACAATCTTGGTACTAAGCTTATCCTTATTTAGGGTGTCAAGTTGTTTTTTCTTAGACAAGTTTGCTCTAAGAGTGTTGGCTTTTCTTTTCTTCTTGTTTTGTTTAGCAGGTGTTGCTAAGCTTGGTTGTGCATATTTTGTTTCTACAGTTGATGTAGTCTGTGTTATGCCATGCACTAGTTGTTTGGGTAAAGTTTCTTCAAGTTCCATTGTGTTAACTTCGAATTTGTGAAGGTTTGTGTGTTTTCTAGAGTCTCTGTATCTGTATGTATAGGTGAGGTTGCTGGCGAGGTGGATGGTGTTCTGTTTCTAAGTAGGGGAGTGATCTCCATCTCCTCCTCCTCCGATTCTGTCTGTGTGTAATCTTCTGTGTCTGTTCCTTCTTGAGTGTTTGTTTTTTTCTCTGCATAGCTTGTGCGTATGTTGGTGTTGTAAGTGTCACTTGTGCCTGGTTGATTCATTTTTTGTGGACATTTCCACATATTGTGTCCTATTTGTTTACAGGTAACACAAGGTCTGGTTAGATGACTATTATAAAACCAAGTAGATACCGTTATTCCGTAAATTTTAAAGAATTCGGGTACTTGTGTCGCATCCTTGGAGTCTATTTGGACAATAATTTTTCCGTTTGTGAGTTCCGGAAAAGCTTTGTATGTGTCCCTTTTGATGTTATTGGCTTTACTTGTTAGCCTTTGTTCGAATCCCTTCTTGCAAACCTCCAGAGGAATTTCATGCGGGAATTGCTTATGTGGATGTCGGTGTATTTCCTTTGTACGAATTTGGTAATTGGTGGGGGATCAATGATCTTCGCCACTTTGTCACATATAATAATATTCTTGTTTGGCAAGAGTTTCTCCTTGCCTTTCGGAAAGACAAGGAAAATCCCCTTGCCAACATTTTGGAAACTCTCAATTTTGTCCTGTAGCCCTCTTGCTGCAAGGGCGGCTATTATTTGAACGTTGGTTGGTCGTTCATTTTGGTTGACCTCAGAGAGATCAATGGCCTGGACCCATAGGGCTCTATGTGCTTTAATTAGTTTCCCTTTCTCCACATCTTCTTGGGATGTTTTAAAGTATTGTGGTAATATCTCTCCCTGATAATAAACATAATAAACTCTTGCTGAAACATTATTTTCCATCTAACCTAGTATTATGATATTCCAATTATTAACTATATATATATATATATATATATATATATATATATATATATATATATATATATATATATATATATATATATATATATAGATATATATTCAATTGACATGACTGTGGAAGGAATGGATGTGAGGTACACGCAAATAGTGTCTGGGAAGAGGAAAATTGGCCACAAAAAAATTCAACTTATGTACATTGCAGTTGTTTATTATTATTATTATTATTATTATTATTATTATTATTATTATTATTAATTTTGCTAAAAACTGGTTTAAAAGGTCCTTTATCCATTATATCGAATGTATATCGATTTATCTGTCCCTAATTTATGTAAAACTATCACTGTGATCTTAATTTGCTGCGATCATCGGTTCAAAATCATGCTATCAACGAGATCATTAATAATCGAGCATTTTGTAGTTAATTACGTAAGTCATTTTTCCATAGATTGGAAGCTCAGTTGTGTCTGTTGTATTTTCAGCTATTTATTCTTTATCCGACTCTTTAATGAAACTAATCTAATCTTTACATATGTTTTTTTATTTTTATTTTAGAAAGCACAATTCCACTTCCGGGACGTGGGTCTTCGTCACGCCAATGGTTACATGGAATCATCAGCTTCTATGACAAAATCTACGGTTGTTCGAAATATGTATAACATTATTCCAGTGCGCTATTTGCAAACTCAAAACAAAACACCGTTCGCTTTTCAAAACCTAAAGTTTGACCTCATTTATCTTTTGTATACCCAAATGTTTGACAATACTTTATGGGTCGGAACATTGTGCTCTTACAAAGACTACAATTCTCTAAAGTATTCTGGAATATTTTATTTTTTTCATATTATGCAACAGTGCTACTTTAAGATTAGGACGACACTATTGTGCCTTATGGAACTTTAAATTAGGATAACACTCTTTAGCCCTTTGGAACGTTAACATTATGTTGATACTCTTAAGCCCTCTGAAACTTTAACATAGGATGACACTCTGTAAACCTTTCGAACTTTAACGTTAGGTTGACGCTCTAAAGCCTTATGGAACTTTAACATTAGGATGATACTCATAGGCCGTATTTAACTTTAACATTCGGATGACACTCTTATGCCCTATGGAACTTTAACATTAGAATGACACTCTTATGCCCCATGGAACTTTAACATTAGAATGACACTCTTATGCCCTATGGAACTTGAACATTAGGATGACACTCTTAGGTCCTATGGAACTTTAACATTATGATAACACTCTTAGGCCTTATGGAACGTTAACATTAGAATGACCCTCTTTGGCCCTGTGGAACGTTAACATTATGATGACACTCTTAGGCTCTATGGGACTTTAACATTTGGGTGACACTCCTAGGCCCTATGGAACTTTAACATAAGGATGACACTCTTAGGCTCTATGGGACTTTAACATTTGGGTGACACTCCTAGGCCCTATGGAACTTTACCATTAGATGCTACTCTTAGGTCCTGTGGAACGTTAACATTAGAAAAACACTCTTAGGAAGTATGGAACTTTAACATTACGATGACACTCTTAGGCCGTATGAAACTTTAACATTACGATAACACACTGGAGCCCTTTCGAACTTTAACATTATGATGCTCTTAGGCCCTATGGAACTTTAACACTAGGTTGACACTCTTAGACCCTATGGAACTTTAACATTAGGATGACACTACAACGCCCTTTGGAACTTTATCATTAGAATGATACTCTTAGGCCCTACAGAATTTTAGCATCAGGATGATATTCCTATGCCCAATGGAACTTTAACATTAGGATGCCAGTCTGAATACTTTTGTAACTTTAGCATTATGTTGCCACTCTGGGGTCCTATCGAACATTAACATTACGATGAGACTCTGGAGTCCTATGGAACTTTGACATTAGGATGAAGCTCTTAGGCCCTATGGAACTTTAACATATGGTGGACACTCGTCGGCCCTATGGAACTTTAACATTAGGTTGACACTCTTAAACCCTATGGAACTTTAACATTAGGATGACACTACAACGCCCTTTGAACTTTGGCATTAGAATGATACTCTTAGGCCCTATAGAATTTTAGCATCAGGATGATATTCCTATGCCCAATGGAACTTTAACATTATAATAACACTCATAGGACCTATGGAACTATAACATTATGATGACACTACAAAGCCCTTTGAAACTTTTACATTAGGATGACCCTTTGAGTGCTTTTGGAACTTTAACATTACGATGACACTCTGGTGCCATTCGGAACTTTAACATTAGGATGACAGTCTGAATACCTTTGGAACTTTAGCATTGGGATGCCACTCTGGGGCCCTATATAACATTAACATTACGATGAGACTCTGGTGTCCTATGGAACTTTGACATTTTGATGATACAAAGGGAGCTCATAGAAAATTTTACGTGATAATGATTTTAAGGATATCCCTATGTAATACGCGAAAACAAATACAAAAAGCACACACAGTATCAGAAAATCAGAGGGATGAATGATTTGGGGGCAAGAAAAAACATATTGTAACAATCCCACAGAGATGAATGCGTTTGAGTTTGGACTTCGAATCCATCCTAGATCATCTCAGCTGGGCTACTGTGATGTGTTTGCTCCCATTGCCTCAGCACTATATAGTTTAGCAAGTGTTGATGTGTTTTAAATAAGAAACAATCAACACAGAATCTTCAAACAAGGACATCCTTTGCATCTAGGACTTTAAAAGTCAATGAGGAATGTTCAAGGTAATGTTATAACGAAATAAACAAATCGATACAATGTAATTATCTTATTAATCAAGTCACACATTATAACCATCACAAAGCAAGCTAAAATATGTTTGCAATCACCATCTTATCTGCTGTGACTCTGATATGCATCGCATTTTCACTGCTCGTGTGTGCATTATTTATAATACTATGTACCTACACCTGTGTTTGAATTCAGACACTAGATTATAAGCTTTAGAGCTCCTTTTGATACATCAGACACAATAGCAAATCCCATAGTGTGTATCTAGGAATAATACATATCAAAATAATTGTGTTATGTTGTCTGTCTGAACTAATCTGCTGGTTGTGCCAAGACGAAAATTCTCCTGAAATTCCTTAACAGTCTAATGATTCTTTGCTTACAAAACACACCACAAATTTCAAATCAGGACATGGAATCAAAATACATATATATCATGCCACGTTAAACACCAGAGAGCACAAATAAAACAATGCGGGTGAACTCTTATTCTTATTCCTCACCAATTAGATACGCTTCATCTCTTTTATTATCATTTAAGCGACAGGCATTGACAAAACTGACTGTTTTTATTTATGAGCCATAAAAGTGCTGATATCTTTATAATACCATAGAGTCCGTGGTGAACAAAACGAAGTTTGTATTGAAGAGACATGTTATTTAAGAAACAGAAATGACGAACTGAGCAGAGAATCGTTCAAGAGGGTTATAATATATAAGATATCTTTGCTTAGAAATATGTATTATTGTTTAGATAGCATATTTTGTTTGTAAAATATTGTCATTGACAACTAGAAATGTTCCTTATTCATATGAAAAAAGTACTGGATTTTCTCGAAGAAATGAAAGTCCAAAGGTTCCATGAAGGAGGCTTCAGGTAGGTGGGGATGAGGTTGAATAATAAGGACCATATAACGCACCAAAGCTTCTTATGTACAAATATGTACAAAATACATTTGTCTCTCAACATAGGAAGCCTCAGTACAAGGCGGTACCATTATAAGGCTTATACAGTTATTGGGTCCATTACATTATTTAATAGACATATTATGTTTTACAATACCTAAAGAGTCCTCGGGTGGCCAAGTGGTATAAAGGGATATCCTTCACCGATCACTGCCATCTCACATCTGTCGGCGTGGGTTCGAGTATCGGGCTCGGCCAATGTGGGTGTTTGAGAATACTTGCTAGTAGCTTCCATGTTCGATGCCCACTACTATAAAGCAGCCGCCATGAATAGCTGCCGTACGTTCAAAAATGGACTTAAACCCACGACGATACCAAAATATAACGCGACATTATCGATAGGGCGGTTCACATTTATGACTGTCATCAGTAACGTTATAGTATAGCATATCATAATCTGAGGACTGAAGGCATCAACAGAGATGGTACCGGTACATTGCAACACATTGACAGTCTTGTGTATGTATGTATGTGTGTGTGTGTGTGTGTGTGTGTGTGTGTGTGTGTGTAATCAGAAACAGAAATACTCAGGCTGTGTCAGAACCATAGTACAGACCTGAGCAACTTAATTCAATTAGTGTGTATAATCCTGTATCTCTTATATAATAATATTTCTGGACCTTTTCTCTTTAAAAGGAAGAAGACAAAAATAAAACAATATACTAATCTGGTTTAAAGTTTCAAAAAAAAATTTACGCATCATAAATAATGACACGTGGCTCTACTTTGATAGATTCTGCTTTTTATACGAGATGATAAAAATATTGCATGAATCTAATATAAAAGCAACAACTGTAATATCAAGGGATAATGTGTATTTATTGATGTATCTATCTCAATAACAATAAAATGTCGCGAAATGTTTAAGAAGCGATAAAATGTTACAGATTACATTCTGTGATGACAGCGTCAGTTCTAGTGAAGTTTATCCATCTGTGATATAAGTTAATCGATGGAACACCTAACATGTGCAAAGTTGCCTCCTCGGTTCGTTAATCTCTGATTACAAATATAATTCTGCTTCTAACTTTAATATAAGTTGTTTCATTGTTCTATCTGTTTCTTCTATGTTCATTAGTATATTATTTATTTTTCTCTACAAAAATACTGTTGTTTTCATGTCTCCACCTTTTTAGTTGTGCCTTACATCTTTTAGTGAAAGTGAGCAGTAAACGCTAGTTCTGAAAATTGAAATTCATGCTTTTATTGACCAAAATTGCGTTACAAAATGTTGTACATTACTTGTAAGCAAGATCGCAAGTCATCTTGCGTTTAACCTTTTCTCAGCTCTAGGGTTTAGTTTCATCTCTCTTAGATGGAAGATAGCAAAGATAAATTGAAAGTTGAAGACAAAGTAAAACAAAATGGAAAGGTAACTTCACGCATACTTAAGGTCATCGTATAGTTGACGACTGGGTGACCGTTCAGAGGAACTAATTCAAAAACATTTGAAATAGTTTGTATTTTCATAAGATCTGGAAATTTAGCTTGGTGAAAGAAGTGAAAAAGGTTGAAACAGCAAGATATATTTGAAAGTTGATTGTACAGGTGATTTAGGTATCATGTTGATGTGGTCAAAAGTTAAAGTAGTTTCTTTGGAATTGTTACCATACTGTTTAAAAGAAGTTGAACACCGATTGTTCAGCAGAAATTTATTTCGGCCCGACCGTTGTATAACATTGTTTTAAAACTATAACACAGCAATGTTGTCAGACAGAAAAGCAATATTATCCCTGCTTCCAATGCATCACTTAAATCTGCTAGCACAGTTGCATACAACTGCTTTAAATAAATATGTTCAAATATCATACAAGAAAATTAAAGAGATTATAAGGCTATTTATTCCATTATTTCGTTTAGTTTACAATCGATTATAAAACCACATGGACTGTTACCTGATTCAATGTTTAACCCGGTACAAACAAATATACATTGGTATGTACTTTAGCAGAACACTAAGTATGTTAGCCAGGTAGCTAAATTGTCCGATAAATAACATTATGTCGAGAGACAGAATACCTTTAATCAACTTCATTCACCAAGCCAATTTAAAGTCTGCTCTAGCTTTTGCTTACAGTAATCTTTTGAAAAAAATCATCAAAGTTTATAACTGTTCCACATCAAACATGATATTTAAATATTGGCACAGTTATTCAATGAATGTTTCCAGCCAGTTTACAATGAACTATCTGACAAAAGGGACACGCATCTGACACAACTAACACACAACACAGTACTTTTTTCTGTCTCAAGGCAATCAGTAGTTTATGAAAATGAAATTTTACCTAAATGGTTCAATTCAAAGCATATAATCTTTATTAATTGTTTTATTTTTGAGTTAGATTAAAACAGTTTATATGCATACGTATGTGTATATGCGTTTTTATTTGGACGTACGTACGCACGTAATAATGTATATAGGAGCGTGGGTAAGTAAATTGGCAGCTCGATTGTAAGGATAGAATATATTCATTTATACATTTACTTATACTATAATAAGTTTAGATTTTGTAAGAACTGCTTTATATTGCTAAAGGATTCCCCAATGTTGGTCGCAGCAATAGACTTTGGAACGACTTACTCTGGATGGGCAATCAGCTTTAAGAAACAGTTCGAAAAGGACCCAACACAGGTATATGCGAAACCCTGGTCGGTTGGAGATTTCATGTCAGAGAAAGCCCCCACAACGGTTTTAATAGAGCCAGACGGAATTACATTCAAATCTTTTGCTTATGAGACCGAGGACATGTACGCTGAGCTTGCTGAAAGAGAGGAACACAAGAATTGGTTTTATTTCACAAGGTTTAAAATGTTCCTCATGGACAAAATTGTAAGTTATTAAGTACTTATTTGCACATTTCACCTACACAAAAAGGATTTGTTAAATTCAAATGTTTGCCATGGCATGAGGGAAGATTCTGAGGGCGAAAGTTTGAACTTAACAACGCCTTGATCGTTATATTGACAAGTATTGTTGCTTGATGAACACATTTTGTATGAATTACTTGTAGAGCAGTCTTTTACAATTTAACAGCCTGTATTCAATCATAACCTGTAACTTTGATGCTTAAGTACATCTTGCGTCATAAAAGCCAACAATTTAAAACAGTTGTATCCATTCGTGTACTATCATCTCACATCATTATCTCCACAACTGGCTAAACTGTGCTTTCAATAAGCGGGTTAGTAACCTGTCCTTTTTAATGATGCTTATTTTGCACATCGGAGAGATTACTGGGTGTGTACACTTTCTTTCACTTTGCAAACCTTGTCTGATTTTGTGCTGCGACGGATATTACTTCATTCTACCCAAATGTAGATAGTCTCGATTATCGACAATGGACTCTTATTATATTTTCCCCACAAACCTGTATTCGTCGCTTTTTTTCTTTAATAAGATGGTATTTCCTGTCTCTCCATCTGATGGTATTCATCTTCGCTTTTGCTTTCTTTCACTAGACCATTAGGTATGTTTCCATTATTATTATTATTATTATTACTGCTGCTACTACTACTACTATTACTACTACTTTTTATCTTAGCGGCATAAGGTGAATTTAATAAAGCCATTTCGATTAACAATCTTTATTGTACATGAAAATAGCATTTTCCCCGTCTTTATATCAGATATAACCTAAAACAAAAATAATTTCGTTTCATACGGCAATTGGATGCAATAAAAAGGATGGCGTCACGTCACACGCTACATATCAGCGCACCACTCATGTGCACGAAGTAATAGAGGCAAGAACAAATTATATCAGCTTAGTGATATTATATACAAAGTTGTATCAGTATGGGACAGATGGAAACAGGCCGTGGGATTGGTTGGTACATTTTCCAGTTCCGACCACATTGAAAATTGAACTTGCATTTTTTGCCCTTCAGTCTCTTGGCTGATGATCATATCATGCATAATGACCGTGATGGTAATACCTACATATTCTGCTCTAGTTTCATTTTATACAGATGTTTTAAGTTTGTTGCAATTCTTGATGTTTACATTTTTAGAACTTAACGTTTATTTAGCACCGTATAACCATTATTGTCCTGACGTGCCGTAGCAAATACATACATACATACATACATACGTCTATTTATATGTTTAGTCAACGAGAAAACATGCAATTTATGATGAAAAACCAATTGGAATATATAGTCTTTTGGTTCAACATATCAACAGGAAAAAATGATAGCATAAGAAATCTAATATTCTGTGAGAAATAAATGTCGGTTGTAAGGCTGAGATGGTCCAAAATTCTACAAGATCATCTTTTAAACTGTGAGATATCGCATACATTATTTATGATACCCTTGCATAAAATAACAAGCATGATTTGCTGATCATAAATTACTGCCAATATCTGTAAGGTATTCCAGGCAGTTTATTTTTTAAGCTGTTTAACTTTAGTACACATTAAAACTTCACTGGAACGAAATATTATCTTTGTAAATCTCCACAACATTTGTATATTTACCAAGACGCTATGAAAATATCTTATAACTGGTTTTGTTTTAAAACATCAGCATTTGTGTTATTAATATATAATCTAAAGGCGTGTAGCACATTCAGAAGGTGGGTTCTACTTCCAATGACTTTAAATAAAAAATGTTAAATTTTTCCGTGTATTTATAATTTGCAACGATAAATACTGTAGGTAAAGAAAACTTAAGCAACAGTCGGTAATTAATTACCATGAGCACTGTATCTTTCAAATCTTATGACAGTTGTCTTAAGGGAGGATAAGTTTCTGTTTGGAAACATTCTAATGTATAAGGATGTGAAAATACAATGAGATGGAAATAGACATAACTATTTTGTTATTTCTTTTAAATTTCTTTATGAATTTATTCACTGTAATATATACGGCTACATGTATAGCAAACAAAACCCCAAAAACAACAACCTTTCATATTTTATGACAGTTGTCTTCAGGCAAGTTAAGTTTCTGTTTGGAAACATTTGCAAATACAACGAGATGGAAATAGACATAACTATTTTTTTAAATATTTCTTTCTTTATGAATATAGTCATTTTTTGACTTAGCTCAATTCCCCTCGCTTTTCTTTCATGGTCTTCATGGATTGCAATTAAACTTGGCATGAAGGTTTTCATCATGAATAGCTTGGAGAATTTGAAGTTCTACTGTTGTTTTGGAAATTTTATTGATTTATGGTTTATGTTTTGACATAGTAAAGACTTCATGGATTAAAATATTTAAATTTGTATGATACCTTACGTAAAGAATACGTGGGTAAGGTTTGATTTCAATTCTTTCCTTGTCCAATTAATGATCCATTTTTAAGGTAGAATATTTGCTGTTTACTTTTATTTCCATCAATGGTCCGTGAAGTTCTTTAATGAGTGTAAAATTTTGGTATTAGGTCTGGTATGAGGTTTTAAATTCTTAAAATTTAGGTAAAGTTTAATTTTTATGGTTTTGCTGCAAACTTATACCAAGTCATGGTCTTGTTTTTATATATTTGTCATTCAAAATGATCATATTTGCAAGGGAATAAGTGTCATGTGGACACACTTCTAGTGATATATTAATAACAATAACAGTACGAGATGGGATATGGTTATCATTTACAAGGTTCCACATGGTTGCTATAGAAACCACTCCGCTGATAGGGATTTACTCGAAACACAATTCTGGCACAGCATATCGTAACAAACATTCCAACCAACTTTGATCAAAACTGAATTAGCCATGGTTATATATTCTTGGATTAATGCCAGATAACCTGGTTTCTTTGTAAACTATATGAGCGTAGGTAGCTAATCCGGAAAATATTTTAGTAGAGTTGGTCCAACGAATTATTTGCTCAAAGTTTAATCAAAACTTCCATGTGCCTTCTGTAGAAGTTAAAGTTGCTTTGTAACTTATTTTTTTAAAAAGAAAACCACACATTTAGTATAAAAAAATACACTAAGAATAGTTCCGATTAAATAGGACTCTTTACAAGCGCGCGGTGATGTGTATTTAATGATGCCGATAGCACATTATTGAAGACAAAGTTTATTCATTCTAATAAATATTCATTGCAAAAAATATAATAGATGAGAAGTTATAAATTTTTAATCATATTGTGTTTGGATAAATTATTATATTAATCTTTTCCAGCCGTTTGTGATAAGATGCCAAGATTTTTAATTGTCCTTGCCATCCCCTGCCCTTCCCTCATATGTATTTAATGGGGATATACATACTTAGCTTTAGTTTTGTTTCTGCTTGTTTGCAATGTAAGTTTAAAAATGTTGTTTGCAGATAATAGGAGGATACAACGTCTTTATAAAAAAAATCAGGATCTAACTTCTTCATTGAATATTTACTTAACTGGTGACTGACTTCTTAATATAATCAGTGACTACCATCAATGATTTATTGGTCTCTTGTACCAGTCAACTGTTCGCTTACATAAATCTTTACCATATCGCCATATTTTCTGATAACAGCATTTGCACCGTGGTGAATTTAGTAGAATTTTGTGGCGAAATGCGTTGCTGCAAGTTTACAACGGTGAAGAAATATAATATTGTAAACATGCTAACAATAACAGCTTTAGAGACATTATTTGTGATCGTTTCACACAAAGGTTTCTAATTTGATGAGACTACAAATATTTGTATGATACTGTTTTATGTGATTATAGGAATGAAAAATAATTATATACATTTTAATTTATTATACTATTTAGTCTATATGTGATGTTGAATTAACCAGTATGCATGTATGTATGTATGTATGTATGTATGCATGCATGCATGTATGTATGTATGTATGTATGTATGTATGTATGTATGTATTTATGTATGTATGTATATCTTTATGTGTGTTAAATACACATTTTATCAATCTTAGGGTCTGGAGCGTGGACTGAATATAGAAGATGCAACAGGAAAAGAACTTTCTGCAAAGACCGTTTTTTCTATGGTCATCAAGTACCTGAAGGACGACTTGTTGGAAGAGTGTGCCACTCGTGTTGCGGGAATAGTGCAGCCTGATGACATCATGTGGATATTGACAGTTCCCGCCATATGGAATGATTCCGCAAAACAATTCATGAGAGAGGCAGCGGTGGAGGTGTTTTATCTTTTTGTTGTTGGGACATATACGCAACTCCATTTATCGAGACAAAGCTAATGATGTATTTGACTATGCAATTGCTTCTAGGAAGTACTAATAAAAACACAAGTTAAACCTAAGCTCATAAGGAAATATCAGATCGTTATTTTCTATTCTGGATCGTATTTTATGCATTTAAAGCATAAACAAGAACGTCTCCAGATTTTAGTATCAATATGCAAGAATCAATTTGTAAGCGTGCATTAAGAGTAAAAATTTAAAGTTAAGTAAGATGGCCGATTGTACATATGATCTGATTTTGCTTAATCTGCAGGCTGGATTGAGCACTGAAAAATTGAAGCTCGCCCTTGAACCAGAGACAGCTTCCTTGTTTTGTCGTCATTTGCCGATGGATAAAACGATTGGGGAAATAGATTTCTCAAAGATGAAAGCTGGATCAACATACATGATCATTGATGCTGGGGTTAAGGATTTATTATAGTTCAGTTACTGAGGTAAGACTTTTAATGTATACTATCTTTATGAAAGTGTTATGTACATTTATTTATATTGTGTGACTTTTGTCCATGACTGAGGGTTGTGGATGAAGTTTCTGATTTAATTTACCCATGTTTGTAAGTAGTAAACAAGATGCTTACTATAATCTGAATTCCATGTCTAGCCATGTTTATGAGTTAGTTGCGTTCTCCATTAGAATTCCATGACATTTAATTGCGCCGTAAGTCGAGTGGGGATGTGAATAAATAAAAAGTTCATAAGCAATCATATTTTAGACCAGTCTCAGGGAATCTACTGCATTTACAGTTGAATTACTGCAATCAGAAAAAGAATTCGAGAAGAATTTCTACCTTAAATTATTAATTGGACTTTTGTAAATTCATTCAAAACGTCATTCTGGATCGTATCATTGATGTATCAGGACAATTACCATAAGTCTTTTGAATGTTTACTTTTCATGTTAGGGAAATACATTTTTGGTTGAATTTTAATTAAATTGTTGGCTTTACTATCATTCTGTTGCATATCTGAAGATCTAGATTAATAAGAAATGGCATAGCTTTTATTAAGTTTCTCCAGTAACGTCGTACACTTTCACATGTAAAAGTAGATACTTAACTTTATGGCGGTTATTGTCATTGTACTATGCTAAGCATTTAATTATGAAATATTCATATACTGTAGTGCTAGACAACATTATCGGATTTACTGTTTTAAATTATTCGTTTTTTAGAAACTGAACTGAATATCTAGACTACAGGCACTGTGATATTGTTGTTTGATTATTTTAATTTTATTTAATCCGCATTTTGACTTGGTACTTGTTCAACTCTGATCTGCCTAAAAATCACCCTTCCACTGAATGTATTACGATATTACGGAAGAAAGACCATACAACCATATTGTTGAGTCTAAAAAAGAACGTAATCCTATCAATCAATCACTCTTGTCAATCACTGTATGTATGTATGTATGTATGTATGTATGTATGTATGCATGTATGCATGCATGTGTGTGCGTTTGTGTGTGTGTCAATCACTGTATGTATGTATGTATGTATGTATGTATGTATGTATGTATGTATGTATGTATGTATGCATGTATGTGTATGTGTGTGTTTGTATGTATGTATGTATGTATGTATGTATGTATGTATGTATGTATCTGTTTATGTTTGTAAGCCATACATCTGTCACTTATTGATCAATACTTTTATTTTTTCCTTTCTACGTTTCTACCCACTGGTCTTCATTTTGCTTTCTTTGATTGTTTCAATCTTTTTACCTTTATTGGTTCCTTATATACATTGTACCTACTTACCTACTTAGCAACCTCTCTACATAGAAATGGTCTTGCCATAATTTTATGTTGGATATACAGGTGGGACTGTGGATATCACTGTTCACCAGGTTATCGAAGGAGGAGGACTGAAGGAAATTCACAATGCAAGCGGAGGCGCATGGGATGGGACAAAGGTTAACGAGGCGTACAGGCAATTCCTCATTAGCATCGTGGGAAATACTGTATTTCAAAAATTTATTAACATGCACATGAACGATTACCTCAGCATTAATAGGCAGTTTGAAATAAAGAAAAGAAAAATCAATCCATTAACACATTCAGAAGTTGTTTTCAGATTTCCTTTTGAATTAAAGAAAATATTTGAAGAGGAAACCGGTGAAGATATTGAAGCAGCCATAAAACAAACAATGCATTCAGAACAAATCACTATTTCAAATGACAAATTAAAAATCAGCGCAAGAATGATGAAAAGTTTTTTTGAAGAAGCAATTCAAAGCATTGTTGACCATGTGAAGAAGTTGTTATCCACGCCTGCATTGAGGGACGTCTCATACATTCTGTTGGTTGGCGGGTTCTCCGAGTCAAAGATGTTGCAACATACCATTCAGAAAGAATTTAAAAGCATAAAGATTGTTGTTCCGCTTGAAGCTGGGTTGGTTGTTTTGAAAGGAGCCGTTGTGTTCGGCCACGATACGGGTGCCATATCAGAACGTATTTCCAAATATACCTACGGTGTGAAGGGTAGAATGGATTTTATCAAAGGCGAGCACGATGAGAAATACAAAATCGTCGATAATGATGGGAATGTAAAATGTAACAATCTCTTTTCTAAGCATGTTACAATAGGACAGTCACTACAATGTGATGAAAGTTTCCAGCGTGAATATCATTCTCCAGACTCCAAAGCAACTAGCTTTACCGTGCAGTTATATGCTACCCTGAAGGAAAACCCGAAATGTGTAACCGATGTAGGATGTTTTCAAGTAGGAGAGATGAGAGTAGATGTTGATACCAACGTACTTTATAAGGACAGAGCATTTATTATCAGCTTATCGTTTGGTGACACGGAAATACACTTAAAAGCGTTTGAGAAGAGTACAGGACGAAAAACAACTTGCTGTTTGAATTGTCTAGATTTAGTTCGGCAGCTGTATTAATGCCATTCGCTAGTAGTCTAAGTAGTAATGAATCGGCAGTTAGAAGTTTAGAAGATGATGGCAAACGTTAGAGATGTTATTTTTATTACATGTACCCAAAAATAAACATGTTGGCCAGGCATTGTGTCAATGGTTTCAGATAAGAAATGCTAAAGATTCTGTGTGTATGTGTGTGTGTGTGTGTGTGTGTGTGCGCGCGCGCGCGCGCGTGTGTTGTAGAATTTATCCTTTGATATTAGAGACTTTGAACAGAATTCCTGTTAACATGCAATTCACTTGGGGTAAATTTATTTCCCCGATACATGGAATATTGCTATCAACTAAATATTGAATAACGAAAATGTGTATAAGTATATGAACTATATGTACAAATAGTTTTGAGAAAATGTGTCCACATTATATATAGGACTTTAAACTTTTGCCATATTTCAGAAAGACAACTGTGTTAAAAATATTTATTTTAGTACATTTGAATGGCTAGTTCTTATTTTAATTATTTGTGCAAAACATTATGAGTGGCATATTTTTCATCGTGCACATTTTTGTAAAAAATATTTCTTAGTAGACGTTAGCTAACTAAAAATAAAATAAAGAGAAAATTTTGTGTTGCTTAGAATTATAAGCGAAATTTAAACTATATCTTTAAAATGTTCAGTTTTTCATAATAAAGGATAGAAATAAGCAGAAGATGGCTAGCTGGAAATCGAATTCGTTTTACATAAATGCTTTTGACTTTTTATTACGAAAGCTTTGATTATGCCGTCTGCAATAACACGTACTATAAAACAAATATCCTAATTATAAAATGAATGAAAATGGCATAATCTGAGAAATGCCCAACACCTGTACATGAAGGCATGGTGAAAGTATCCTAAATCCGCAAGAAGAACGATGTGATTTATAGCAACTCTCACAGTGCCATATTGAAAATAATGACAGTTATCGAGAAGGTAAAATTTTAAGCAATTACATTATCATAATGATACGTTTTCTTCGGCATCATGTAAAACGGATAAACGAATGAGTGTTTTAGACATTTGTACACCTTATTTAATCTATGCATAAAACGACGTTTTAAATAAATTTCATTTACTGTGTGTATTACTAGAGCATAGGATGTAAAATGCTTTTCATTTCGCTGTTTGCAGTGTACAATAAATGCAATTCGAAGCAGTTTTGTTGAATTTAGCTAAAGGCGTAAACGTTGAAAAATCACGTTTTTTGCTAAAGAAAGAATCTTATGTGGCTTTGCTATAGCATCTATCCATCAATTTCGATCGTGGATGGTACATGGGATGAACATTCAATGTCAGCTTGTTCTTCGCACTTTTTCTGCATGTGTATTCCAGCGATTATTTTAAAGTTCATTAAGTCTGCATTAACCGAAACTACATATAGTGTACAGATTTCTGACACCTATGTCAATTCAAAAAGGTGATTTCATTATTTTATCTACACATAAATATTCAACAGAAAGACATAAAGTAGTCTCGAACAAATAAGTTAAGACACCATCTATCAACAAAAACAGTTTATCTGCCCATATTTATGTCTCAGTCAGTTTTAACAATCAATAAAGGGTCTAGGTTAAAAACATGTATAATTTTTTCACGAATTGTAATAATTCCAAAGACATGTATTCGGCAAAAATATATTTTTATACAGAGTAAAGGAATTAAAATCTTGTAAAAGTTTTCAGATATTTTTTACAGCGTGCTATTGTACCAAACTTTCAGTCTCTCCAAAATGATTTATAATACAGCCTCAGGCGTCCCTTGTTTTGTATTCTTTATACTTCTATGTCATTCTATGTTATCATTTTTTTTGTTTGTTTTTCCTTTCGTCATTCTGTTTGTTTATATCTTACCCTTTATTTGTACTGATTCATCCTTGAGTTTGCTTTGGTACACACAAGCAGCAGAGGGGGCGAACAGATCGACATTGGAAGCGTCCAAAAACCGAAATAAGGCTTCTAACTAAAAATATTTCGAACTGAACATTTGCTTGAAATAAATGATTGAGGATTCTCCGGTTAATTAGACCATTTATTTTCGTAAATTGAAAACTCGTGAAATTAAAATTACTATTACAAAAAAATGAACCAACTTGAGGTCATGCCCTCCTCTGCTGCTATAATTAAATCATTATGTTATAATAAAATGGTACATCCGGAATCTCATACTGCAAGGATAGCTAAAGAACGATTAGAAGCAATCAAAAAATTTCTTCCTGTTAGAGATTCATTCAGAAAAAAACTACAAGCGCAGCAGGAAGAACACGTTGAGTACGAAGAGGACACTGAAAAACTATTTAAACCCGTCACTGCAGCTACTAAGAAAGCTGCAGCGGCTGTTGAAAAAGCTATATGGGGAGATATTGCCGAGGAAGATGAGAAGAGGAAAAAGGGTATTTTTCCAGTATTAGAACAAACTGCAGCACAGACTGAAAAAATAGCAGCAAGAACCAAGAAAACAAAAAAAAGGATTTTACGAGACCTTCCAACTGACATAACTGCAGCTCAACCTCCACCTATCGATGAAGAAATACTTGAAAATATTGAAAAACTTCGTGCTGAAGTTGCCGACGTGAGAAAAGAACTTGCACCTGAACCCAAACCAGTAGAAGAAAACGTAGAATTGATTGCAAGATTTAGGAAAGGTTTTGTTGAAAATATTAGAAATACTGAAAGAGAAAAATTACCAGAAAAAAATATTATTTGGTATATTTAATAAATCTGGTATTTTAAAACCCCGTCATGAAAAAGTAATTGATGATAATCTTATTAAATGGATATATAGTGTATATTACAACAAAAAACAAGCCAGAGATAGTGATTTAGAATACAAAAATCTTGATAAAGAAGTAAAAAGACTTTATAGAGAGAGACTGAAACAACTCGAACAAGAACAACTCTCCCAGCAGGAACCTTCATATCAACTTCCTCCACCGCAGCAAGAAGAACCTTTACCGCAGCAAAGGTTGATTTCGGAACTTGAGAGGTCTGAGGAGCTACTTAAAAAATCAAAAGAAAAAAAATTACCCTCAAGACTATTTAAGAAAACAATAAAAGAAAGAGAACGGTTGGAAGGGGAGGATGATGATGATCCTCCGAGCGCTGTAGGAAGTGGTTTTCTGACTGCATCAGGAGAAAATAATTTCGTTTGTCCTAATAATATCCTCAATGACGTGTCACGGTTAGAAGTTCTCATAGGGGGAAAACGTGCCGGAAATAACTCACCAGAAATAACCAATGAAGCAGCTGATATTTGTCTGCAATTATTTCAAGGTGGTATCATGGATATTGGCGTTTACCGAGAACTTATTGATGAGCTCGTTGATGATTAGTTACCGCGATTAGATAAATGGTAAATAAAATAAGATGATCGTGTACAATGATCATCGTAAATCCGTATCGGTCAGAGTGGTAAACTCACGATTACCAATCTACAGAGTTATTTACGGAGATGGACTTGGTGATGTTATTCAGGGATTATTTACAATGTAAGCCCCAAAAGCAGCGCCTATTGCAAAACAATTATTGATGAAAGCTATTGATATTGTTCGTGAAAAAGCTCCTGGTGCAATTGTCAATGTTGCTGGTAAAGCGTTCTCGGCGATCAAAGATAGACTAGCACGATTAATAAGACGAAAACAACAACCATTAAAATTACCAAGTACTGAAATTATGTCCGCAGATGTCAGTAAAATAATAAATCAAGCTGCAAATCAAAAACTAGCAGCGTTAACAGATCGGGGACTCGGTGAATCGGGAAATAATATCTCAAGTTTGATATCAGGAAGTGGAACTTCCCGAGGTGGAATTTTCCGAACGCGGTAATCAACGTGTTAGACGAAAATAATTATAATAAAATGTTCAAGCGCGTATCCGACACAGCATTTGACATGGAAGCACCTGTCCTTAAAGATGAATCGGTACGTGATTATCAGTTTTATTCTTATGACGCACGAACACCAGATCAACGTGGAGGAAGAATTGAACTACAAGTTCATGACACAAGTAGATATTTTCTACCCGCTGAGGCTTTTATTGAGGTAGAAGGTAAAATTGTAAAAACGGATGATACTAATTACTTAGATGCAGCAAAAATTGGTTTTGTCAACAACGGGATCATGTCATTATTTAGTAGCGCCACGTATATGATTGATGGAAAAAATATTGAATCGATTCAGAATAATGTCGACGTTGCTACAACAATAATAGGGTTGGCAAGATATTCTGATGATTATACAAGACCAGCAGGTCCCACAATGATGTTTGCGAAAGATAATTATAATAGCCCTGAAAGCGATCCGTATAATATAAGACGACCAAGAAACAATGCCAATAACGCTGACGCTGATGTGGCGCCAGTAGTTCATGGTGCTAACCCAGAATTCAACTTGGGATTTGCAGCACGTAGAAATATGTTGATAGGAGACGATAGAAGATTTTCATGCACAATTCCACTATCGCATATTTTTGGATTTTGTAGGAATATTAAAAAGGTTATTTTTGGAGCTAGACACACGGTTGTTCTTATAAGAAAGGGTGATGATAACGATGCTCTGTGGAGACCCGCTGGTGATGCTGGTAAGGTAATATTATCGAAACTTTCACTGTGGATGCCGGTAATGACTCCAACGATCGCAGAAGAACAAAAATTTATTTCTTTCATGGACACAGGTGGTAAATCCTTGTTGTCATGGTTAACAACAAGCACAGATAGTATGCAAACTGACGTTAACGGTCAGTTTACATGGCATATAGCATCACAACAAGGTGTTTCTGCACCACGGCATATTTTTATTGCGTTTCAAAACCATGATCGTTTAGGCTCACAAGTTCACTCTCATATGATATTTGATAAACTAGGTATCACAAATATTTCCTTGCGGATAAAAGGACAACAAGAACCAACAGAGAATATACAACTAAATTATGAACAAAATCATATAGGACGTGTATATCATCGTTTGATGTCATTCATGGGACGTGATCAAAATGTAGATACTGAGTTGCAAATATCACAGCATGATTTCAGAACTTTGTATCCGATTTATTATTTTTCACTGGAGCATCTTGATCTATCAAAACAATCTGTCGTTGATATACATCTTAAAGCAATGTTAAATACAGGTGGTGCTGATTATAGAGCAATCGCGGTTATACTCAGCGATAGAGCCATGTTGCTTGAAGGTGGCAGTGGTCGAATGAGAGTCGTTGATGCACCAGTGGAAAATCTTTAATCATTATTTGGAGCGTGGCAAGTATTTATCATAAAATGCCATATCATCACGTTAGTGTCAGTCTGACTCCTGGTCAGGTTAAAAACCTTCAATCAAATTCGGCAAAAAACTGCGGAATGAAAATATCACTAAAGCGAGATCAGATCACGGGTGGTCAAAATAAACTATCATTATCAGAACGCCAGCTTAAACATTTCAACGGCGCTAAACAATCAAAAACAGGGGTCAGATTTAATCTCTCTGTAGGTGCGATTAAGGACATAGTTAAAACAGGCGGTATTTTTCCACTTCTCGCGGCTATTCCAGTGTTAATAGCTGCTGCCGCTCCAGCCGTAGCAAAAGCAGCCGCGTTAGGTGCTGTTGGAACAGCTGCTGGAATGGCTCTAAAGAAAGCAACAGGAAATGGATATAAAAAAAGGAACGCGGCCTAAGATTACCGGAATCTCGTTGGGGAATAGGTCTGAGGCTCCCAGGATCACTTCGTTAAACGCTCCAGCATTAAATTCTGATTTACTTGATGCTGCTAAGCGATTGAAAATAAAAAAACTTCAGAGGTGTTTTTATGCGAGATCAGTTACCGAAACAACCAAACAAACTCGAAACAGGTAATATTAATACGCGGTTGATCCACGTGGAATAGTTTATTTTGATTCATACGGGTTAGCTCCACCCAGTGAGTTTATCAAGTATGTTGCACCACTTCACGCGTAAGTTTGGTATTCAACGCTACCCACACAAATAATGACAGATCCGCCAATATGCGGCCGTGAAGTAATTAATGTACTTAACGCTATATCAAAATCATCCAAACCGCCACATAAAGTTGTGCATAATTATACAAGCAACCGCTTCGTTGCGCGCAAGGTGTTTTAAACAGATCAAGGATCTTATATAATGGTTGATATTTACGGAAGATCTTCCTCTACGTGTAAGAAAAGTAAGAAAAAGTCCGATGACACTGATCTGTCGAAGTACGCGACTAAAGATGAACTCGCTGATATTATGAACCTGGCTGGAGTTGACCCAGATGAGGTTGTTATTTTTCAGGACCGATACGGAAAACTAAAAACGAGCAATATCAAATGGAATGATATAATTCGACGAGTACTCGGTGCGGTCACGGATAATATACCTGTGTTCACTGACAGCGGCAGAATTAGGGATTCAAGTATATCGTTTATAACCATCAGAGATCAAATTACAGCAAGTGTTGCTAATCGCGTGAAAAATACCGGTGACACAATGACGGGAGAACTCAGCATGAACGGGAATAAGATAGTAGTTTTAAGAGATCCAACATCCGACGAAGACGCAGCAACAAAAAAATACGTTGACGTCAACTACAACACCGTAGATGGTAAATTATCCACGTTGCGCGCCGAGTATGACGTTCACACAAACGAGTTCACAAATCTTCGCAGAAACTTTAGAAAGATTAATGAAACCGCAGAGGAATTTTTTGGTAATCCGTTGGTCGTTGACGTAAAACTCGTTGATATCAAGACGAACATAGACACAATCAAACAAACATAGCAAAACATCGTAGCGGGGATTTCTGAGATCGTTAATAAAACCAGTCTGATTAAAATCCCAGCCGGAGTTACTCCCGGGCATATTACCAACATCGTATACACAGTATCATCGGGATTTGCAACATGGTCGCAGCAAAATAAAACTATCAAATATACGGCAACAGTCACTGGCGTGTACAGGCTGTATGTGTTTAGTGCTGAAAAATTTGAAATATTTGCAACGTATCCATGGCGTCATTCAACTGATAAGTTTTCCGGGGTTATATCTGTTATATTAAATAGCGGAAACGAGGAAATATTTATTCTGGAAGCAGCTGATAAGAAATTAACCGCAACATCTTTCTGGTGGTGTTTGGAATTTGTAGCTGAAACACCTCAATTGGTTACTGCATAAAATATAATGAGTACCTCAATCGACGTTCAAAAATTTAGGTACAATCAAGCGCGTGAATGGCAGGCAGCGTTGAAAGATCGAGTCGAACAATATACAGTAAAAATAAAAAAGTATCAACGACGATTAGTTATCATCGACGTTGTTGTTTATTCGGTATCCGCTGTTGTTGCTGGAGCTGGAATAATATTATCCGCGGTAACAATGATGGCAGCAGTAGCTGTGACCATTTGTATTTCAGCTGCAACAACGATTGCAGGTGTGCTTAATATCATTGCAAAAAAAATATGTACTTGCACGAATGAAAAATTATCCGATTACAAGATAAAATTACACATAGCAACTGTTGCATACTCGAGGTTATCCTCGTTGTTATCAGCGAGTCTCAGTGATGGAATTATATCTGATCTTGAGTTTTCAGAGATGATTAGCGTATACAATTGCGCTGGTATTAAAGGTACAAGTATCAATAATGACGGAATTTACTGCAGCATTTCGTGATGAACACAACCCCGCACAAGACCACGATGATCTCGGTAAGCTCGATTAATCTTGAATTTAACATGAATTTTCCAACTGCAATTCGCGCGAATGAAATTGCACTAGCGAAATTACGAGTATACCATAGTTGGCCAAATATCAGATCGAGATCATTTAATGGTACACCAGCAAATAATTCGCTTGTATTTGCTAATAAGAATAAACCCGATGGAACACCTGACTGGGTTGTTGTTGGAATACCAACTGGTAGTTATGAGGTCGAACAAATCAATGATGAATTTGAGCGTAGAACAAAATCAATAACAGGAAAAGAAGCAAAAATATCAATTAATGTTCATGAGCCGACGTAATCTTCTGCAATCGAAATAAACTCGCCTGATTATGCCGTTGATATTTATCAGTCCACGATAATATCCGTGCTAGGTTGGCCTGAAATATCACCACCGATAACACCGATACCACCAGAACCGATAAAGTCTGATCATATCACGGATAGGCAATCATATCATGAAATTAATCCATCATACTGGGAACAACTAAGTAATTTAAAAAGTAAATCACTGTTTAACAGATTTATCAATGTCGGTGATATTGAGGCATGGACTTTTAAAAATCCCGGGGAAATAATTATTTTAGGTTTTCATCGACGTGATATTATTGAATATTTTCAGGAAATCAATCAAGAATGTAAAAAACAACTAGATCAACTAAATCAATATTTTAACGAACATATTCTTGACATATCAGCGTCATCACGTGATAAAATCATCACGCGTGTGGAAATATTAAATCAGCTTGTATCAGATATGGAATATTTTAACAACCGAATAGTTCAAAGGGTGGTTAATTTAGAATTTTCTGAAGATAATACAAAAGAATGGTTAGATAAATATAAATTAACAAAAGCCGATATACCAAATTTTAAATTTCCCAGGTATATTGTAGCTGAGTTAAGAAAATCTGTCAATGATGTCATTGATGAGTTCTTTCCTAAAATAATCGATGCGTGGAGAAAAATAGCCCCACCAGCAACTGTTCTTAGATATAATAATGATCCACACTTCGGCGGCAGACACGTATCTCTGGGAATCGTTAATATAACATCGACAATCGCGGTTAATCTAGTTTGTGACGTAATCGAAGGCAGTTATCAAATAGATCTTGGAAAATCAAATCAGGCTCAACAACGATAGATCCTATACACGTTCACACCACAAGTTCCCCCTGGGGATTTGATCGTGCAAGTACCAACCAATCCTGTTTGTCTACGCACACGTAATCAGTATTTGTCAGGAATAAATTTCAAACTCACAGACCACATAGGACGATTAATTGACCTGCGTGGGGAGGAATTGATTGTCAATCTACATGTAAAATCATAGATTTCTGATCGTAGATCTTCGTCTTAAATACTTTTATCGTAATGATTTTTGATCATAGATCTTTGATGAGAAATATTTTTATTTTCTTTTATCATAGATCTTTGATCTTAATATTTCAACATTTGTTATTTTTAGTCGATTTGTCAAATTAGTTTTTCGTCAGGTCAAACCTCGAGCGGTTCTCTAATTGATTTATCGATAAATCGTTAAAATCTTCATTTTTTTCGAAAATTACCAGAAAAATTAACAAAAATCGCATGAAAAATCTCATTTTTTGAGCTTATTTTACTGATTTTTAACGATTTGTCGATAAATCAATTAGAGAACCGCTTGCGGTTTGACCTGATGATATTGGAAAATTTATAAATTTTCCTTGACAAATTTGACTAAAAATGTTGAAATATTTTATTTTTTCTGAAAATTTGATCATTTTACATAGTTCTGAGTACCAACTAGCCCATCAAAATTACGAAATTGATTGGTTTGCATGATTCTGAATACCAACTAGCCCATCACAATTACGAAATTTATTGGTTCGCATGATTCTGAGTACCAACTAACCCATCAATTTCAGAATAAATATATAATATTTCAGAATAAATATAATTTCAGAAAAAATAAAATATTTCAGAAAAAATAAAATATTTCAGAAAAAATAAAATATTAAGATCAAAGATCTATGATAAAATAAAATATTAAGATCAAAGATCTATGATAAAATAAAATATTAAGATCAAAGATCTACACGTGGTCAGCGTTGACAGGGACCCCAGTTACCGAAACTTTCATTTTCATTTTCACCAGAATTATTTTGTACTACTTCATTACTTTGGATCGTTTCACCAACGAGGTTACTCGCTAGCATAATTTTCTTAATAGTCTTATGCGAGTACTAATTGTTTTTTGGTGTTTTTTGCCTCGTACTCGTGGGATAACTCCAATCTAATCTTTTCTACTGCGGCAGAGAGAGAGGAACGAATTCCTTCACTTGATTATCTTCTACAGTAGCTAGCGACTGAAACATCGCCGCCTGAATTCGTTTCATGAACTTGTATTCAGATGATAGTGTTTGTATTCCTTGGTTTTTACGTTCTTGTAAAATTTCAAAATCAGAAAATATTTTTTCAGGATTTAGTTCATCGGATATATTAATTTCATCTTTTTCCAATTTATTAATAGCAACAATTACATCATTAATATTTTCGAAGTTCATTATTTAGTATATATGTATTTAAAATAAAAAAAATATTTCGCCTATGAACATCTATTCGAGTCTTTTAGCAAGTTCAGGAAGGGGCACAACACAACATATACAATGAATGCGATGAGTGAGTGAATGCAATGAATGAAATTTTAATTAAGGACGGCACAACCCAGAACTCGTAGCTTGCCACCGAATTCTACCAAGTTCAACGGGCACACGAAATACTACCCTCTACGAGAGCCCCTAACCCGTCAAACAACGGTCTAGAGGCCCAAGAGGGAGGACGGCACAAACATATATTCAATGAATGAACCTCTATTCGAGTGCTTTAGCAGGTTCAGTAAGTATGCAATGAATGAGTGAAATGGAATATATGCAATGAATAAGTGAAATGAAATATATACAATGAATGAATGAAATGGAATATATACAATGAATGAAATCTTAATTAAGGACGTCACAAACATAAATGAGGTCATTTTCTACGCTCAACAGAACACTCCCCGATAATCAGCCCGTGGGTGATACAAAACATGTATCACCCACCAGTGACGTGTGGTTGGAGGGGTTCTGTTGAGCGTAGAGGGGATGGCGGTGCCCAAATTCATTATAAAAATAGCTAATATGCGTAACCACCGACGATTGTCAGTCATGGTATTCGATCCTGGGACCGTGAGCATCACGGCCAGATGCATTACTAATTGAGCTATCGAATCAACTAACACTATATGTTTCAAAGGTTATTATATAGCTACAGATCGGTTTAAATATTTCTGCGTTTCTGAATAGTTTGTAAATTTCTGTATCAAAACAGCGGTTCTGAATAGATCGTAAATTTCTGTATTTAAACAGCGTTTCTGAATAGATTGTAAATATTTGTGCATTAAAAACAGCGCGTTCTGCCAAGATTTCTCGTAATATCTTGCACTAACAGCGTGTTCTGCTAAGATTTCTTGTAATATCTTGTACTAACAACGTGTTCTGTACTACCACGGCACCATTAAACGTTTTACCACCTACAGATCTTACTAACCAATTAGCTAATTTTTCTTTGATATTTTTATTTTTTATAGAATCTAGCGCATGAATTAATTTCACATCTGCAATATGCCTATGTTGCAGGTCATTGCTTTTATACGCAACATCATGAGCATGGCATGCTTTATCAATAGCGTTTATTGGTTCCTCGCCTGGTTTTGGTTGATCCTGATTATCAAGCCTGATATCGAGTCGAGTACCAGGACCGCAATAATTATATCCTGGTAGATGTTTTTCTCCTGGGTATTTAGCCCACGGAATCCCGGGTAATTTTGTTAATATTGGTGCAATATCACCCCCGTGTTGCTTTTTTTCTAACGCTGACTTTGTCCCTGAATTATCACCGGGAATAAATTTAAACTTCTTTGTACCACACCGCGTACACTTACCCGTAACCGCTGATCTGTTATTTTTTGTGGTAATAGTTGTTAGTGTATCCGTCGGGGTACGCGTCCTGCACTTCACACAATATAAATCCATAGATATTTTATACAGCATAGATATAATTGATTTCTCAGCGACAAGAAAACGAGAACCTGTCAAGCACCATCCTGCGTTACCAAATTCAATTAGATTGATAATAATAGGACCATCTGGAAGTGGAAAGACACAGATGTTACTTAATCTTATAATGAGATGGTTAAAGTGGGATAAATTGTATTTGGTAGCCCCGTCAGTTGATGATCAACGATGGTATAATGTGCTTAAGGATTTTAATGAAAGCGCGCAAATAGATAAAGATAACGATGTTATCGAGTTTATAACCGATATTGATGAAGCACCATCAGTTGATTCCATAGACGGATTTATTAATAATTTAGTTGTATACGATGATGTGATGCTGGACAAACAATCAAATCCAGCTAGGATTTTTTCTCGAGGTAGACATAAAAACACCGATGTCATTTATGTTACTCAACGACACACACAAATACTAACAGTGATCAGAGATAACTGTAATATTTTAGTTGTGTTTAATGGAGTTGATACACATACGTTGCGAAATATTCATCAAACCTGGTGCAGCGATGACATGGATATAATTAAATTTAGAAACTTCTTTTCACGAGCGCAAGCTACTCCTCATGGATTTATAACAATAAATTTGCACGATCCTAGAACAAGATATCGAATCGGACTCGATAAAATATTTGGATAAATTAATAGCAGCAGAGGAGGGCATGACCTCAAGTTGGTTCATTTTTTTGTAATAGTGATTTTAATTTCACGAGTTTTCAATTTACGAAAATAAATGGTCTAATTAACCGGAGAATCCTCAATCATTTATTTCAAGCAAATGTTCAGCTCGAAATATTTTTAGTTAGAAGCCTTATTTCGGTTTTTGGACGCTTCCAAAGTCGGTCTGTTCGCCCCCTCTGCTGCTACACAAGTAGGATGGACAAACTATAATGCTCCTAGCTATAGAACTGAGACAGCCTCAGTCAATACGCAAACTGGAATTATTATGAACTAGATGGAACATATAGCTAAAAAACTAAAATAACTCCAAGCCAATGTTTATACCTAGTGCTTTGTCTTATATATGCCGCAAGACTGTAATTTCTCGTAAAGAATAGGGTTACCAGCATGCTGAAATGGAAGTGAAAAAGAAACACACACACATACACACACACATATATACACACACACACATTGTTAGCAATATTCAAAACAGAATAATTTCTATGTTTACAACTAATATACATGTGTGTGTGTGTGTGTGTGTGTGTGTGTGTGTGTGTACTAAAATGAAGGTTTGAGAGAGCGGGTGGGTGCCTATGCAGTTTGGACATTTTCATATTTAGTTTATAATAATCGATTTGTAGAAGATTATAATAGGTTTGTCAAGCGCTGAAAAACTACAGAGTTTTAATTTAATTGAAACGAGACATGTGGAATAACGGTGAGGAGAGATTGGTACTCAAAGAAAAAAGTCAAAACCATATAAATGTCCTAAGGAGAAGTTGCGCATATGGCTTGAAAGTTTTTTTTCTGGAGAAAGGCCCTTACGACACAGCAAGACTTCATATCATTACAAGGCAAGCTGAGTAAACTACATGCGCCTTGTCCAAGAGAACACCATGGTTGCCGATTCCGAATCATCAGATTGTGATGAAATGGTGAGAATCTAACCCGCACCCTTCTGTATACATGTCCAAAGCGGCTCCTAGTCACACACACACACACACGCACACACAGAATGAGCATATATTAATAAATACTAGTATAATGTGTACACAATATCGCTCCGCAGGTGATCGCAGAAGAGCATCTACTGCTTACCTTCCGTTTCCTACGACAAAGTCGTCCGTTTTTTACGTAGAAAAGTGCCCCCTTCCTCACTGACCAATAATAATACTACGACCCCCTTCACGTTGTAAACTGAATCCCCGTAGAATATTGACACATTTGACTCTTTATACAAAAATCATTATATTATTGTTTTTTAAATCATATTTAATATATTTGGTTGTTCGTTTTCTTTAGTTTACACGATTTTTCATGTAGTTTTTGGTTAGCAGTTACGTGTTCTTAGCGCTATAAAAGCTCAATGCACCTCTTTAAACTTGTACGATAATGAGGGGCACCGACACCCAATTTATACAATCAAGAAACAAGTTTCCCTATATACGAATGTGACATAAGTGTATTTTGAGTCGATGCCTTGCAGAAGCAAACGGCTCTAGGTGCCTTGAACCAACGGAGACTTAACGAACCAGCTTAAGTAACCATGCTAATATTATAATATACGCACAAAATTACTATTGTTTTGGACTTCAATGTGAGACACTAAACAGTAAAAAGACCAATTGATAAAGTAATTTATCATCAACCATCTCAATCATCGCAGCCGTATATACACGTACACATCATTACGGATTTCTGTTTTAATCGTAATACTCTGCTGACGGATGCATTAAGTAATGTTACAATATCGCGTCATAAGTCTGTACCCTTTCTGAGATCCCAACCTTCCAGAGAATAAAGGTATACCATCGTTTAGTGGCTATTCTTTAAAAAAAAAACACAAGAAACAAAACAATCAGTAATGATTAACCGACTGTGGACTGATTCGACAGTGGGCTGATTTGACTTGGTCTTAAGGTTCTTGTAAAGGATCCGCGCTCAAAACAAACCCTTTTAATAACAAAATTTACTATCCCAAAACGTTCTTTTATATCGTGGGAATCGATAAAGGTCATATGTCTAAGGTTCAATCCAAAAGACAAACTTGACTGGTTGCCTTGGTTCTATTGAATTCAGATAGTAGGATTCTTTAATCTATTGTACCTATTTGCTGTCATATCATCAGAACCGGACTGCAAGGTCATAAAACTCTGTTCAAGGGTAGATCTGAGTCTCAATCTCAAGATAATGAGTTAGTACATCAGTATTTTAAATGCTTTCCGAATCGTTAACGCGACAAAGCGTTATATTAACGAGATGCGGCAAGACAATGCATCATTGTGACTATCCTCGACCAGACACCGTATTTTTTTTTATTATTTTCAATCATAAGTCATTATAGATGTTTTTTTCTTCATCATATTTGCTGATTTGGAAAACAACATCTAAAATCAATATTTCCAAAATTGTATTACTGATGCAACTTAAGACAAAACAAAACTCATAATAAATGTCATGAATGAATGGAGTAATTTATATATTGTATTATTAATGTTTGTCCAACGTACTTCCGACATTATACCATACCTTACTTCCTGTTGTGTACAAATAAGACATAACTAGTATGGATTTGTGGACAAGGTGTCCCGTCTTGGTGTGTGTTTGGTCAAGGATGAAAAAGGTAATGGAAAAGAAGAATTTGTGTTATTGAATACATTGGTCATATATTCTTGAAATCAGCATTATGAATTCCTATTGAAATATGTAATGGTTTATGCTTTCTTGTTCAGTGCATAAGAAGATGCAGCAGAGACAGTATCTAATTTTGCCACTAATAAGGCCACATGAACTGTCCACGAGTATTCTTTGTCGATGTGTAGCACGGAGAAATAGAAGAACTTGATATAAAAAGAGTCAATGTGAACTACAGGAAAAAGATCTGATTTTATTAATAGGACCACAATTGCGTAATACCCAAGCAGGTGGGAAACTTAGACACAATTCTTCATTTTAATTTTTACGGTCAACAATATGAAAACTAGAATGTCACTATAAAAGTAAAAAATAATGTCCATTATATCACATTTCTTATACGACGTGAAATTACTTTTTCTCTTGGCTTTCTACGAATTGTTTTAATAAACCCGATCAACACCATTTATTGCTCATTTATTTTTAGGTGCTGCATTGATAAGAGTTACTATTTATTGGAAGTGGATTACGGTTGTTAGGTAATGGTATTAGACGAAACCATAAATGTATTGTTGCACCATGGTTCAATTCAAAGATATATCAGATCCGTCGTTTGACCCTGATGTGCTGTGTTACAAGGTGGAAGTGTTCGCGATTACCAATATTACACTTACAATGTAATGGAGCGAACCGGGCGAGAACAAATATAACTTCTTGTTCAGGACACATCGTGTTATTTTCTTTCGTATGAAGCAATCTTGGAAGTCCAAGGAACGCTTTTATAAAACAACAACTACAACAATTATCGGACTCGAAAGGTACAGCGACCATTAAGCAAGATCCGCTGGGGCTTCAGTGATGTTCATCAAAGTCACAAGATAATATCCCGTATATCCATCATCAACTTACACAGGCTGCTTTCCTGTACCCCACTCCCTTATGGCACGCCTGTCAGACCTAATGATTTTGGCGCCGCTATACCAGTTCAAAACTTGATATTATATTTTGGCTTTGCAGCGCGACGAATACTGATTAACGAGAGCAGTGGGTTTTCATGTACGATTGATTCCACACGTACACATACTATAATTTTGCATGGACGTTAATGATACAGTTTAGGTGTGGTGATGGTTGAATTCTCCAAAAATACTCTTTTGGGTGCCTTCAATAAGTCCGTCTGATGCAACAGTTGAACATTTGACAACATTGGGTCTGGCGGAACATCTACACTTTCTTCACGATGACCATACACCTAATGCAAAGCACTTTTCGAGGAGAATTCTCGTGCCAAATAAGTACCCAGTAAAGTGTTAGCCCACCACGGCATTGTGTTTGCAGCATAAACATCAAAACAGTATGATCGATGATATTTTCACCACTGGCAGTGAGTGAGGTTTTGTTGAGTCTAAAAGGTAATCACAAACCTACAGAAGACACGTGTGCTCGACTCTTGGGCACAATCAAGTCGCGTGTGTAAAATCCGTTGTTTATATAACTGGACCGAGACCAAAAATGGATACATGCTTCTAGATTTCCCAACAAGACTTTACAACAATTTACCCGATTTATTACTTTTCTCTTGAGCATCTGTACCTGGTTAAAATAGTCCGTGATGAACATCTATTTTAAAGCACGTGTAGGGCTATCCAGTAACGATGAGTATAGATGTATTGCCGTGATTATCTCCGACAAGGCACTGGTGTTGTAGGGCTTGAGTGGCCGAATGAGGGTCGTTAACGCACCAGTAGCGAGCTCGAAGAATATGTAATTAAACCTGTAATATCCTAAATAAAATGTCACAGCTAGGTAAACTTGTTCCTTACAGCCGAAGTCAACTTGAAAAGAACTCAATCGCGATGAAAAAAGACAAAATACCCAAACATACAAACTAGTATCCAGTTAAAAGTTTCCCGAAATATGGTTTCCCGGTCAGACCCACTGATGCTTGCATGGACATAGGCGCAACCGTTTGAAGCTGCCAAACGTCAAAGCCGCGGGAAAACTATTAATTTGTCAGTGGCTGGACTTGACGCAATGAAACATGATGTGGAATATTTCTATTCCTCAAGCCATCCAGAGTTGTTGGGTTGCAAAAAACGAATCCATTAGGAGTCGTCTAAACTGCATTCGGGATGGATCTGAAAAAGGCAGTGGGAGTCCGCATAAGAAGGAAAAGGTGTTCAATTTTCCGGGCGTTTGAACCAAAGGTTCCCGAGCGGAAGTGGTCTTCGGTTGTGACCTTGCCTTTGACCAGTTGTGATGTACTCGCGATGACAAAGTCAGTCAAACATTTTCAAGGTTTTTTTATATTGGGGATGAACTTGCATGAATTATTCCACACACAAGTCAAACTGGAAACGTTAACCTGGATTCAACAATAGGACCTGTAACGCACTGGGTCGCATACGCGGTGGCACCTATTCATCGCTTGTATTTTGACTCGTATGGACTTGCACAACCAACTGAAGTTGATGATTATTTAATCCGAGACGGTGGCCCTGGACACAACCGCTAAACCGACATTTTTGTCTTCAACAGTGCCGTTGCAAACTCGGATGGACGGCCCCATATTTCAACATCTTGTTTTTGAAACCTTAAATGCACTCTAGCTTTGATCAACCCCGCAAACGGTTATTGATTTCACATTGAAGTACGCTTAATAGTATACGAAATATCTATTGACATTTACGGACGCTCAACCGCCCGACAATGTGGCGCTGATTTTGATTTGACCACGTATGTCACCAAAACAAATTTTTACTGAGTTTATCAGCCGGGGTTTTGTTGACCTTGACCATGCGAGCTTGTGATTTTTGAAAATCAATCGAGTAAATGTAAAACGTCTAACTTGATGTTCATGTAGCCAGATTCAAGGAATATTAATCAAAGGAGAGGAACAAACTGACGAAGTAACTTTCTCAAATGAACTACTTGTTTTATATTCTTTTGAATGTGGTTTTGATAGACCTAAATGTCACCTTTTAAAGCTGCGCAAGTACGGATCATACGTGGTGACGCATAGTTGGATCGACTGACCAATAATGCCAACATCAATAGTGAATTAGTTGCCCTTGATGAGCATATGCATGAAAACAATGTTAACAAGCCCTCTTATACAATGAAATATAATTTTGTTAAGGATCAAATAGAAATGACCGTAACAGTTCTTGGGTGAAGACGAGAACGATCGTTCAACACATCATTCATTGCAGTAATCAATATGGCTGTTATATGAACTGGATAATATGCCTCCAGAATGTTTATTCCTCAAGTCGGCATTTTCTGTGATTCTATGACAGTTGCATCAGTAAAAAAGAGTAAGGGGCTTGAAGTTCGTGTGAGGGCTGCTCATGATCAAGGTCGGCTTGAAGAGCAATTATACTAAGCACTCAAAGAATTAATACAGGAATTATGAAGGACCCTTGATGTTACAGACATGAGAAACATAATCGAAGCGGAACAACAAGTGCAAGATGAAATCGTCAAGAGAAGCGCATTGTTCATTAAATACGAACGGCTGTGTGTAGTCGTAGGTGCTTTGAGGGCTTAACGCGGCAGCAGCTATTGGCCTTTGCGTTAAGGGAATAACGACTACGACAACCATCATTGGTGTACCACTAGGAATTATTGTCGGTGTTATCATTATATTTGACACTTATCATTATATCTGTAATCTCGAATTATATGTAATCTAAAGAGGCAAATACAAACAGTTTAAGATTTCCCAAATATAAACCCATTTTATTTGTAGTCAGTTTTTGGTTTAAGTCTGTTACGACCCTGTGGTCTCAAAGTAAGTTACAGAAAAGAGCGGAAACCAACATGTTCTATAAATACAACACATAACTTGTTTCCCTAGAATACAAAGTGAAAATTTAAAAAGAACGCACACTATTGTGAATTAAATCTCAGAGTCCCAAGCATTATATCACAAGTCCAAAAGTATAGAGTATTCCGAATGAATTCAACTGATGTTCCGAATTAATTCCATTCTGTATCGCGCTGATGTACCCTAAGCCTGGAATGTGGAGATGTACTAACAGTATTGATATATTACAATGATAAAATCCAAAATGTTGTTGAACGAATTCACATTAATTCCAAAATAGTGATTTAGTTCGAAAATATTATTAAGGAGCATTTGTACTTTTAGTAAACTAAAATAAATCCTCTCAAATATTAACTGAAACACAACGTAAATTGATTCCACTAGGACTGATGTTAAGGCGTGGAATGAGTAATACGGAATAAAATAATAATTCTAATAAAATCAACTTTAATATAAACATAAGAAATAATTTGTGGACAGGATGAGTGTCATCTAAATGAAAATTCCATCAAATTGTAAACAATATATTTCTAGAAAATTCTAGTGTCAGAATCAAGGCTGTATCTAGAATTCAAAGTTATTACAAGTCTAAAGTCTTAAAATACGTAAGAGAAAAGAGTGAAAAGCAACAAACTTGTAAAATTCAATAAGTAATTTATTTCCCTATAATACACAGTGAAAATGTAAAAACAGGAACTTACAATATTGGAAATCCAATCCCAAATAATCACAGAATTACAGACATAAGTACTAATGATCAAAATTCTGAATAAACTTTAGTAGAAATCCAAATTAAGTCCAACGCTGAAAGTGTTGATGTGCCTGTGATGGCGCGTAAAGTGTTGACGTGCTAACAGTATTTTATTGGATCACAATAATACGATCAAAGAAGAAATTCTTATTTGAAATTTCAGCATAAATTCAAGTTTCTATTTCCAAGAATGTTATCAGCGCACTTTTGTATTTCCAGGGAAGAAATAACTTGAATGATTCCAACTCAAATACTGTACAATACAACAATAACTTGATTCTGCTTGGATGTTAAAGCACGAATGAATAATCTTTTAGGAGACAGGATTCTATAGTCCTCTACTTTACCTCAAATGACAATTAGCATTTTCTTTATAAAAAAACCGACTTTTTTCTTAATGGAAAATAACCGTCTAGAAACTTATTAATGTTTACAAAAAGAAATGTTAGTTATAATTAGAAATTATGTTACTATAATTATAATATATAATCTGGATTATTTTAGGTACGCCAGTAAATTATAAGGGAATTCCAATAACCTAGACCCAGATCTAAATATACATGTTTACTTCTATTAATAATGATGTTAATATTAAATCCATACACATAGGGAATATTTTAGCTCTGTATTAGTTGTTTACACAATAAAAAAATCAAAAATTCAGGTCAAGTAGAAAATAGACTCGATGTTGGACAAGGTTAAGTCCAACATATAATGTTACATTACAATAGCATATAATGAAATAAGAATACTAAAAAAAACTAACTAACAAACAATGCAAATTAAATATTCATAATAAAGTCAAGTAAACATATTTACTATAAATGACATTAGGTATAAAGGCCCAAACGCCTGCCCTCAATTAACTATGTTGTTAATTTACATGTTTCAGATCTGGACTGGTAGTGTGCTGCCTTGAGATACGCCCGGATCCAGAGAATACTTTCAGAAAGTGTGCTACCTATCTTACTTTGGAAATTTCTATCTTTCAAAATATTTTATATAAATTTAGGTAGTCGGATCCTTAAACCTAGACTGAACACATTATTTATTACGATGTACTTCAATCTGGTTTCTTAAGCTTTCTTCAGGTCAAGAAAGGATGACTGCTACATCCTTTGAGAGCCTCTGGCGTCTAGGTCAATACTTAAAGTCTGATTGTAGTTTGCTGTATTCAGGCTACCAAGCGAGTAGGTCATTTATCATTCCTTTCATTATTTTGTAAATACAGCTTATAAGTCTCACTGGAGAGTTTATCTGGTGAATTCTCATACGACAATGACATACTGCAGAAAAATGAGACTAATTTTACACTGAAGATACAAATAAAACTAATGATTTTTGTAGAAAACATACATGTGAGATTTTGACTGCGGCAATAAGGTTAATTCCTAATGCAACTGGTATCTTTTATACTGAACCAACACTGCCACCAACCCCTACATTTTACATTCTTTTTTGACAGCTATGGGCTATTTTGGATATTTTCCTGTGAAAAGGCAGCTAAAAGAATCAGTATGTGCATTATGCATGAATAAAGTTCACTAGTACTATAACAAATTAGCATACTTTTCATCACCCCTCAACTATCAAGATTTTTTAGATACTTACCTCTGTAGCAGACACATGTAAATACGTAAGCCAAGTCGGCTGCTTATTTGCAGCCCAAGTTATGCAGTTGATCTCCAATGATCGTCCAAATGTGACAGGCAGTCAACAACAAGCCAACCCATTTCCAAGCCTAACTCAAAGTAAATCTCAACCACATTACAGATTTAGCTTCTGTGTGAACTTATAAATGCAAGGCTTATGATAATTAGGTTCATGCTTTCTACCTTAAACATTAGGAAGGTGTCAAAATATGAAACTATCCAGTGAGACCTAAGTGATATGGGACGGTAGTAGAAACTGTCGACATATTAAGATTGGAAGTCATTCGGAACACCTCTATAATTCGTTTGAAATGCTCTATACTTGTGGACTTGTAATAGAACATTTGAGACTATTTGGGATTACATCCGCAACAATGTAAGTACCTTTTAAATTTTCACTTTGTATTCTAGAGAACTAAATTTGTTGAATTTTACCAGAGAAGTTGGGTTTACCTCTTTTCTGTTACTTAGATTAAGATAAAAGTTGTACCACAGTTTACAAGTATGATGCGTTTTAGCTGGGCATTCAGTATGTAGCAATACTTACTTGTCGGAAGCACATGGGTGGTATCTCATTGTAGTTTGTTCTATCCTCTTATTTTGTCGTAAAATGAAACATTATTATCGGTAATATATATATATATATATATATATATATATATATATATATATATATATATATATATATATATATATATATATATTAAAAATTCAATTGAAGTAAGATTTTAGAGAGGGGCTACAATAATTCACTTATGTTACTCATTTAAAACAGATGACATTTCACTTTATAGCAGTGACTTTGATACTGACGTACAATATTGTGGTCTACACTGACGAGCCCCAGATAAAAAACGTTCAAATAGTTTATGAGTACCGAGTCAGGATACCGTTTTCCGACCATATCATGCAGTTTCTTACTGTTCCCAACAGCCATTCTAATTGTACCGTTTCGTCTTTCCACCGTTTCCAACCATTTTCATTGCATAAAATACCGCATGGGTACCGTACGGTGTTAGTGTCATCTGAGAATAAACTGGTGCTAAGATAAGGACACACGGTACTAATTATACTGAAGAACTGTGAACCAGTCTAGAAATGGGTGAACAAATAATAGAGTATATCCGGGTTTGGTGATCCATAATTGGTTAATAACGAAAATTAAAAGTTTGGTAAAAATATCTTTCGAGAGCTTATACTATCTGTAATTTTGAGAAGAAAACAATTGACAAAATTTTATTGATGCAATTTTAGTATTTTTACAGGCTTGACGTAGGAGTACTCAGTAATGAAAGTAGTACCTGATTCATTTGTTGCAGGATCAATAACATGTTTTTCATGCACATGTAGGTTAAAAAAAAATGCCGCGGGTCATATATTGTGCTCCACACAGAAGCTTGCACCAATGATAGTTGTGCATGGAGAAATATAAGTCTAATCATCAGCACCCAGAAATTTTAAGTTATTGAATTTTGAATATGATCGTGTTTCCATATGTTTACTATGGGAGTTAAATTAGTACCGTGACTCCTACATGTGACCTATACCATAATAGGAGTCTTTTGTTTCCATGGTTACCATGTGCATCCAGAGTATCATTTTGGTCGTTTTTGCATATGACAATCATAATGGAGTCTATTTTTCATGGTTTGCATGTGATTTTGGAGAAAAAATCTATACAAAAGACAGATGGGGAGGATTTTATACACTGGACAGTGGCAGTAGATAGCTCAGGCCACGGGGAAAAGACCATAGTATGGCCTGATGGCAGAATTTCATATGATGGTGCCCACAGATTGGCCTATATAGTTAAATACCATTTACGACATGCAACAATTCCCCAAAAGGGGGTGGGAGAGAGATTTTAAATGTAAGCTTCTTACGTCACAATCACCTATGTATCAATACTGATCATTTAACTTTAGAGATACATTCAGTAAATCAAAGCAGAGAGCATTGTAAAAATCAAGGAATGTGCACAAAACTGCACATGCTGCATTCCCTCAACCTGTAGATTGCATTATTATATGTCAAGTCTCATTGAATATCAATTATATCTGTCTTATTTCCTATCATAGAATTAAACGCCTTGACACTTTTTCTATGTTCAGCCATATCTTTCATATTGGTACATTCAATTTTTTGGCAAACAGTATTGGAACTTCTCTGCATCCCTTTTGTTGAGGGAGCAGGCAGGGACATTTTCACTTAAAAGAATAGTTTTCAACCCTTCATTTCCACCAGAAGTCTGCAAAAGTCCTATCTGTATTGCATTATTTACACAGGTAGTTTTTTCCCCAACCTCTCTTCGGCATTTCTTCATACAGTTGAAACATTCTTGATGTATAACATCATGTTGAACATATTGCCCTCTCCCGCCTCACCAGACCTCTTTTCTCTTCATGTACCAAGCCCCATGATAGAAACCTTTATAGTCAGGGTGTTGGAACTGGTGCTCTCGGAACACATTATATTCCACATCCCAGCATTTTTCCTGTGTGCACTAAGTGATATGTGTTTTGTTCACCAGATCTGTTGTTGTGAATAGATGAAAACAAGCTTCATGTCAGAAATATGGTTTCAGATTTGAAACAAAAGCTATTTATAAAGGCAACATTGCTCTGCACTTGCTATCAAATAATAGTAAGGAATCATTTAGCTGTAAATTAGAGCTTGCTACTTGGAATGCCAAATCAAGGCGTATTCCATCCCCTTTGACTGTAATTGAGTGATTGCAAGGTTTGCTTTATTTCTCTTTTTTCAATAATTTATGCATTTAATTGAGCTTTATATTAAAAAGTAAGCAATTTTAAACTGCTTATAGTGGAAAGTAGCCAAAATAAAGAGATTATTCCTTAACTTTTTATAAGTTTTGGGTAAATTAGGTATAGATTTATGTAACAGACAACTTTAATATGCAATTTAATGCTATTACTTAAATTTAACGAGTAGGTTATGCGGTGATAAGTTTTATCAGTCTCTGAATATTGCATAGAAACAAGGACTTGCCTTTGCATCGCAAAGTTTTCCACATATTTCTCCACCTCCAGCTTACTTCTTAGCTTGGGCCGCAGCAGTTTGTGCATGGGCTTGTTTGTGCATGGGCTTTCTGTCTCCATCATCAATGTCAGCATTATAGGAACTTTGGACAGCTTTTTTCAAATTTGTCTCTTGTTTTCCTTACGTGATATCCCTCAAGTGGCTCTGTCTTTTGAGTATATGCACATTTCCCCCTTGTTGTGGGGAACATTACGAGGCTTGAAGAAATTATTATGTATATTCTTTGCTTCCTCACCCATCCCCATAGCTTTATACTAAAAGTAGTACTCTATTATTTAATTATTCGGCATAATAATGCTTATGGAACTTTTCCTTGGCTTTTATACCTTTTTATTAAGAATCGGGGGTGATGAATCACATATGATGATAGTTTAAACAAATTTGGAATGTCAGCATCTCTTGATGCTTCATGGGAGTGTGTATTTGTTTTAGTCACAAAGGGCAATGGCCTCTTATCACTTTGACCTGTCATGTGGCACACTTATTTGTTTGGTTTGATTGATATGAATAGAGATGCACTGCATCTTATTTAAGTGAGAGTCAGCAAAAAAAGAAATACAGTTTTGAAATTTCAAACGTTTAAAACTTGTCTTATAGCCACTGAGAGATGAAAATACAATGCGTCATGTAATTTGATACCATGTGATGTCATACTTGCTGATATCAGCATGCTTGTGTTTCTTTTTTGTGGCAAGCATGCCATAGAAAGATAACATGAAGATACAAAGGCAGAAAACAATGATTTAAATAACAAGAATACGCTACTAATAAGTACAATACAACACAGCAACATGTAATGCGGATGCAATTTAGCTATAGACAGTGGTATGACATAAAATGATATTGCACTATTAACCTTGCACAAACATGACCAATTCTTTCTTACAATTATTCTCCAATATCAATGACTAAAATACAACTTTTTCTAAAAAATTTAAATTTGGTTATAGGACACACGGTACTAATTATACGGAAGAAGTGTGAACCAGTCTAGAAATGGGTGAACAAATAATAGAATATATACGTGTTTGGTGATCCATAATTGGTTAATAATGAAAATTAAAATTTTAATAAAAATATCTTTTTCAGAGCTTATCCTATCTGTAACTTAAGAAAAAATATAGACAAAATTATATTGATGCAATTTTAATATTTTTACAGGCTTGAAAGTAGCACCTGATTCATTTGTTGCAGAATCAATACCACGTGTTTCATGCACATGTAGATTCAAAAAATGCCGCGGGTCATATGGTGTTCTCCACACAGAAGCTTGCACCAAGAATAGTTGTGGATGGAGAAATATAAGTCTGATCATCAGCACCCATAAATGTTAAGTTATTGAATTTTGTTTCCATATGTTTACTATGGGAGTTGCAAAATGGAGGTTTACGTCTTACAGGATGTTAACCTGATAATAATAAATGTGTCCCGTTTCTAAAAGAAGTAACGGAGATATTGCGGGGAAACGCTATTTTGCTTCAGACTCCTCTGTAGATGAAATACTTTTTGCATGTTAAATCATTTTCATACAGTAATAACTGTTATTTCTAACTAGTAAATTACATTCAAATTGCAAATATTAAAATCAATGAGCAAACGAAGGAGCCATATTTTCGTTGGAGGCTGTTCGTTACGGTCCTTGTGTAGAAAATATCAGCTCGCTCTGGGTTTATGTTTGTTTCCTTTTCGAAAGCCTTTGTATTTAACACCAAAATCACTACTGATACATGATGACATTACACTACACTATATTACATGAGATATGATGACACTATATTGTTAACAGATGAGACGCAAAATTACTGCATGTTCCTTGGTTGTTTTATTTTTGTTGATGTTGATGTTGATGTTATTGCTATTAATGTCTCATTTAATAAAACAGCAAAACAAAATAATAAAGGAAATACGTAACAAATCACAATTCCACCTTCAATTAACCATTGCAGTTGTCATATGTATTACTTATGCAATTTGTTTGAATTAATAACCACATAATTTATACTTTATACTGCTAGTAATTGAAAACAACATAAATAACTTCCGAAATATGTAAAAGAAAACAAAACAAGGTCCATCCATGGAACAAGGTGTCAAGAGAATTTTCAAGAAAATAAATTGTCACCCACCAAGTCGTCATTACACTCCTGGTGAACGCTGCGTTTAACAATGCAGGATTTGTTCATTTAATGCTATCCAATAATGAGCTATCTTACGGATCACACTGATCGGCGTTTCGACGTACATTATGGGTAGTTGTTTGCAGATAGAGTAAAATATTGATTTTTCATTGCAGCTTCTGAATATGAGATACATGTAGAGTAGTCCGCTTTTTTGATACGACATCGATATATTTCCGTAATAAAACACATAAAGAAATAAACGTTTGCTGATTCGTGATGTCCTAACACATAATTTTAAATCGCCAATAAGGTTCCCCCATAAAAATTCACAAAGCGGTTGGTTTCTTCAAAATACTCATAATGACATTAACAATAGATATCTCCAGCTTCGTTTTAAATTGCAGAAACGGGACGTTTAGACAACACAGGAGAAAAATGGTGAAAATTATTCTGGAAATTTTGGCGGTCATACGCTTCCAAAATTTAAACAGTTGAATAATGCAATTTGAATAGTTTATCTAAGATTATTCATATTGCATGAAATTAATGAAAGCGTTAGAAAATGTTTCATCTTTAATTTACATGCATGTAATGAATAGTAAAGCCCTCATTATTATAATGACTGAGGTGTGAAACAGCAACATATCCATGTTTATACTAAAAGTAACAAAGAGACATCAAAGAATTTATTGAGTCATTGATATAAGGTAACAGAAACACTGTTTGTGAACAAAGAGACATCAACGAAGTTAGGGAGTCATTGATATAAGGTAAACAACTATTATCACATCACACGTACATACAAAACCGATAATAAGCTCAAACTGTGCCGAGATCATTTAAATGTGAAACGAGTAATTGTGTTGAAGAATTACCGTGATACATGATGGCGAAAAATCCAAAGATAGACGCTTATAACGTTTTGAAATAATTTACGGAGTTATCTAGTAATGGTATTATTTTTTCAAATGAATGGAGTGCAAACAACGTTACAGAAAAGATTAACTTGCTATTTTGTTTGAATGTATCTTACAGATTTATCAAAAGAGGCCCAAAAGATGTTATATGCGTTTTCGAACACCTATTCGAAACATATTAATACATTAATTCAATTAGGTATTATCTTAGAACAGCAAAGAGTTGAGCTTTGGTAAACATTTTGAGAAGAAACGAACAGATATATGATATTGTGCAAAACCAATAAAGGTACCTACGTTGAGTACAGATGAATGATGCAGTGATATATATATATATATATATATATATATATATATATATATATATATATATATATATATATATATATATATATATATATATATATATATATATTTACAAACGTACATAGTCTCGTCTTACATCGAGATGGTGCAATACTGTGTGTTGGTTATTCGAGATTAATTAGGCTGACACAATGACGGATGTATTTTATTTATCTTTACAAAATAATGTTATGATGCTAAAAGAATGAGCCTATTTATTACGAAAGCTAGATTTCCAGCTTTGAATTACCGTTCTAAAGTATAACCTCCACATCCATGTACGACACTTTTCAGAAGTGGAGATATAAAAGCGGCTACTGAGAAAAATCAAACCATTAGATAACGTGCTATGAACCTATAAATTTCAATGGCATTGAGACGTAGTACCTGCAAAGTGTATGTCTTGTAAGATATGAACTCTGTATCAGAACGTGCCGTTATGAATTCTGCAAATCGCATTTGCTCGCGTATCGTGTTAGTACAAGTGTTTGACCAGGTATTCAATGAATCGAAGAAGCACCTACCATCGATGCTTTGGATTCAGTCGAAGATAATCATTTTGTGTACGACGATGCGATGCTTGAAAAAATCAATCAATCCTGCGAGAATATTTAGACGAGGTCGACACAAAAGCACTGATATGATCTATTTGTCACAACGATACACACACGTGCATTAAGTGATAAGTAACAACTGTAACATGTTGATGCTATTTCGTGATATTGACAAAAAAGGAGAAACGGAAGTTTATTTGCAGTTTAACGCTCATCGGGAACCCTCTGAAGAAATTTTGCTTGCCTACAAAGACAATTAGACTGCGCGTGCCAAACACAATCGACGATGGTATATGGATCTGCATCAAAACATTCACACTGTTTGCAAATTTTCCAAAACAGGTGCCACTTTTGGAGCTAACCTTGCAAATAATCCCTGAACAACATCACCAAGTCCATCTCCGTAAATCGCTGTTGAGGTTGGTAATTGTGAGTTTATTGCTCTGACCGGTACAGGTCCATAATGACTATTGTGTACGATCATTTTATTTTATTTGTTATTTATCTAATCGCCCTGACAATTAGTCATCAACGAGTTCATCGATAAGTTCTCGGTAAACGCCGATATCCATAAGACCACCTTGAAATAATCGCCGACAAATATCAGCTGCTTCATTAATTATTTCTGGTGAGTTATTACCAGCTCGTTTTCCTCCTGTGAGAACTTCTAGTCGTGACACGTCATTAAGAATACTGTCAGGACATAGAGTAATAAAACCACCTTTGTAAAACCACTTAACGTTGCCCCCTCCTTCTCATTTGTTGTTTCCGCCTTTTTCTCAAAGAGTCATAAGGGTGATCTTTCCCACCTTGATGCTTTAAGTATCTCTTCAGACCTTTTAAGTTCTGACATCAACTTTTGCTGTGGTGATTGTTGTTGTTCTATTTGTTGCTGCGGTGGAGGAGGTTGTTGTTCATTAAGCTCTCTATCAAGTCTTTTTATTTCTTCAACAAGTGTATTGTATTTATAATCATTACGCTTTACTTGTTTTATGTTGTAATATATACGATATACCCATTTGTTTACTCTTTCATAGCCTGATTTTAATATTTTAGATTTATCATACATACTAAATAGTATTTTTTTAGTTAAATCATCTTCTATAATTTTTCTGATATCTTCGAGAAACTCATCCTTAAATTTTTTAATCAATTCAATGTTTTCTACTATTGGTTTATATGCAAGTTCTTTTTTCACGTCGGCGACTTCAGTACGAATTTTTCCAGTACCCTCAAGTATTTCTTCATCGACAGGTGGAGGTTGATCTGCAACTATATCAGTTCGAAGATCTCGTAATATCTTTTTTGTTTGCTTGGTTTTTCTTGCTATTTTTTCAGTCTGTTCAGCAGTCTGTTTTGATACTGGAAGATCTTCTTTGATGACAGGTGCAACCTTTTCACTAGCTGCAGTGACGGGTTTAAATAACTTTTCCGTACCCGCTGGGTATTCAACTTGCGCTTCTTGCTGCACCTGTAGGTTTTTTCTGAATGAGTCTCTAACAGGAGGAAATTTCTTAATTGCTTCTAGTCGTTCTTGTGCTATCCTTGCAGTGAAAGATTCTGGATGAACCATTATTTGATATAATAATTTTTAATTAATAGCAGCAGAGAGGGCGTGACCTCAAGTTGGTTCGTTTTGTAATGTATTCACACGCTTGATGAGTTTTCAGTCAGAGAAAACAAACATCAAAATAAAATGAACTAACCTCAAAGAAGGACTCTTGGAGAGGAACTCTTGGGAGGGAGTCCTCAACGTGGTTAGTTATTTTTTATTTTAAGGTATTTACGTCATCTTTAATCCTTTTTTTTGGAGGGCTTATTTTGACATTTGGAACATATTTTGCTTGGTCTGTTCGCCCTCTCTGCTGCTCAAGGTCCACAGAACTCACAATTGCCCGAGATTTCAATATTACGCAGGTAGATATTTTCTATGATGGTATAGCAGCTGTGGAAGTAAAGAAAATAATAATTAGTTAGAAGTGCGTGTACGTGTTTCACATGATCAAATTCGGCCTGTTGATATCCATTTGTATTACGCGATCATATTATATATAGAACAACCCTCAACGTTGTAGATGTGAAACAACAATCGAAGTGGAAGAACAACTGCAAAACAACACCACCAACAGAACCGAGTTGATCATAATACACGAACGCGTGTGTTTGGTAGTAGATGCTATTTGTCGTTTTGCCGCGGCACCAACTCTTGGAATTGATCTTGCTACAAATATGACAACAACAGCCATCACAGTTGAACCAAAAAGAATTATTGATGGGGCTATATTTATAGGCCTTTACGGAAACTGATTTATTTCCCCTGAGAGGGAAGATCTCTAGCACCGGCAATCACTTCCGGGGGTTATGCAATCAGCAAAATTGCGTTCATGAATAAAGGAATCTTTGAAATTGATAACATATATAAAGACAATTCTTCAAAAGTAACAATATGATGTATGGTTAAATGTCACATGCAATTAACAGCAGCAAGACTGGTTATCTGTTGTATACAATTTCTCCAAAGGACACAGTTTTACAATTTATATAATTGGTGTCCAATTGGAAGAATGTTTAAAAACTTTCCCTAACAAAGTGGAATTAACTGTCTTGCAATTTAGGATGTCAAGCCATAAATTTCCTGGTGAAATGTGTCAATGGAATACAATTCCATATGAAGAAAGAAAATTAATCAAATGTTAAAATAATGATTTGTGTTTCGAATTCCATGACGTCTTCAAGTTTGAATTCTTCACGGAGGCTAGACTGAATTTGATTAAGAAATATTATTACATAAAACTGATTATTTGGAAATATCGACACTTAATGAAAATAAGAACAAATTACAAGTGAAAAATTTAATCATATTAGCTAACAAAATTATGACTGAATGAGAACTGAATAGAGGACAGGATAACTACATATGCTGATTTCAAATTCCAACGGTTTGCGACTTTTTAAAAATTAAGTGAAAAATATCAAGAATGCATTCATTTAAATCATTGATCATTTTCTTTAGATACTTGATTGACTTGCAATATCTAGATAATCCATTTTCTCTCTCTCTCTCTCTCTCTCTCTCTCTCTCTGTGTGTCAGTGCGTTCTCTTACTGCTCCTTTTTGTTTATATTGCTCCATAATGGTTTTGTATATAATAGAACTTATATTGTACTTTACCCATGCCTTGTTTGCACGGCATGAGTTTGATATTCTCATTAAGACTTGTTCTGTTCAGTAGTTCTACATTTTAAAAATAATCTTTAATCTGAATGATGATTAGCGATTCGTGAACGGGAGAAATATATCACTCCTCTGTAAAATCCACCAAAAAAAACCATATTTACCACATAGAGATTTCTCTGTTTTCATATTTTCGGCAACATTTTATTATAAGCAGCTGTAAAAGTATCTGACCCGTGTTCATATCAAGTTGCCTATATGTTAACGTCTCCGCGTGCATTGCTTTGATCTTTGCGAAAAGACTAATTATCATTACAAAGCGTGCTGACCGCAAATTATTTAAAGAGGTTTCCATATCAATGGAGATTTCACCGGAGAAGATGAATTTACATTCTTCAATCAATCTTTTGCAAACATATGACAGAAAATCAATATAAAACCTAGCATAACCATTCACATCTTTACTGAGAAATGGTATCTACTGCTATACGGAAATGCAATGGCAAATGTCCGAAACTCAACGTGTTGGGCTTGCTTCAATTTGCGTCTTACTGGTTTTAAAACTTACGTAAACAATGTGACAGGTTTCTGGTATTAACAGTCCTCGGAAGTTGAGATGGGCATGCACAATGAGTGGACAGAAGTCCAATTGAACAGGAGCAACCTAGATTCCGAAAATATGTAGCAGGAAAGTCAACCTGATCATAGTCTGTGATCATTTTTTTAATCTATTATGCTAGTTTTAATGGATGAGTACTGGCGTCTCTTTCAATCTTGCCATCTTCTTATCTCTTCACTTTGAGAGCCAAAACTATTTATTTAGAATTTTTTTAATTAAATGCAAAAAATAACAAAATAAAGAAAATATTTTCGTGAATGCCACTTTCAAGCCTTATTATTATTATGTATCAGTTCTAATGTCCTTTTTGGCATCTCAACGGATACGGAGATACAGTCATTACATTAAATAGTTTATTCAAATAACTAGCATTTGCTTATCAATACTAAAGTGTTTGTTTTGGAATGTTTGGAAATTGTAGAAATATATGCTACAACATTAAGCGATGATATCTTCATTCATTCCTATCTCCATAAAATAAACCGCTTTCTTTCATGTCAAAAGAGGTTATTTCGTCTTGTTATCTATTAATTAAACTTACAGCTGTCTTAATTGAACAAATAAACGTAATATACAATGACATGGTCAAAGTTTGTTGCTGATTTCATTAGTTTTATTTATAGTCTATTGTTTTTTGTTCATCTTGTATGTGTATCAGTTTTCTGTTATGCGTTGTTATTTCTAGTTTATGGTTCACTGTTACCGTTTATGGCTTAGGGTTATTATTATCATTTAGAATTTATGTTTTTGGTATGCGGCCTTTTAGACATAACACTTACCGTTTGTTCTGAATTTGTTCCACGTTCATTCGGTGTTATATGTGTCAATTGAAAGAAGTTGTTGTTTAGGGTTTTGACGCCATTTCTCAGCGCAAAATAGGATATAGATGGCGGTCAGTATAACTGGTGGAAGAAGAACCAGGGAAAACTTCGGTCAGAACCACCTACCCAAGGGAAGTTACTGGCAGCTTTATCACATACCCATATTGGCGAACCTGAGACTCGAACCCTCACAGAAAGGTATGAAATATAAGTGATCGGTAAAGGGCTCTTTTAGAAGACTCGTCCACACGACGATCTTCAATTGAAATACGTCTGAATTCATTTAACTTTGACGTTTTATCTAGAAAATCTTCTGACATAATGTAACAAAACGGAGTGCAAGAGATTCAAACTATTAATCTACATTTATGTACTGTATAACCTGCAGAACTGGAAAACAATCACAATTGTTTAGGTGGATATAATCGATTACCTTTCACATTTTTATGTGGTTTACATCATGGTCAGTAAAAGAAATTTGCTTCATAATATGACATTGTAAATAACATTCGTATTATTATGCTAGTCTGGTTCCCTGCTTGGTATGTTTTCTGCGTAGCACTCCGCTATACTAAGTATAGAGGAGTGCAATGCAGGGAGCAGACTAAGCAGTGAACCAGACTATTATTATGCAAGCCTCATTACAGCTTTGAAAACAAGTGACGAATTAACGACGAAAATACACGACAGGTTTGTCTTCAAAGACAGACACAATTTTGAACTCTTCCTGTGTCAGACCCAAGTATATAGCACGTAATCAAGTTGGGCAATGGTTGTGTGTGTGCGATAAACTTGTCTTCTTATCTACGATAGCACGGTACATGTAACTGCAATGAGTGTTTGAGTAATTTACTTCTCTGTTCATTTTAAAGGTGAGGCACAGTAAGGAAATACATAGACTCTGTTTTCTGGGCCGTAGGACTAACTATTAAGGACGAAAAGGTAAGTTATTTGAAAATCTTTCACAGTCGCTAGATAAAATACAAAAGGTCGGCCATGACGGGCAACCGATGTTATGTTTTAAAGCATTGTTGTGATTTGTGTGTGCATTGTGGGAGGGGCTAGTTTTGAGGGTGTCAATGTAATATATGTCTGTCGATACAACAAAGACTCACTGAGTATGTAAGGACTCACAGTTGTTCTTTTTGAACTTTACAAATTTATGACTATGATCTGTGTGTCCCTAGCATAGGTCTTATGGAGACATATAACGTGTCAGTACATCATAATTTATAATCATATTCATAAAATATCAGTTCTAGTGAAGGACGTTATTATGCGTACATGGTATGATATAATTTGTTTTCAAAAAATCGTCACAGGGACTCTGTGCTTAGATGTAAACATAGTTACTGTTATATTGGACATATCAATGAATATAAGCCGAAGGGCGTTTGATCTAGGGACGTTATAAACGTAAAGTTTAGATAGTGTTTCCATGAAATATAATGACCTAGTATCGTTGAGTAAAATACAATCGGTATTTTATTTTCATTTGCATTCTCTATGCACTCATAGCCAAGGCTAAAATTATTAGGCAGACATGGATAGTTTTGGCCATTGTTATGCACAGTTTCCACACTCATACTTTTTAAGTCAAAAGCTTTAAAACGTGTTAATATTGTGAAGTTTTCTGAAGGTTCATGGGCAGCAGAACTCGTTCTATTTAGGAGGGTATGGTTCCCGTTCATGCTTTACAGACGTTTTAGCTTTATATCACAAAATCAGTATCAGAAAAGTTTAGTCCCATGGAGAACGTAGCATTGAGTTCAGCAACAACGTAACGATTGGTTTAAACATAGTTTCTTGCTCCTAAATACAAATTAAATTGGGCACAAGTTCTGAAAGTTACTGAACTAGAGAAAGCAAATCTGAAACATGGTAAAAGTACATGGTTAAATGTATCTATTTGTTCTATTAGTAGGTATAGACAGACATAATACGTAAATCTCGTATTTCTATGATGTTTACGCGTTTAGAGAGTACAATAGATATCAATGGTTTCCTATATAACTAGAAAGATTGCAAAAAGTCTAGTGTAAACTGCAGTCTGTTTACAAAGAAATATGTATTGCAAATTATATTGAATGGTATACTGGTGCTACAATGGATGTAAAGAAGCTGCTGTAAAATGATATGGAAGTGAACTAATATATCGGAGAAAGACATAAAAATTAGCTGGTACAAATGTTTCATAATTTGACTAGTCTATGCAGTTTTGTTTTTCTTACAGTAGTCTAGAGATATAAATTTCTAAACTCATTTAATGATAGATTGAATATGTACCTACTTAGAAACTAAAATGATCGCTTCAAACGTCCAATACGTCACTAATGTCAGAAATAAATTGTACGCATATAATGTCCTCTTGTCATAATGAACGAACTTTTCGGTTTTTCAGGTTTATTTTAGTTATTTAACTTAGTTAATATCTGAATTTAGAGATGTCCTTGGCAATAAAGCTGTGGTCGTGATTTCATTTCATTTTCATTGCTTTCGATCGCTTGTAATAACATATTTATGTGCATTTGTTTCCCAGATCACGATTTGTGAAAATAACATCCATGATGATTTTCATTAAGATTTTTGATGGAGCTGGACTATTCCAAGATTCTTCGCCTGCTTGGAAATTATATGCAAAGTGTTTTATTACTCTATCTATTCCTAATTAATGGGTCTTATGTGTAATTCAAATGCAGTCGTAACTCTAAGTGACACATTATCATCTACGAATTATGCATCTGCTTCTGCCACCACCGGCTTCAGGGCCTTCACAATACTGGGCGTAAATGAACTGACAATGCTGGTAGTGTTTCATGCATCCACAATTGCCTTGCAATGTCGGATATCAGTGAATACCAGTGGTGTCAGTGTCTGATGTAGCATGCATCATAGCATCAGTATCTTCTGACCAATTTATTGCAAAGGTCTCTCTTGAAGAAGAGATGCAGCTGTCATTGTCATGCTTTGTAAGATGACAATGTTCTTTGAAATATATGCTCGTAATGTTTAATTCTCATAAAATAACTAGGATTCAATGTAATGCTCGCAAAACTGCTTTGATGCGTTTTTTAATAGTGGCCGTGAGCTTTGATAATGACCCAATTTGAACTGGAATTTTCGTATTTTCACGGTAAGTAGAATGCCTAAGATGTTTGATAAATTTATAGTTAGTTGATTTACACCTATTGCCCAGAGAGGATTCTGTATTGTGGCCTAGTGGTTAGAGCGTCTGCCTCGGAAGCGGGAGGTCATGGGTTCGAACCCTGGCTGAGTCATGCCAAAGACTTATAAATATGGTACTAACAGCTGCCTCGCTAGGCGCTGCGCATTAAGAGGTTAGTGTTAGGACTGGTCGGCCTAGGTGTCAGGATAATGTGAATGGGTGGGACATCATGCTGCATGTCTGCGGCATGATGACCCACTGCTAGACATCACTGTAAACTGCCACACTGCAGACATCGTAGCGATATGACTGAAATTTGTTAAGCTACCTTAAAAATCCTAATCACACACTCACACACTCATACACACGGGGATTTTGTATTGCTGGATCAAACTGGATTTTGACTTTTAACCTTTGACATTAAAAACCACAGGCTTTGTTTTCATCTTAAGAATAAAATACATTGTTTGAGGTCTGGTTAATATGGAAGTAGATTGACGGTTATCGCTCAGAAACACGACTCTTACTGAAGGTCTGGATGTACAGATGAACAATTCTTTTGGGACGGAGTAATTCACAGATTAAAATTTCACCGGGGAAATGAAATATGTGTCCGTAAATAGTTTACTGTACGCGAGCACAATACTGGATGAAATCAAATTATAATTCCAATTGCTTTTAAACACAGTGTCGCTGAATCTTCACATAATAAATGCTGACAACCATGTAAAGGTCCAACCGTTATGTATTAACTTATATCAGAGAAGGTCATCCAAACTTGCTCGAACTAATGGTTTGACTTTATAGACATAAACCGTTTGATAACTTCCAAAACGTGACAGTACTGTTTCTTTAAAATGAAAATTCCTCAAGCTTTTATTGCAGATAAATAATCCGGTTGTTTGAGAGATATTTACTGTCACATCTTACTAACATCCGCACACGCTGAGTATAAGAATTTACATCTCCATTCATGATATAGTGGTGGTGTAGAAAATGATGTCACTAATATCATTTTCAATGTATTTCGAGTTTGTTGGGTATTGCAAGTAGCAAGCAGTCTTAGAATATGTTCAAGATATTTACCTTATTCACCAGTTATATTGGGAAATAGCACAAGCCTCCAAAATATCAATTCGGTTCTATTTACTCTAGACTCTGTATGCTCCATCCAAAGTTACTTTGTGTGCCAGGAGTTTGTTTTTTTTACAAAGGCTGGTTGCTGTTTTGATTTATATGAAGTGCTTGCACTTTGCAATGACCGTTCCAAAAACACCATTATCGCTGATAAAGATACTAAATGCATTTGAAAGACATATAAAAATGTTCACTCCGATAATAGTATTATAAAGGGTCTTGAATATAACAAAGCTTCTGTTTACAAGACCTTTCGTAAAAAAAATATCAGCCCTATTAGACTGCCTCAATGTTTGATGTTTAGAACTATAATGTTTCTCTTTTTTTATCTTTCAATAGGCAATATACCAGCTCAGTTCAGTGATTTATCCTTCTTTCTTGATTGATTCGTGATACGCTTACTCTGCATTGTTAGCTTGAATCAAACTACTGGAATAAATAGTTATGGATGGTTATGGATGGGTTTATTTATTGATGTGTAAATGTTTGGTAGTCTTTTAATACGTAAATTAGGTACGAAATAATTTATGTACTTTTGAATGATTCGGTAACAATTTACATTTCAATAAATATCAAACCATGATAATTCCAAATTTATTCCTTTCTGTCATCATATCAACATGTTTCATCAACAAAGCATTCAATGTTAGATAACTGTTTTCTTTCATTAGCGTCAGCAATGCATCAGAATACTTTGCCACATCTTCGCCAGCTAATATATGGAGGAGTATTAAAGCGGGTCATGACAGTGAACGAATTAAATTTGTCGCTCGGTATAATTATTGTTAAGCCAGTTTATGCGTTTCCAACTCTAGGCTTGTGTATGGTACATGTTGTCTTAGCAACCGTTGTTCTTGCTTTCTGTGCATTTCAATCCTTGAAAACCTAAATCGTGTTCAATTTTAATGGGATACCGATTTCTTTGTTTCAACTTCTAATCGGTGATTTTAGTCAGGGGGGTTGCAATTTTTGATTGGGAATCACTTGGATGCGGAAGAGGGGCGAGGGAAATTTTGTTTTTATTAGTATGCTGTACGGCGTTGGTAAAGATAAAGCTTCGCATAGCATAAAATTACCAGGAAACTAGGAACAAAAAGTAGTCCCCAGAATTTACAGATATGTAAAAACATTCCAGATCAGTATCAGGCGACCGTGCATATCCAGCCACACTGCTGAAAACTCAGTCAATTCATAACAGATCAGTATCAGGCAACCGTGCATATCCAATCACACTGCCGAAAACTCAGTCAATTCATAACAGATCAGTATAAGGCAACCGTGCATATCCAATCACACTGCCGAAAACTCAGTCAATTCATAACACTTGAAATTATTAAATTTTACACTGGATTCAGCAAATGCTGTCAGGTGTAAATGAACAATTCTAGAGTTTTCCTGTTTCGTTTGCCGCACTACGCGTGTGTGCCATGCAGGAAAGGATGCTGTTGATTCACAGCTGGTTATCTATCAACTGATTTCAACTTGTTGAGGTCTGTTTATGAATAGATGGCGTGCTATGGTTCCCTAGTATAAGTTATACACTGAGATGTAGGGATTCTTTTCGAGACACTCCATTCAAGCTGGTGTAAAACTTTTTCACATCTCTGGTAATAATAATGATATTGACAACAAAAAAAAGTCACTAACACACTAATAACAACAAGAACAACAACAACTTAAAACAACAACTGGGAGAATATCAGCTTCAGAGGACTATGCCTTTTCAGCCCTTTTTCGGACACAAACTATTCGGATTGTTCTAGCTTTCATTTTCATATCCTTGGATGTGGTTTGTGGTAGAAGATCCCATGACAATATATGAAGTTGTTAGTATGCTTGCGGCGTACAGTATAGAGTGGATTATGTTCGGAAAATGGGCACATTTTATAAGATATGCATTTAGTGATCAGTGGAGATATTATACTTGTCAATTGGTCAAGGAACTACCGACAACATATAATCATATTCAGGATTATCGTATTTCTTTAGTCAAAATATTAATCGTCTCAAGCCATTTTTAGTCACTTAAACAGCGTACGACTTAACTACATTACAGATGAAAACAATCTGTGGTATTTTTTCGACTACAAGAAAATATTAATTTATCCTATAACAGTTTCTGAGATTGAGAAGTTTAAACAGGATTGGAGCATAGCTATTGGAACTGGAACCTACAAAAATGATCCTGTAAAAGCTTGACCGAAAGAGTTGGAAAATAATGAATATAAATGTGTCAAATGACGTATAAAAGATGTTATCTAGAGATGCAGAAATCTTCATAATATTTGTAGATTTGGTACATGTAATTTGTGCTATGACATGATATATCACCAATATTGAATCAGTGGATAAGTTGGATATTTTTCATAACGAATTAAAAGATATCGGCATGAAAGCCATTATAAATATTTATATTTCACGGGATTTGTGTCATTCAGGCTAGGCTTGCCTCAATCCTGAAGAGAATTTTGATGCTTTGTTTCTTGAGATACATCTCTGAATTACTTGGTTAACACGATTTAATTAAACGAAGTTGGAAACCGAAATCAAAGCAAACGTATTTGAACGTCTGGGCAAAGTTGAACCGTCTCAGATTTAAGGTTCACCGCAGACGTCGTTCTACTGCTTCAGCTCAGAACCAGCCAAAACTGTTGGCTGTCATACTCGAAGGAATGAATCAACTTGAGATTACAAGGGACCAACTATTTAGGATTATATTTTTGTAAGCTGTTCTTACCGCCATTCGTTCTACGAGTTTGTGCTTTATTTTAATACATTATTTAGCCTCATATAAGTTAAAACTTACAAGTCTTTTCTCGATTATTTTAAACAATGGAGATGCCATTAATTACGTCGCTTTTATATTTTACTTTTTAAATTTTCACATTTGTTTTTAATATTTTTAAAAAATCTAGAACAAAATAACACTGGGATAGCTTGGTTAGAACATTCATGTACATTCTACTACTAATAAGGGTAGAAACTAAATAAAACTAAAACACTAAGATTATCTCCCTTAAGCATTAAACATGTTGTGAGTTTTCAATATATTTCCACTCTGCTCATAGTACCAAAAGATATTAGAGTGTAATCCATGATCAAGATTGCAGTTTTGAGTGGCTATGATAATTTGAGTGAACCAGCTATGGAATAACAATATTGTCTAGGAACATGGTTGTGTAATTGTGATTTTAAAGAAATATGTGGTCCAGTTTAATATAACTATGGTCTATGAGGATGGGGATTTCTTTGTTTAAATTTATATGTTAAAAATGGTATTGTGTAGAGATAGTATGTTCACGGCTGATTTAAAAAATATAAAGTAGTCTAAGACTATCAATACCGAACTTCTGTCTTTGACAGATGGGAGATTCCATATGATTCTTTTTATAATTATTTTTTATTTCTTTCTTGTGATACCTATAATGCAATTTCTTCATCTTCCCCATTTATTATTATTATTATAATTATTATTATTATTATTATTATTATGAAATTACTAGAAATGTCGATAAACTATCATTAGCGTTATAAAAATGTAATTAGCTTGCACAATATCATGTTACAAATGAGATTATGCACAAAAACATGACAATATATCACACCAAACTTTGTCTTGAACAACTACACCTAAACACCTTAAGCACGTGTCATAGTGTTAGTCTATTTTCAGTGAAATTGCGAAACGTATGACGGGAGAAGAATACTTACCAGGAGTGAATTCATGCAGATGATTGTATACTTTGATCATGCCTTTTTTAGTAAATCAAATGAAAAAATAATTCATAGAGAATACTATTTTAGTCCAATGAGCACTTTGTAGCTCCAATGAATAATTGAAACAAATGTTTCCTCTCAAATAATATCTAATACAACATTAAAAACATATGCAGACTGACGTTACATGAAGAGCATAAGAAATAAGAATGAAACAATTGTCCAGCTCCACGTCCTTATCAACAGACATGATGGGTGAAAATGCATTTGGCTCCTAGTAGATACGTGATATTTTGCAAATATAAAACATGGTAAAATAACCCATCTGGCCTAACCCATCCAATCAGAAATAAATAATTCCTCTAAGGACCCACATAACCGCAGCAGCCAATGAGAAATTACCCCAAACTTGTCAGCAGGTTTTATTATTAATATTATTATTAATGATCGGAGACACCTACGTACACACCTATTTAAAGATGCTACGCAATCCACACTCTTAATATCTTAAAAGAGAAATTTTATTCCCTGTTCATAAATTAGCTATCTAATATCTGATATATAATCATTGTAATTTACAGTCATGAACACATGTTATACATACTATGGACAAAAGCATTTACCAAGAGCTACGTAAAATATAGATAACAAAGATAGTGTGCTATTGAAGAAAACTAATAATTAATATGCACACACACAGAGAGAGAGAGAGAGAGAGAGAGAGAGAGAAAACAAATCTATCGTGCTGCTTATACAGCGGTATTTTGTTTGATTCAGCCTTAATCTTAGAACGCTAGGTACTGTCTAATTGGGTTCCATGTCTCCTCTGTTCTTTGCCCATCCTAGGAAATACCACTCGGTGATAATGCATAGAACATGAAATTAGCAAATATGTGATTCCGTTAGTATTACACAGTCAATCGAAAAATAAGTCAACTAGGTTTCTAAATTAAGCTATTTTAAAAGAGCCAAATTCCAGTTTAGCTTCTGATGATGATCAAAGCCTTTGATCCTGATACCGTAGTTTCACTTTCGTTAAAATTCAGCTTTCTAATAGCGACGACTTCACATTTCTGGAAAGTATACGTATTCAGTATTTATGAGTATTATTATGGTTCAGTGATGGCCAGAGAGAAGCGGATATTTATAAGAACAGTAATACTTTGGGTAAAATAATGTTTTAAAGCGCACATGATGTGTTCTTCACCGACGTTTCTTAACGGGCCATACTTTTTCCTATGCAATAAAAACATTTTAAATTGTTTTATCATCATGCTGTTGATAAATGGAGATAATGTACATGATACATTCAAGCATACGGACATAATATAATTGTTTTAAAATAATTGCCAGCTTTATACCCGTCACAGAGCTCACCAAAACAAGTATTTTGACCTTCAGCCTCATTACGGCCACTTGTATATAGAAAAACTCGATACAAATCTGAAATAAGAAAGTGAGGCTTCTGATTATTCCTTCAGTTCTTATAAAGACCAACAAGGAAAGCTATGTATGTATAAAGAGCAGCCAGACAAACTTTACACGAAAGAGTTTGGCAATCATTTAAACTTTGGGGATAAAATTAGTTTGTTTTTTCCTTGCTACTATTTAATTTTAAAGATATTTAGGTGAAAATAAACTATAATGGTATTTTTAAATATAAACATTATATTGAGTATTGTGTTGCCGGCCAATGATACTAAAAATGACACGAAAATTTCATATCTTCTTTTGTTCATTGAGTGTGAACCTTTGCTGGAAATGCAAACGTCAACCTTTGGGAGTTTAAAAGAATAATCTTCTTTTCTCAATGGTTCAGACAGCACTTAACTTTGTCCTGCTTTTTTATATAAATTACATTTCATGTCTAGTGTTACTATTTAAACATCAACTGATTCTGTTTAATTCGTGAAGTTCTGCAATCATATGTCTTAACAAACATATATATTTAACATTTATCCTCATGTTGTTTTGTATACATCACTATTCTCTCATAAAAGCGCGTATTTAAACAGCCGTCTAAATAATATGCATTGGGAGCGTTCGCAGATAGTTTGATATTTATAAATTTTAAACGAATAATCAGGTTTCTATTTAAAGTTTTTATTTCGCTAAATATCTCATCATTGTTTTAAAAGACGTGAATATTCTGGTGGCAGCCATTGACTTCGGAACAACTTATTCAGGGTGGGCCTTCAGTTTCTTGCATGAATACAAGAGGGATCCAACACAAGTCTCTGCCAAATGTTCGTCAGGGGGCAAACTTCTTTCCCAGAAAACTCCAACAACTGTGCTCATCAGACCAGATGGAAAAACATTGGAATTATTTGGATTTGAAGCAGAAGACAAGTATGCTGAACTTGCTGCTGATGGATTACACAGAGAGTGGTACTACTTCCAAAGATTTAAAATGCTTCTAATGGACAAAATTGTGAGTTCATGGAATATTCAATTAACAGTTTTCATTATTTCGTTTACATTAATACACAAAATGCAAAACACATTCATACACTTATTTATCTAAATCATTCTTATGAGTTTCTCATCTAAGATCTTTCATTGTGTTGTTATAGTTATAATGGGTAAGATGAAGATGCACTTTATCATATAATATTGTATCATAAACAGATTGGACATTCTCTGCTAAATACAATTTGCTTATTTGCCTCATAATAACAAAATGTTATCCGCAGATAACATACTAGTAGCTATACATCCTCAAAATTCGATTAGGGTCTGCAGAGAACTATACAACTTGAAGATGAAACTGGGAAAGAGCTTCCTGCAAAGACCGTTTTCTCTTTGACAATCAAATACTTGAAGGACGATTTGTTGAAGGAATGTTCATCACGTATTACCGAGCTAGTCCGACCAGAAGACGTCGTGTGGGTTCTGACAGTTCCCGCTATTTGGAACGATTCTGCAAAACAGTTCATGAGAGAGGCAGGAGTCGAGGTATTTAGATTTTACTTACAATTTATTTATACTGTGTTATGCCTGTTCGTCAAATTTGTCTCCAGAAGGGATTTTGTAATATTCCCGATTTCTATAAAGTAGCCCATGACCTGCTAAAAATCTAATGAATCGATAAAGTATTTGGCTATTATTTATTATTTGAAACATTCGTAGTGCACCTAGCGTTTTATATTGTATATGTTTACCAGTAACTCGCAAAACAGAGATCAATAATGGATTGGCTATCGCATGTGCTTTTCAGGAAATGAGTGTAATGTTACGTTATGCGGCAGATTGGCATACTGACCCACATTCACACGGATTAAATTTGCAGATGTTTACTGTTATATTTGTATATCTTTAGGCAGGGATAAAAGATGAACAACTGAAAATCGCACTCGAACCTGAAGCAGCATCACTATTTTGTCGCTTTCTTCCGATTCAAAATATGATTGGGGATGTTGGAATCTCTACCATGAAAGAAGGTTCCATGTATATGGTCCTTGATGCTGGAGGTACGTGTAATTAAAATTTGACAACGGAATGCAACGCTCATTCACCTTTTATACGACAAACCATGACAATGCAACATGTTTCACTTGTGGGGAATGATCATAGTGGTTAGTATGATAGATTTTGTAAGGTGAGTTTGTTCTTTGAAACTATTAGTAACACAAAAACGGAATTCATACAAAGAGCAATTTTTTTTATTTCCGGTTGAACACGGAAAATGGCAAAAAAGCTACAGTAATTAACTTCCAAGAGTCCCAGTTAATCCTCTACTTAAACACACACACACTCACACACACACACACACACACACACACATATATATATATATATATATATATATATATATATATATATATATATATATATATATATATATATATATATATATATATATATATATATATATGAGCATCCCAAAACCTGCACCGCTGAACCCCTTTAACTTTACAATCATGTCTTCTTCCGTAGATTAATGTACTCTTTTATGTTTATTCAATTTATATTGTGCATGACCTTGGCTGTGATTTATAGTCGAGTCTTTTTCTACCTAACTCTTGTCATGTAATGTCTACATGAGTTTTGCCATCTTTATAAGAGGTAAAGATGTTTACTAAAATTTAAGTTCAAGAATTGAACTTGTTTACGAATTATTAAATTTTACCATTTGAAATTAATAAAACATCCAGGGTATTTTGCTGAGTCCGAGGTCAATACAACTGGTACATCAGTACATTCAAGACTACTGAATTCATTAGGAATATTCTTTATTTTTGCACTTGTGATAGAACATTTAGGATTATTTCGGATATAATTCAAAATACTGCAAGTTCCTTTCAAATTTTTATTTTTGTTTTCTAGATAATAAACCATTTGTTTATTGAATCTTATAAAACTTGTCGATTTTGCTTCGTTATTTAACTTAGATTAAGAATATTGAGTCGTAATGTAAATAAGGGTCTAATCTGGGATCTGAATTTCATTAAAATATTTTAGGTGAGATATTAGTAGATTTTCTGCAAAATTTTAAATTGACTTTATTTCGTAATTTTTCATTTTTCCTGTTGACGATTTTAATTTCATACATTTAATAAATCTTTAGTGAAACCAACATATTCAAACCAAAAGAGGTCAGAGTCTATGAAAAACGACAAGTTGCTGAGTTTGCTGGATATTTTGATATTTTGGAAGTGAAAACTATTGGTGTAATATTTGGTGGAAAAGAAAGTTTGGCTGATACTGCCTTGGGTTGGGTTAGTAAGTTTGTCTCTGGATTTTATACGATATTGAAGGAATTGCAGTTAAAACCAGATGAAAATGGAATTAGGAAAACTTCAGTTTCAGAAAGAAAGAAAGAAATTGCAAATTCAGAAAGAGGAAAAGGAAAGACATATGCAAATGCAGAGAGTAGAAAGAAATACAAATGCAGTTGAAGGAGAAGGAGAGGCAAATGCAAATGCAGAGAGAGCGAGAAGAACGAGACATATGATTGCAGAGAGAGAGAGAGAGAGATAAAAAGAAATGCAAATTCAGAGACAAAAAAGGGTAATGAAATATAGATTAAAAGAAATATAACGGGCAGGCGGAATTGTCTCCCCTTTTACATACAAGTTCAGGTTTTGATGTTACTAAAAATATTAAGTTAGTACCCTCTTTACATTAAAAAGTAGATAAATACTTTCCACAGAGGAATTACTGAAAGTTTGAAATGGAAAAGAGCATTGGACTTTATAATTACAAAGTGTACCTAGTGACAGACCTCATGAAATCTGCATTTCACTGTTGGTACAACAATGTGCTGATTATGATGTGTTTACGGAATGTATCGTTAAGACTTATGAGTTTGTACATGAAGCATATATACAAACGTTTAGGAACTGTAGAAAGAAATTGAATAAAACCATGTCAGATTTGCAAAGAAAAGAATACCTATTGGATAGGTTTGCTCAGACAGGAAGGTTGATAAAGATTACGATAACCTCAGACAGCTCATGTTAATTGAAGAGTTCAATAATTGCCTCCATAGTGATGTCAAGACCTTTCTTGATGAGCAGAAGGTGGAAACTGTGAAAAACGCTGCTCGCACAGTTGGTGATTATTCGTTGATTCATACAATTTCACATGTCAGTAATCCTTTCTCTCAACATTGGTTTGGTAAAAAATATCATTTCAGCACTATTCCAAATGCTCATATTTCAAAGATGTCAGGATCATGCTTTTGTATTGAAAGCAATACACTGGTTGGGACAAGCAAACCTCACTCTTGTATTATGGAGAATTATGAATCATTCAGATTGAAAGGTTCTATATCACTTATTAGTGATTCTGCCAAGCCTATCCCTATTCAAATATTAAGAAATACGTTATCTTCTTAGAATCTTTTGTTATCTCGTTTTTACCCTTGTTTGTAAAATTGTCTTCCAGTTAAAGTGTTCTTATTTAGGGAGATGACAGCGGCTATGTTAATGGTAATGCTCCTCTCAATTGTGTCATGTTAGCTTCAGATTTAGTCTAAGGACTCGTGACAGTCTATACCTATCAAATGTATTAATTTATCACTATGCAATCACGTAGCTGTAGATAAAATCGTGGTTACTCCACTTATAACTGACAAGCCTTATTTGGATCATAAACTTTATCCTGCTGAGATTGAAATCCTCGATTTATAAACTGCTTATGGAGTTACCAGAGCTGTAGCAAAATGAGCTCATGAGAATGATGTTGATTGGGGAATTATTCCTTTAGCTGATACATTAATTCCTCAGTCTTCTCATGAATCAGTTTTGCTTCCGGTATTGATCAGTCAAGAGGTATTGATCACAATGATCCGTTTTACTGACTATTCTCTCTGTTTTAATCTAGCTCAAAAAGCCAATCACTTGTTGTTCATCAAACCTCGATCCTGAGCTCTCTTGGTTGTTTCAGAGGGCTATTAGCAAAACTGCACAAGTACCAGTTGTTGTTTTGTTGTGAAAAACATAATCCTTACGAAACAATGGAGACCATCAGTGGTCTCCGCTGGTGTCGAGTAGTCATTGAGCTATTCTTCCGATGTCATATAGGCTGGACATTTTATAGCCATTAAGACATATCACGATATTTTGTAACATTTTACATGCCCAAAATTAAAGACGTTGTTTTTAAATAACGTAGATCATGTCACTAATGTCAAATGGTAGGAAAACCCAATCACAAGATACGCAAAAGCTCATCTGCAAACTATTACTCCTATTTGACGAACCATTTAGCAGAATATTGGTAGACTGTGTCGTTCCATTACCTAAGAAAAAGTTAGGCAAAAAAAACCATGGATTACAACCTGACTGTAGTGACTTGGGTTTAAACAGTCTTAGGAATTCAGAAATATTAAACAAATTTCGATCAGAAACGTTCATATCTACAACCACGCGAAACGAAGAATGTTAGAAAAAGAAAGTAAATATTTGCAAAAAGTGATTTCGTAGAACCAAGAAAAAACAACTGGAGTTCACCATCGTTTCTTATGCCTAAACAAGATAATATAGTCGGTATGTGTACTTACTATATAAAATTAAACAGTGTCAGCAAAATAGACTTATTTCCAATGGCACTAATCGATGATAATATTGAAAAAATTGGAAAGTATGTGACTAAGTTTGACCTTTGAAAGGAGTGTGGCTGATTCCATTCATAGAAAGAGCAAAATGGAAATTTCGGCATTTGCAACAGCAGATGGACTTTATCACTGCAAAGTGATTCTGTCAGCATTCCAACGTTTAATGAATACGATAATATATCTGGTCTAGATTCATGTGAAGCATACTTTGATGACGTCATCATCTACAACGATACAATGAAAGTCACTATGAAATCGTTCAGAAATTCTTTGATTGACTCAGTGATGCAAATTTGACGATCAGTTTAGGCATTTTTCTTGACCTTGTTTACATCTTCATTTCAATTTCAATATCCTAATATTCATTTTTCATTGCAATAAACAGTGAAGGAAGGTACCGATTGCATCTTAAAATATTGAAACTGGATGAGAAATGATCATTGCTTTTTGCAGCATTGTAACTAAATCAACAATTACTGCTACTGCTACAGCTCCGGTGGCCTAGTGGTTATAGTGTCCGCTTCGGTTGCGAGTGCTCGTGGGTTCGAACCCCGGCCGAGTCATACTAACAGCTGCCGCGATTGGCGCTCAGCATTAAGAGGTTAGTGTTAGGACTGGTCTGCCTGGTATCAGGATAATATGACTGGGTGGGATATCATGCTACATGTCTGCAGCATGATGCACCAGTGCTAGACATCACTATAAACTGCCACACTGCAGACATCGTAGCGATATGACTGAAAAATTCTGCTACGTTAAAAATCAAAATCACACAGACATACTGCTACTAAACTAATAATCATAACATAACTACTTCGAATTTTTATTTCTAGGCGGGACAGTAGACATAACAGTTCATCAAATTATGAAAGGAGGAAAACTCAAGGAAGTGCACAAAGCAAGCGGGGGTGCCTGGGGTGGAACCAAGGTAGACGAAGCATATATAGAGCTCATCAAACGCATCGTGGGGAATTCCGTATTTGAAACATTTGTCAAAGATCACGTGGAGAATTATTTAGACCTTATGCGAGAATTTGAAATCAAGAAAAGAGAGATCAAACCGCAGCAAACTTCTAAGGTCAGCATGCAGTTTCCGTCTGCTTTGAAAGATCTCCTCCTAAAGGAAACAAGTGAAAATTTTGAAAAAACCATAGAGAAAACCATGTATGCCGGAAAAATCACGCTAGTAGGTGACAAAATAAGAGTTGAAGCTGAGCTTTTTAAATGTATTTTTAGGGATGCGACGCAAAGCATAGTTGACCACGTGTTGATGCTGCTTAAGGAACCAAATGTACAAAATGTTTGTACTATTCTGATGGTCGGTGGATTTTCGGAATCCAATATACTTCAGGACGCGATCCGTAAACATTTTCCGGAAAAGAGGATCGTCATTCCTCGGGAGGCCGGGCTAGTTGTACTGAAAGGAGCAGTAGTTTTTGGTCACGATCCAGGCGCGATAACTGAGCGTGTTGCCAAATATACATATGGAGTGGCGGTTGATTCCCGCTTTGATCAAGGAAAGCATGATGAAGACAGGAAGTATATAGACAATGATGGAATTGAGAGATGTAGGGGTACGTTTAGCAAGCATGTTGAAATAGGGCAGTCATTAACGATCGATGAAGATTTTGAAGAAGAATACTGGTCTCCGGATGCCAAATCGAAATCATTTTCAATCCGATTATATTTTTCCAATGATAAAAGCCCTAAATATGTAACAGATACTGGGTGTTATAAACTTGGAGAATTTACAGTAGATGTAACTGGAATTGAAAGGAGTTTTGTCCTTAGTTTATCATTTGGTGACACGGAGATATATGTGAAAGCTATGGAAAAGAGCACAGGAAGGAAGACAAATTGCACTTTTAATTTTCTGGGATGACTTTGAATCCAGAGGGTTGAATATATAATGTTGAAAAGTTTGGCATTGCTAAAGTGATAGAGGTGATGTGTAAAGAGTTTTACTTTTGTTGGAAGTAGCCAAAATGAATATCATATATATATATATATATATATATATATATATATATATATATATATATATATATATATATATATATATATATATATGTATGTATGTATGTATGTATGTATGTATATATATGTATATACACATATATATGTATATGTATGTATATATATATATATATATATATATATATATAGAGAGAGAGAGAGAGAGAGAGAGAGAGAGAGAGTGTTATTTCACCTCCACTGTGTTAATTGTCTTTGTGATGAATTTACTTTTGATAAATTGTAACGATACTGACAAAATTAATATCAGAAACTAGTTTTGCTAACTAGCCCTAGCGCTTTAGTCTTTATCAAATACAAATTACGAGAAAGAAATAAACACAAAATTACGAGCTGGATAAGCAAAGTATCATGATCATGGATCTAATGGAAGTATAATTTGGATTACGCTCATTATCTACTTCATAAATAGTCTCATTAGTTTAACGTTATTGCCACTGGTGAATTTGCAACGGTATTAAACGTTGTTAACTGAAAATGTTCACCACTTCCTTTTGTTAGTACCCGCATTTCGAATGCTTCTTTTGGCTACGTAAACGGTGACCACGTCATAGATCTGATGGCCACCAAATGCCCAGAAAGACTAACTCTTTCTTCTCGAGATCAGTGCTGAAGAATCTATAGGTCTAGCTTTCATCAAAATAAAAATATATCTCATACACGTTAAATAAAGAATATCTGACTATATCTAAATATTTAAATTGCAGGGAAAAACATACCAAATAAATATGATTTAGACAAATATTGAAAATTAACAACTAGTTTTAACAACTAGTTATCACTGTATACTGCTGTTATTATGAGAGAGAGAGAGAGAGAGAGAGAGAGAGAGGCTGATCTTTGATACAATGCATCGGTCAACAACTTCTCTTACACGTGAACTGTGAAATATATTTTTTAACCTTTACTCGAAGTTTAATGGAACACAAAACTCAACATCCTTTATAAGTGTCATCCAAGACCGATGGACCACAATACCCTGACGACAATCCATGTCACTTAATATGTCTTAGAAATTTATATAAGGTTATGACAAGCAAAATTATTTTTACTATTTTAATATCAGTCTGTGAATCACGTTTAGTTGTCTTCTAAAATAATTTGAGAAGAATTATTTATCTAAAGTTTTCATTCGAATAACAAAGTGATCCATGGCATTTTAAACCAAAGTACTATATTGGGATTACTCTGAACTTATTAAAAGAGATTCTGGACTTTATCAGTGTGGTTAATCAAGGCAGTTGGTAGATAAACTCATTCAAGACTATTGGTACATCATCACATTGAAGATTATTGTATTCATTCTGAATATTCTATACTTATGGACATGCGATAGACCATTTAGGATTATTTTGGGTTTAATTCACAATACTGTAAATTCCTCTTAAATGCTCACTCTGTAGCTTAGAGAATTAAGATAAATAATTTGTTGATGTTACAAAAGCTTGTTGGTCTTGCTTTTCTTTGTTACATAGTTTACGACCTTGGAGTAGTAAAACTATTACATAAACAGATTGATATGTATGCTTACTTTTAAATATGTAATAATTTGGCTGAGCATTAAAGAATATTGGCGCAATATCCAGTTTTGAAATAATCCTAATATTAGATCCATAAACATGATTGTCCATTTGTGGAAATTCGACGTTTGGATTTGTGTTTATGTTTGTCTGTTTTGTCTCTGCATTGTAATTTTGCGTTTGACAATTTAGTGTCAGTCAAAAGCGCCGAGGCAAGATAAAATTAAATTTGAAATGTTCGTTTTCAGTTTTAGTCAAGACATTCATCCAGTCATTCAGTACATACTACACTAGTTTACAGCCTGCTGACCGACTTAAAAACATACATTGTATTTTGGATTGCACTGTCTAATCCGAACAAGGAAGACTGGAATTATTTGGTAAACTCATTTTTAAACAAGCGACTGATTTAATTGTTAGTCATTGTCTTTGCTTACATAAATTTGTTACACTGAGTCGGAAAAAGGCGAAGCAACTCGTTCAAGATAATTCTGAAACATTTAATGGCAAATGAGATAATAATAGTAATAATAATAATGAGGACTTTGTATAGTGCCTAATCTTTAGAAACTCAAAGCGCTTTACAACATTAGACAACACCTATAAGATAAAAAAACATATATAATGATATGATTACAAAAGAAAACACCATGAAACTAGAAAAATAAAAACATGATGAGAACATTTAAGGGAAGGAACATTAGGTCTTTAAGTTTGTTCTTGCAGTCGAAATAAGTGTGTTTTAAGAGCACTCTTGAATGTGATCACTGTGTCTTTGTGTCTAAGTTCAGTGGTCATTTCATTCCACGTTGCTAGGCCCTGGTATGCAAAAGAACGCTGTCCATATGACTTTGTTTTCATTGTGGGAATAATGAGTATACGATTGTCAGAAGAGGAGCGTAACTATCTTGCTGGTGTCTACACATGGGTGATGTCGGATAGGTATGTTGGACTAGAGTCCGACAGTAAAACAGAGAACACATTTTGTGTTTGATTCTGGATCGAATGGATAGCTAGTGTAGGGTACAGAGCAGCAGAGAGGTGTGCTCTTATCGTGGTACACTAAGCATGATCCGTGCAGCTGCGTTTTGAACTTTTTAAAGTTTCTAGAGCAGATATTGAGATGAACCAGACAAAACTGTGTTACAATAATCCAGTCTTGAAAGTACTAATGAACACACAAGTGTTTTAGTGGCATCAACTGAAAGATATTTGCAAACTGAACTGATGCATTTCAGCTCAAGATATCAAACTGGTTCAAATGCTGCTAATGGTTGCCGCTCAAATTCTGTATCCCAACTGTATGGTGATGACGAGTCCATTGAAATTGTGGTGTCAAGCTTATCTCTAATGGTTTGTACTTTGTCACGGAAGAAATTTGCAAATATGTCCGGAAGGTCTACTGAAGAGAAGGTAGTTGGAAGTGGTGTAGATTTGTTCCTTGACATTAGCTTGTTAGTAATCTCGAAGAGCTCTTTGCAGCTGGAACTTTCCATGATCTTAGTAGGGTAGTGGGCTGATTTTGCTGCATGGACTATATTTGTGACATTCTTCTTAGCGGCTTCATAGATCTGCTTCTGAATAGTGAGTCTAGTGGAAAGCCAAAGCCTCTAAGCTTTACGGTGGTCTCTTTTAGCAGTGTGAAGCTGGTCTCTAACACTGCTATACGATGGAGAACACTTTTGAATTAATACTCTGTACTTGGAAGCTAGGGCATGTTTGTCGAACAATGAACGCAGGCAGTTATCGAGTTTTTCTGCTGTAGGAGGTAAGCAAGTTGTTAAGTTAGCTTGGATGTTGTGAATTAGTTTGGTTCTATTTATCATACGCAGGTTTCCCTTAGTAGCTGATAAAGGTGGAGGGTTAGGGTCTGATGGCATATAATGCAGAGGTGATCTGATGCAAGGTCATGGGATACCATCGAGGACCGTATAATGTTATCATCAGGTCTATGAAGAATCCAGTCTAAAATGTGACCATGTTTATATATGGGTTCGTAAACTGACTGTTTGAGGTTGAAAACATTAATGGAATCTAGGAGTTTGTATGTGTTTGGGTTTCCTCATATAGCTCTTAAACTCATAGACATAACATAACACTTTGTAATATCCTTGTCTTGATATCCCTACGTTTTTAAGTAAGGACTATACATAAAATTGGATGGTAGCAAATATATAATCTTATGTGGAAGACAATGATAATAATAATAATAATAATAATAATCAATCACAATACATGTATTTTTATTATCATTATTGTTGTTATTATTATTATTAAGATTGTCTTTTTCAGCACCTTACAATTTCATATTATAAATAAGCATTTTTAATTAGTATTGGTTTATTGGTTTGAAGAAGAAGAAAAAATTGTTAGAAACAATACTTTCCTTCATCATTTATGTTATTATTTTGCTCATTGTTTGCGGTCTTTATTAATGTACATCTTTTCAGCGACTTTTGCTATGAATCATGATGACAAAAGCGGACATGCAGAATGTGCATATCAATAATAATATTTATCTCTGTTTCATTCAATTTGTACATCTACCTTCATTAAACAGTTTACTTTACCAAGTTTGTGTTGCAAACAACAACCGTTCAAACAATATAGTAATCTGAATATAGCATAACTACTTTAACATAACGAGCTCTATAGTACAGTGCAAATCTGATGATAAATCAATGAAATTGCAGCTGTAAAAATGCCGTTAAAAGTTATTATTATATATTTTATAATGAGATATTTAAACTTGTCAGAGTGAGAAGAAAAATGTTATATCGCCACAGTGGCGATATTACCTCTGGAACTTCCTTCATTTTCCAATTAGGAAATATATATGCCTTTATGTACTTTATTCAAATGTATATTTTCATATTAAGGCATAATTAGTCTCTGTCTCTCTATCTCTGTCTGTCTCTGCCTCTATCCTTCCTTCCATTCATACATTCAACCATAAATGATGAAAAAATCTTAATTTATGCCAAAACTGTAGTAGTAGAAAACTAGTTACTTTGCCCTTTTATTTCTTTCGGACCATCCCACCCGTCCTCGCATCTACCATCCCCCCGTTACATATTCAGCCGATAAGTGACCGTTGCATGTTTATCACTTTTAAAATTGTTCGCACACACATGGGCACACACTCACGTGACGTGATTGAGCCAGTCATGGGGGGATAGTCTTGTTCTGACAGAAGTGCACAAAATGGTACCATAAAAGGCAAAAGCATTGCATTTGATACTACTCTGCTGTGATTGTATAAACAAAATATGACGTCGTCTACTTGTTTAGGCAGGTATATGGCAGCGATCATAATACACAAACTCTGCGAGCTCAGTCAATGAATGAATGTGCTGATTGGAACTGTACTATATTAACTTAAAAAGTTCTGTATTGATTTTCCTCCACATTTACACTACACGGTGCGGTATAGTTCCAATAGCATGTAATGGTTTGCACTGAAATAAGAGAAATATATAGTTGAGTGGTGAATATTATCGCATTGAAGAAGTGCCGGTAGCTGTTTACATGCACAATGTGAAGCAGTAGCCAAAAGAACTCATGGAAGTCTGTAACAATGTTAGAAACCTGTCGAAAGATATGAATATCAAAAGTATGACGAACAAAGAGAGATCGCTGTATGTTTGATTGCATCATAGCGGTTTATCGAAGAAGCACAAATAATACTGTATCCATTCTCCAAAACAAATACAGTGCGCATTGATAAGTTGGTTACCATGGGAGTCACCTTAGCAATAGAACGAAAAAGAACTTGGGCAGATTTTGTATGGAAATAAAACTTAAAGAACCTGGAGAATATCGTGCATGAAAGAGTGCACATTCAAAAGAAAAAACTGGCCCACTGTTTTTGAAGTGAATGACATCGTTGATTACGTTAGTGACGAAGATCTAAGATGTTTCACAGCAAGTTACTGAATTTAATGCTTTTGGGCCGTAAGTATAGAAAGGCAACCAACCTCACTTTTCTTCAGTCAATATATGAAAAGTATCACGAGGACACAGATAAGGAGTGATACAAGCATCAAAAACAATATTGTTTATAAGCTATTACCAAAAGCAACGAAGCAAAAATAACTGATTTCATTTGGACTAGAAAAACGCATGAAGTCGACACTCGAGTTCGCGCAGTACTTTGTCATGATGTCGTTTGAGCTCGTTCGGGCTGATAAGGGACTTGACTTTAACCTTTTTTGTGTTTGCATATGAATGTATATTGACGTTTTCAAACTTTGTTGTCGATACAATAAAGGGACAAGCCATTTTATCTGAGAAAAAGCCTGATCTGATCATTCGAGTTCCAATAAAGTCGCGCCATGGACTCTGTAAGGCTCACTATCCGCCTAGCATTTAAATCTCTGTACTACTTGATGCGGAGGAGGAGATAAAACAGCGACGCGCGGCATCCGTATTCAATCATGTACAAGAATGGGGACAAGGCCATGAATACCCTCCTTTGCCCATAGAAGATCTAAAGTTTCCACCAATAAGATACAAACTCTTGTCTGTATGTAAAGGAAGCTCCGTACATGGGAACGCAACAGATATCAAGCTGACTGCCTTGGAAAATACGAACTCTGTTGTAGAATATGCCATTATGAGTATTAAAAAAAACCCACATATTCATGTGTTTACTTGATGGTTTAGGTGCAGGACCATACCTTAAATGTGGTAATGGGGTCAAATTACGCACTCATCTTTGCCAGTCTTTTGGATTTGTTAGTCAGTACTATAAAACGCGCAGATACAATTCAAAACAACAAACACATGTTGCTGTACAAACACAAAATGAATAAAAAACATGAACATCAATAACAGCAAAATACAACAGAAATAAATGAAACAATAACCAATATCGAAGCGATCACCTTTTTTTATCATGATAAAACACAAAAAAATAAAACAAACCATTTACAGAATTTCCTAAGTAAACAATATTCTTTACCCTTCTCTTAGTATAAACGTGCCTACCGTACCATAACTAAAACAGTTCGCACTGCAGAATGGAATATGCATACCAAGTTGTATGATAAAACAGACATACTTGAATTATTGGGACCTATATTTGTACCGAATCCACCACGACCACCGGTTGCCTCTACAGCAACAATTACAAATAAATCAACAATAAAAACTAAGACAATTTTGCATGTGAGCATAGTATCCGAATATCCAGAGGCGCAAGAAAAGCCGATATCATTGAAGAATTAGAAGAGTATGAACAAAATCGTCATCTTTGTCTTGCATCTGCTATCGCTACTGAAACAGCGGAGTATATTCGTACAAAAACAACAATCACAATTACCATAATTCAAATTTCAAAAACGTTCCGAATAGATGAAAAATCACGTGGCAATTATACCACCCACATATACACCAAACAAAGTCGCTCGGCAACTGTTGGCAAGTATGTATGTCTGTGGTTATATATACAATGAAGAGTTTAGATCACCGATTGAAATGCTACTCTTGGCATGATTCACATTTCGTGTCAAAGAGACAGTGCAAAACTTTTCAGTACCAAAATTAGTATCGTTCAGATTTATAACTACCAAGATCCAATATGTTTAGCTCTTCGTAGCTGAAACATATGCAAAGAAGAACTACGTTGTTGAATGGAAACGGTAGTCGGAGGGTATTATAAAATCGGACAGAGTCAAGCAACTAAAAGAAGCAGAAATTCATTTGGAAGAAGGTGGCATTTCCTAAAAGAACGTGCGTGGAGTTCCAGAAAATGGGAAAACTTCATCATATGTTGGCTCCTCGTCATACGTTGAAATATTTTCAGGGCGATGTTTCGATGACCTAATTTCCCAGACAGAACATATCTTCACATTTGTCATCATCAAAATATTTTTTATTACAAGTATCAATGGCTTCATCTGTTACTACTGCCACAAAATGTGACTAATGCTTTAACAGATCTTGAGCACATTATTCGTTGTGGAGAGAGGTGTTGTGGTTGTTTAGCCTCTAGATCTTACATTCATGAAGGACAAAAAAAATATTCATTGCTCTACTTGCAAACGAACATTCGTCAGTTCAGCCTGTTGCAAGCGATATAGAATAAAACAATTTCAAATGAACAACATAAATGCGCTTGCGAATTACTTACAGTTTGTTACACTTGTATGTAACATTTAGGGACGAACAAAAAAAAGTCACATGTTTGTGCAAGAAAGAAAATGTAGCTTCTTTTAACAAGTCGTTGAATATGGCCATCGTTTTCTAATGCATAGCTATGACAACGAACTCAAAGCAATAATGAATGACTTTTAGAACAAAATAAAAATAACGAAAAGGACAGTCAATTGGAATTTATCTTTTCTGACTCAGAATATTCTTAAGAGAAAGAGATTCGCGTACCTGATTTTCTTATGTTTTGTTGTCCTTGCGACAAATGCATACAAGAACATATATTTCCTCACTGTTGAAACTGTAATATGATTCCATGAGTATATGTAAGATTTTAGACCCCACCGATGCTACTTGAAGCAAGGAGAAGGCCGATCTTCATAGATATCTGTCATCAGTACTTTTCAGTTATGGCTAGGATTTCTCATGTTATGATGGACGCTTTCTTTTGAAATACTGTTCAGAACAATGCGTTTAATTTAAGTAGTTACCATGAACAAATCCACGATCATTCACACGAAAGTGGGATCGAACAGATTCAAGATTTATTTATCCTTTAAGAAGAATGCCTAAAACATTTGGAATCGCAGGAAATGGCTAGAGGCTCTTTTCAAGACATTTTTAAGACCAACAGAACAGCAAGAACCTTTCAAGTCCTTGTCGCATTTACTTTTCAGGATCTTTTGATTTTCAAGAAGAAGTATGGAAATATGTTCGATAGGATGTGAAAATTTTACGAAGTCGTTATGGAAAATTTTGATAAATATTGATAGATCACGGAGTTATAGATCTCTTGAATGAACCTTTTACCATTGCTAAAGCGTGTGAATTAGTGTGCTAAAAAAGTTAATGCCCGAGAACAAACAAGGTCTCATATCATCTGAGATGCATCGGTCTGTCAACTGTTGATATTCAGCCAAATCATTCTTTTGGCTGAACTACTTGGGTCAAACTGAATCCAAGTGGATACAGCCAGCTAAAAACGGTAGTGGAGACAAGAAGATTGATGTTTTTCTCCGAGTATGGTCGTGATTTAGAAAACCCGCAGATGTTATACCAGTTTCAAGGATTATTATTTAACAGATATTACATATTTTATTCAACGAGCCCTGACAAATCCTTCATCTTTGTCCACCATTGAAGAGTTTTACGACCAAGCATTAGAACGACGCCAGAGTTTGGAAACTCAATAAATATCAAATGATAGAAATTTCGAAACACTGCTAGATTTATATTTCAAAAAGGGTCCAGAATTTAGACGCATTGTCGAAGCATAAAATTGATGGACACCATGCCATTGATTCTAGCTGACATTCTGTTTGCTGCATTAACCAATGCAACACGCTTTCTATACGAAGTGGAGGGATTTCAAAGCGAACACAACAAATTCATCGATGTCTGTTATTGTATCATTTGGTGTGTAAATATGCTCTATTCCCCAAAGCTCACCCTGAAATTTTCACAGAACATATCGACGTGGAATACATTTGCCAATATCATGGTTTGATGAAATGTCACGTTTCAGGCTAAGTCAACGAATTTCTCAAACTGAAGCAACAACCTGACATCTGTCACTAATAGTGTCACACATCCGAAGAGATTGATATAGAGAACAATAACGATCATTAGAAGGTATCTCCCTGGGATACGTCAAATAGAACGGAAAAAATGACGATCGTTTGCAAAAGTTAACATTAACTGATTTATTGGGTAAACTTGCCCAACATCTGAAATTGCCAGCTACATAATACCTTGTAGATCCAAGACGATACTTTTAATTCATCGACGATAATGGAAAGCTCATTAAAAACGAGCAGAAATCATATTCGATCTTGTCAAATTACGAAATAGTCCGAACAAACTGCACTTCCTATGAGTTTGGCAATGTCAACAATGCTACGTACTTGACAGACAACTCCCGTTTAAACTTGTATTCGGTCTTGGAACCTTTGGAAGACCGATTACTTAACTTTGGCACGTATAGATACATGTACAACGATTGCAGTAAAGAGTATCGCCCTTGCATCGAAGACAAATATTTAGGAGCATTGAAAGACAAATATCCCGACCGAATAAACTATTTTGAGTTTTGCTAGAACGGTCCTAAAAAGTACAGCTACCAGTACCTAAACAAACTAAGGTAACTCCAAACCAAATGTAAAGTGAACGCACTTATCCTTACCTATCTTTCCAGCCAAGTGGTCAGCTTTGATGTCTCGAAAGAAACCTTTTAAGTCCGATTTAAATCAGAACATTTGTTTGAGAAGGACGAATCTTTACAACATTGTACTTTTCTTAGCTCCTCAAATTTTAAGTCGACCAGCGGAAAAAACGCATCCGGTCGACTATGAAAATCAATCACAACTTCCTAGTCGCAGCACGCTACCTGTGGAGATGTGTATAAATAGTAAGTGGTAAACAAATACTTTCATCCATGTTTTATGATCCGTCTCTGGATTCAGTTATAGCTGGTTTTAGATATGATTTGGCAATAATGATTTATTTAAATTATTCATTTGAATTATAAAGTGTTCATTTACATTTTGGACAAAACACTACTTTGGGATTATTTACAACTCATTCATAAACATTCTGCATTCCATTATTATGGTACATCATGACATTCAAGACTATTGGAATTCATTATTCAAAACATTCTTTTCCTCCAAATACTAAATCACAAAATTCTTTATATGCTGCTTTGCTCAAGAAGCTTTTGCTGCAGAAAGATCATATTGTGTGGGAAAAAACTTTTTGTATAATAGTGCTTTGCATTTGATTAGTAAATCTGTATCGGTTTTGACTGGAAATTAAAGGAATTACAGTTACAAATCCACATGGAATAAGAGTAAATTTTGCTTCAGAAAGAAATTATTGAACTACAAATTCAAATAGAATAGAACAAAACAAAAATGCAGAGATATAAGAGAAAATGATGCAAATGCACAGAGACACACACACACACAGAGTACAATATATATAAAATGAATTCTAAGTGGCAGGTGGCGCACCTCTGCCATGTACAGAACGATGTGGAATTTGCGAGGGAAAAGGAACAATTATATGATAGGTGGTGCTCAGCCAAGATATCTAATAAAGATTACGATAACCTCAAACAGTTCGTATTAACAGAAGAGATCAAGAGGTGCATCCATAGTGATGTCAAAATCTATCTTGCTGAGCGAAAGGTGGAAACTTTGGAAGAATTTGCTTGCATAGCTGATAATTATTTGTTGACGCACACAGTTTCACATGTCAATAAGTCTTCCTCTCAGTTGTTATTTGGTAACAACTCATCCCAGTCGCATGCGAGTAAAGAATTAAAAATTAAAAATTAAAAAACGCAAAACTTTTAGAAATCTGATCCAGCCCATTTAAGGGCTTCAACTCAAAACTTGCCTCCTATACCAATGTTTTTACTTTGGCTTTAAAACCAGTTTCGACAAAATCTCCGAATATATGCAACCATGATCCATTAGTCCACCCGACGGAAAGAGTACTCAGATATTCTCTAATTAATTCTGCAAAAAAATAGATCACTTAGACCTGATTTTTTATTGTCGTTTCGAACAATATGTGCACATTATGTATAGAAAATTCTAAACGAACAAAATAGGAAATTATGAAGCATTTCGTATAGGTTCCGCTGACATTTGGGGATTCCGACCGGACTTATCCTCTTTTTCTAGCCCAGAAATGTAACTTAAAAATCATGCGATGCATGCAAGTAGTTCGATGAATGGTCCTTTTCCATTAATCGTAAATCTAGTGTGCCATGCACACAACCCTGACTTATCAACTTTTGTTGCTGCTATTGATTTTGGAACATCATTTTCTGGGTGGGAGTATAGTTTCTCGGATGAATATGAGAAAAAACCGACAAAAGTTTATGTAAGACAGTGGCCAAAAGGAAATCTTTCTCCAAATGCTCCCACCTCAGTCCTGATTAAACCGGATGGGAAAAGATTTGAAGCATTTGGTTATGACGCAGAAGAAAGATACGCCAAAGTTACTAATAATGAGGACCACGGGAGTTGGTACTACTTCTGACGATTTAATATGCGTCTTCATAACATGACTGTATGTGTGTCTTTATAAGCATAGATGGTAACAAAACAAAAGCATTTGAAGTTAAATACATTGCTTCCATTTACATCAGATTGAAACCTGCACACTTTTCTAATTCGTTCCACATACAAAATATTTACAACAACGATCTAAACTGCATGGGATGTTGAGGCTTCTATGAAATTGTCACAATCTTAAGGTAAAATTAAATAGTATTTTCAGATTATTTGCATGTATCCTTCAGACGATTCAAGAAAATTAAAGTAAACAATTGATTATGAAATTGTTGTAAATTTAATAAAAACAGTGATGACTTCTCAATGTATATATGCATACAAAATAAAAAGTCGGGTACTTTATTTTATGACTTGCGTATGGAGACTAAGAATGTGGATCATGACATCTCAAAATTAAACCACGTTAGGCTGAACATATCAACACCGGAACCTTCACCTACCCCAATCAACCATACACAAAAGCATCAAAGAACACACAATTCAGATGGCATATCAACATTTAATTGAAACAATAATTTCTAGAGTCTAGATATTTCTTCTGAAGCTCTAACATATCTACTATACATGTCTTTCTTAGGATTTACTTTTTATATTTAACTCTCTCACAAATATGTTTGTTTCATTATCAAGTTATGTGGATGTATTGAACTGTATCACTTGTCAAAACTTATACTGGATTATTTCAGAGCATAAACAGAAACTTTGAAATAAAGGATGAAACGGGAAAGTCTTTCCGCTCCATGACCATGTTTGCTATGGCAATCAATTTTCTGAAAGAAGATTTATTACAACAGTGCAATACACGCATTGTGGGGAAAATATCCGCAGAAGAAATCACGTGGGTACTTACTGTTCAATCAATATGGAACGATTATGCCAAGTAGTTCATGAGAGAAGCAGCAGTTGAGGTAGCTTTAAATAAATCATAAAAAGGTATTTGTGTCAAACATAGTTCAAATTGTGCTTTTGACGTTGGATGTTTTGCAAGCTTAATTTACGAGAAATGTTTCTTCTAGCATATACACTACCTTACCATTTTTACTTCTAATACTTCTTCGGCTATGTATGTATGTATGTATGTATGTATGTATGTATGTATGTATGTATGTGCGTGTGTGTGTATGTGTATGTATGCATGTATGTATGCATGCATGTATGTGTGTGGATGCATGTATGTGTGTGTATGTGTGTGTGTGTATATATATATATATATATATGTGTGTGTGTGTGTGTGTGTGTGTGTCCACGTTCTGAGTTTGAATTAGAACTGTGTTTTATTAACATAATATAAAGATATGTTTTGGTCAATCTTTCCTGATAAAAATGATAAAAATGAAACATTATGTATGTATTTGTGTGTATGGTTTGTTTGTTGTTTCATTTGTGTGTTGTTTGGACATATTTTTACGTCTGGGAAACTGCAGTTTTTTTTTAATAAAGTAGAAATACGACGGAGAGGCGCGCAGAGACGTACACTCACTCTAATTAAATTTTCATTTTTTGTAACCTTGACAGAAAAAAAGGGGAAAACATTAAGATGATGTTATACCTAGCATATAATTGATTTCTTATGCAAGCGATTAATCATGTCATTATTTATACAAATGGCTTTTTTTTCTTCAATAATTCAAACAAAAGGTTTTTTATAAATCAATTTTATAACAAAGATATATCCCACAGGCCGGAATACCAACCAACAGTCTATACATTGCCCTGGAGCCGGAATGTGCAGCCATATTTTGCCGGCTACTGAAGGTAGAGAAGATGGCCGGTGATGTCGGTTTCTCTTTGTGGAAAGAAGCCAATCTATGGTACTGGATGCAGGAGGTAAGGACAATGATTATGTTATACAATTACATGCCGGTATGTTATTTCTATGACAAAGTAGGAAGGTATATAAGTATATAAATATATAAGAATGCAAGCAATTATTTGCTTGGTTGTTAACTGATACTTTAAGCTCATTACTGACTATATCATGTCGAACAAATGCGAGATCAGTGCCCTTCCCAAACACACACCTCTGTAGCTTACCCGGAACGGCCTGGGTGTGTAATGAACCCGCAAGCCTTGGTTTACGAGACCGACGTTCTACCAAATAAGTAACTAGAGATAAATCACGCAATCCTCCTTATCTATGAGCCTTTAGTAAAATGTGAATGAGAAAAATAACATAAGCGCAAGACTTTAATCGAAATACCTTAAGAGCAAAGGTAAAGTCAACGTGGCCTATTTTTGGCAAGGTGGTGATGTATTAGTCAAGTTGCCTCCACACATAAAATGTTCCCAAGAAACTGACCTAAACGCAAACTACTGTATAACTAAATGCACTTAGGCGTATAAGTTAGGTCTCAGTTATATACTTTCAGAAGTGTGATGTTCTACTCACCAACATGCAACCACACAATAACGCATGCCTCTCTGCTCAAACACAGAAGATAATCTGAACTTAAAGCAACATATTCTAATTTTCTTTATCCTGAAATATAGGTAACAGTGACCTAATTTGTATATATTATTAATGTACTTGCAAAGATATTTCAACATACAAATTTGGAGGTTTTCGGGGCTAAGAATGACAAAGACACCAAACGTAACGCAAAAATTACTAGGACAAAAAACGTCTAAAGTCAAAAATTGACTTTTTCCATGATAGTCTGGTCTCTACGCAGATTCTTTAGATCCCTTATCTAAAACTTTGTATAACTCATCTTGTGATACGATACTTTTTCTATGCTGTAACTTGGATGAATATGAATGGAACGATAACAGCTGGTCGATTTTTTTCACATATTGTTCAACTGAGTGTAAGTAGGAACATTGTGAATATACTCCGTTAATGAATGTTACAGTTCCCTATAAAACTTAATCCGACAACTAGTTTTTGAAAGTGATGCGATTTGGTTCAAATGTTAAAATCCACGATTACGAAAGACAATTATTGCCAAATATGTATGATCATGTTTAGACTTAACTATCAAACTGTAAAACCAACAGAAAGTTGATTGCTCATCAGGTAAGTACCATATCTTAATATTTAGTTTCCAGATCAAATTGTATTAGAGGATTGGGCAATATAAATGTCAACTTCTATTAACTAATTCAACCATTAAATATTTCAACTTTAATCCATTTAAATATTTAAAGTTTTCAATATTAGTTCATTCCATTAAAAGAAATGAACACGACATGCTGAATGGTACAACTAAACCGATCAACAAACAAGAATGTTTTCTGAATGATATGTGTATTCCTTGAATTTTTATAAATGCTAGGCAAAAATGAAACTAGTTAAATGCAGAGTGAACAAAACACACACTCATTATGTATTATCTTTTCACACCTACAGTACTGTATTTACAGAAGGAACATATTCGGGTTATGTGATTTCCTTAGTTAAAATAGCTGTTTTGAATGCTTAAAATCTTAGATTAGGCGAAAATTTTAGTGGACCTAATTTTGTCTTAATAGTTATTTCGTCAGTGAAGTCATCCATGGTAAATTCAGGCAGTGGCGTGTTTACAGTTTTAAAAATGTTTTAATACACAATTGTCAACAAAAGCCGAGTTACATTTTCTCTTCAAGTGAGTCACTTAAAACGAAAAACAAAATCATTATACATCATAATATTTAATTACAGGTGGAACAGTTGACATCACAGTTCACAAGTTAGAGCAGGGACAAAAACTACAAGAATTGCACAAAGCAATTGGTGGTGCATGGGGAGGTACACAGGCTGACGCTACATTTGAGCAGTTCATTATTGATATTGTTGGTAGTCGCGTTTATCAAACTTTCGTCGAAAGTAATATGGAAGACTATTTACTCATGTTTCGTGATTTTGAAATAAAGAAAAGAGAGGTTGAACCAGGCATTAGCGGTACAATTATAATGAGATTTCCATATTCGCTCAAAGAAATATTTGAAACGGATAGTAGTCAGGACTTACAAGAGTCTATAGGTCAGACGAGGTATTCTACTGGAATAATATTCAGCAAAGACAAACTAAGAATACTAGCCGGCTTGATGAAACAACTTTTCCAGGAGATGATAGACTCTATAACTGACCATGTCAGGCAGTTACTAGCAAAGCCAGAGGTAAAGGGAACATATTTCAATGGTGGGTGGATTCTCTGAGTCAAAGATGCTGCAAGATGCTATTCGAAATAACTTTCCCGACATGAAAATCGTCGTGTCCGAAGAGGCTGGACTTGCTGTTTTGAAAGGAACAGTGATGTATGGACATTGCCCAACCGCAGTAACCACATGCATGACTCGATATACTTATGGCATCGAGACAGAGGACATCTTTGTAGAAGGATATCACGATAAAAGTAAAAAGCTCATAGAGCATTCGAAGTACAGTCCTGTGGTTTTCTGTAGTCACATATTTAAAAAAATGTACAAGTAGGATAAGACATTAGTGCAGGTAAAGAAGTATGTAATGGACCGTATGTCCCTTCGGACTACGAAGAGTTATTTTTCGACCTCAAAATTTATGCTTCTACAAACAAAAGTCCGAAATATGTGACCGATGTTGACTGCTTTAAGATTGGAACAGTGCGAGTCTATCCCGATGATCTGTCTATTCCAAGAGAGGAAGACGATACAAATTTTTCATGACGTATGGTGGCACCGAAATCAAAGTGAGAGTAGTTGAATCTAATACTGGGAAAACCACAAATGCCACCATTGACTTTCTCGCATAAACATAGATGCATCACAATACTGAAAAATGTCACCCTTTTTCAGGAGAAATCCAATTGAAACACATATTTAAATAGAACATATTTCCAGCAGATCTTACAGGTGCAGAATATTTTGAAAATCATGAAAACTGAGGATCTTGGCAAAGTAATTTAGCGGATACTGTATACATGAACTGTTTGTGGATTTTTGCTATTATCTTAATACTTGCAATTTGTAATTAGAACTCGATGTACAAATTTTTCTTCTGCAGCTATATCATTTGAAATGTTGATGACTTGCAAGTTTGACTTCAATGCAGCAATGTTGCTTCGTTTGCAAAGACTGTGTGGTGATGAATGTATTTATCTTTCCTCCAATAATCTAGGATCTGTGTGTATTAAGGATCTAATACATTATATTATTATATGTTCATATTTTTCTCCGTTAACTTTACATTGTCAGAATCGTTCAGTATTTTAAGATACTGCACTCGCGCACAACTTCATATCGAACTCACGTGTGCCCAATAGTGTATTAGGAACTACTATGCATACAAATCATGTTCAATCTCGTAGTAGACGCTTTACGTTTTGGTTGATTAAATTTGTTTCTGAATGAAAGAAACGAGATGTTTCGTGTACTGCCACATGCCAGCAGCTTTGGCACATTCCGTGTTAAATTTTTTATACAATGTTTCGGATTTAGGCTAGTTATAGACGCCAGACAGGGTCCTTACTAATAACATGCAAGTGGCAAGGCAAAAACTGTCTTCTTTAGCTGGTAATAAGAATGGCAAAACATATACTTACAGTTTTGCATCCTGAATTTCCTCAAAATGTACTTTCTTAGTTCTGCAAATCCGAATTACATGAGCCATCTCATGGGTTCTCAAGCTTGATTACACATTTCGAAATTGTACTGTAATTTCGACTATATTCCAAGTGCAATTAAATCCTCCTTACTGCACTCAAAATGAAATAAACATTAAATTCCATAGCGTCTTTTTGATAATTGCAATTGAAAGACTTCATATTTTTCCCACATTATGATTTCAAAGATTTAATGGCAGAACATAAACACACTTACAGATCTCAATACGATTTAACCTCGCTGCTTCAATGCGATGTATTTCATGTAGAATTGGCAGATAAATCCAGTCCATAATTAAGAGATTTCGTAGAATCGACAAATATACAAAATCTATTTATTCCAGATCAAATGGAAAAATTGTTGCAATGCGCATTCATTCACAATATGGCTCCAAATTTCTATTTTAAGTAGACCAAAACACCATTTTCTTTCGAAAGTTATGTCTAGCGCGCGACTAAGTTCAAATTTATCTGGGCGGAGTTATGTGCGCATTAATAATGTTGTTGCTGTGTAATGATGAATCTGCGCTTGTGTATTTAGTTTGGATTACGGCATACATTCAGTTACTTTGTTTCGTGTTGTGTATTTTTGCCACATAATTAAGCCTTAGGTAGAATAAAAAAATTATCAGGTAATTAAAAGGTTACTGCATTTTTATGGGAAAATATGAACTCTTTTTGTCGGCTGGATATACTGCACTCCAAGTTCGTGCAGTATTTCCATCTGAAAAACTCGTTCATATTTTCCCATACAAATGCAGTAACCTATAATTATGGAAAGTGACATAATTTTCCGATCCCTCTATACGTGCATCATATAAATGTGTTAACTATGAGATGTCTTTAGATGATACAAAAAGAAATATTGGTAACAAATATGTTTTGCATGCAAGTATTTACTGCTGTGTAGTTATACCGCAAGATTGATAATACTCAAATATTATGCGAAGATATCAAAATCAAACAAGACTTTTTAGATAATATGAAGAATAAAATCAACAAATTTAATTGTTAGATAAAATAATCATTTGAACTGCATTGACGATATCATCAAGCTGAATGGTATATATATATATATATATATATATATATATATATATATATATATATATATATATATATATATATATATATATATATATATATATATATATATAAAGAGAGAGAGAGAGGACATCTTCTTTTCCCAAGTTGATACATAATATATTTATTTAACTTTGATTCAAGTCATTACTACGATTGACTTATTACTGATGCTGACTAAACTATTCGTTTGAGAGGGAGAGAGAGACAACAAGAGAGAAAATAGATTAGAATTATTAGAATTAGTGAGACAAAACTGACAGGCTGACTAACCATCCATCACGTACGAAGGATATTTAAACTGTTACGAATATTAGGGCACTGTACAACAAAGGTCTTTATTAGTGAACAGTACGTCCTTGCATCTATTCAAAGTAGTCCCCATGTACCTCTACATACTTTCACAGCCCGATTATACAATTATTAAATGCCGTTTAATATTCACTTATTGATTTGTGGTTCATACACTCGTAAACCGCAGTTCCAGCCGTATGGCGGCTTTCAAATCGTCTGCCCTTCAGTAAATATCTTTAACAACTGGATTCAAGGAAACATCCCCTGGAACTGAATAAGGATTGTACGGAGGATTGGCAAAATCTGGATGCAGTGCTCCTTCAAGAAAAGTCCGTCACGACGGCGGGTTTATGCGCCTGTGCGTTGTCAAAGAGTAGATGGATAACTATAGCACCTGTGAAAAGATGGGTGGTCAGGTAATGTTTTTCAATTTTGGCAACAGTTAGGACACATGCAATTGTCCTGCAACACAGAGTGAGGTACAGATACCGGGATTACCGCGCATTTTTATCGAATATACAACCCTCTTTCACCTCCTTTTTCTCTTACACTTTTATCTCTGGTTTTATCATAACTGTCATCGACTACATGAATAATGTATATCATATTTTCTCTTCAGATTACTTGAATGTGTTACTTGTAAGTTGTTTTAATGTATGGACTGTTACAAACGTAGAATCGGCAAGAATTTGGGATTACAATTATATAAGAAAAATATTGTGCTTTGTCTAGCATATAGGTGATGAAGGAAATATATTTCTTTGTAATTTATACAAATTATGTAAACATAATGAAAAATGTGAACTTTTTGAACCTCCTGTTGGATCCGTTCTAAGCTATTCTTAGAAATCCGGAGATTTCACGAAAAGGGTCATGTAGAAATATCTGTACCAATTGATGTTCAGAGATTCTTGAAGTCAAAATCATCGAGAAATTTGCACGCTTTTTACAGTGAATTCGGGAGATAACCCGTGACAGAGAGTAGGAAAATGCATGAGTTAAAATATTGGACTGAATCTGGTCAAATAGAAATGGTTTGTCATTTGGTGTATATATACTATGTTAAAAAAGATTACGCCGATAATGGTAATGCGTGCAAAAGAAGTCCTTGTTCTTACAGGTTATAACTTTATGGGATAATTTGAAATTTTAATAAGTATTGGATAGCCCGTATTATATTACGATAACAGTTGAACAAATCAGAGAAAGGATGTTTGATCAGAATAAACAAAGCTGGATGTCGTAATTGAATTCGTCCAAAAATTAGCATGAGAATAATTATGCTTGTTAGGGTCACGTGGTGAATATGTGTTCTTAAAAATAATGTGTGCGTAGGTTTGGAATAGGTGTTCGACCTTAATGGTTTCATCAGACAAACTAAGCAATAAAACATAGCAAGTATTTAAACAGTCCTCTGTGTGCTACAAGTTGAAAATAATATACAGATATTTGAAAGATATTTATGCAGTCACAGGGCACACACAAAATGGTATACAACTCGTACGGGTTTTGCCTGTGTGTCATTGAAAATCGCTGTAAAATATTAAGCCGTTTTCTCGGTGTGGAGATCATAAGGTTTCCAGTTAGAGAGTTCTTCATAATGTGACTGACATATGATATGGACAGACATATTTTGCTAAAAATAATAAAAAATATAAAGTTTGTTGTTAGCCGTGATAGATGAAGCTTAACCAGATTTAAGACATACAATGTACTGAACTTGATTACCAACACTCAAGCAACTCCTCCTTTCCCTATTTCAAGAATTCTACCTACTGCATTTCCCTCATTCTTTGATATCAAGTTTCCTTTAATTGTTTTGTTTCTTCTTGTTCTGCCCATTTAAAGTGTCTAAAGTGGATGGACTGCAACATATCCCAGCCATATGACGTGTCGCTATGTACATGGAATGTGACCTTGTCCTTGGTTATCATAACCTCCGTTATTTCCTGTGAAGTTGTCATTTTAATAATCATGATTTGCTTTAGCATATATTTATCATGGTGTCATGCTTATTACTTCCCTGAATCATATAAATTCTTTAAAAAAAATATCCTACAAAATTAAAGTATTTTTCTTGACGTAGTATTCGTGAAGATCAAATGTTTCATAGCATCTTTGGTTAATTATGACCTGATACGTTTTGTGCAACATTTGAACTTAAGGATAAATGACATTTCTCAAAATTCAAATTTACATGTCTGGGTCATTGCCTGCTTTGCTATTCCATTAGTATCATGTAATGTGTTTATTATTTTTGTGAATTTATCATCCTCATTATTTTGATCAATTTTCTCTAGTGATTGTACCATAAATAAATAATTACATAAACTCGTATTGTTCTTTTTACACCCAAAAATAAAACAACATCTTTGATCTTTGTTATTGTTCTTGAGTTCTTTAAGTACAAAAATTTTAATAAACGTTCCAGCTTTGTCTCCATCTTGCAAACCGTCTGTATACAACGATATACGCCGGCGATAGGAGGTTTCATATAACGTAGGAAACATTGACAGTCTGATTAACCAGCCAGCTCACACAAGGTGTATTTAAGAAAGGTTCTAAGGATTAATGCGCTTTACACCAACGTTCATTATTATTGAATAATAAGTTGCATATTGTAGCGGAAACTCACTCGGCTACTCTACCCCGAGTCTTGCAATCTCTAGTTCTTTAGGATAGGTCTTTGTCTTTGGAGTGATACCCAGCTGTATCTGTCTGAGGACCGGCAGCCCAGAATGTGACAGATTTCTACCTCTGATTCATGGCTTCTTGTCGCCGACTGGGACGCCGAATGTGTCTTCAAACTGAGTCAATGGGTCGTCGACTGGGTCGTTCTGTAGTCCCTAACTGTGTCAACGACTGAGTCACTGAGTCGTCGACTAGGTCGTCCTTCTGGGTCGCTGACTGAGTCACTGACTGGGTTGCCGAGTGGGTCGCTGATTGGGTCATAGACTGTGTCATCGATTGGGTCGCTGGCTGGGTCACCGACTCGGTCGTCCTTCTTGGTCGCCAACTGGGTCGCTGTCTGGGTCGTCGACTGGGTCGTTGACTTCGCAGTCCTCGGGTTCGACGAGTCGTCGATTGAGTCGTCCTTCTGAGTCACCAACTGGGTAGTCGACAAGGTGGTGGTCACGCGTCGTTACTCTCTCAAGATCGAGAGAGAGAGAGAGAGAGGCGAAAAGCGCGAAATGATGAGAGAAGAGAGATTTTCAACTAAAATGTATATTGTCACAGGGTTGTCATTCCAAGAGTATTGCGTTTCTTGTACGAGCCTTATAGCACCTGTATCCTGGTCGACGAAAGACCTTATCCCTACACTTTTTATATTCCACGGCCTGGACCTTTCCTGTTCGGCGAACTACGACTAAATGTGCTTGCTCGGCGAGTGGTTGTACTTTATCACTTGCAAGGCGACGTTTTCACACAATAACGCTTCAAAACACTCGACCATTACAGCAACAGCTGGCACGTATACATACCCAGGCGGAATCGCGTGACCCAAACTAAGACATTAGACGGTGCTACAAAACCCGCTAACATTTAAAATCAAACATAAACGTTAATGAAACGAAAATTACCTACCATGGGTTTTCTCATTACACTACCCATCGCTCCACTACTATGTCTTTCCAGGCACATACGAATACACAAAAAACTCACTCAAAGCACGGTTAAATTAAAGCAAACCAAAATATTAAATAATCACAAAAGAATTAATGTTCAGTTCGAATGAGAGTCATTTTTCACAGTACTTCCTTCCAGCCATCGTGGCACTTGTTCGCTATTCCGGATTAGAAAAACTCAATATAGAATTCGTCCAACGTCTTGGGCAATTTCCTGGGTCGCTCATAACCCGCTGTTCTTGACTCTCCATTGTCGCTGGCGTTCACTGGGACAATTTCTGTCATGGTGTCGATGGGGTGAGGCTCAACAAGACTGGTATCATCGAAGTCATCGTTCCCTTCATTTTAATCAATACTTTCGGAAGTCTCAGAGTCCAATTCCCTTTCTCTTTCAGCGACTTCATTACGTCCATGATTCCTTTTCAAGCAATCCACGTGCACTGCGAAAGGCTTCCCATATTTACCGCATTTAAATCGATAATTGACGTCAGTCAGCCTGTTAATGACTACGTAAGGCCTATACCACCATGTCTGTAATTTATGCGAAATTCCCCTTTTTCTTTTTTGGCGAAAACTACCAGATTAGACCGCCTGTCTGAAATTGATCCCATCTGGTCCTGCTATCATAACATCGTTTCTGTCTCCATTATATGTTATTCTAGCACATCCGATTCCAAACCTCTGCTGCCTTGTGGCTATACCCACTCATGGGAAAGGCTAAGGGAGTAAACCCCGACAGAAAATCCGGAGATGGAGTCCCTAAGGCGGTATGACATTGACTTCAACGTCATTCCGGCAACTCCTGCGACGCCGTTGGTGCCAAGCTGTATCGGCATTCGTCGTTCCCTTGGGCACACCAGCTGCGTGGAGAGGGGGGATCTGCTGCATGGGCAACAGCTGATTCTCCATACCACCCTGCCCAGGCTTCATAGCTCCACTGGAGAGGACACTCCAGCGTCGTCGTACGGCGTCGGCACAACACGAGAAGTAGCAGTTTACCGGTTCTAAGTCAAAGCTCGATTGGCGTAGAGCTTGGCGCCAGGGGTTACTTCTGACGGTGGGAGAGATCATCAGGTCTCACTGGACAGCTACCGCCCGCCTCAAGCTGGGCAGCCCCCAGTCAGTAAGGTGCTGCCCGCCATGGCCTGCCTGCTTCACTGGGTGCGTGGAGCTTAGAGAACCATCTCGACAAGTGGGCCACAAAACTCAGCACCAGGAAAGACTAAAAGAAAAAAAAAGACTCCAACTCTTTGTTTTGCAACCTGGAACATCAGGACCATGTGTCCTGGATTGACCACTGACCTACAGCAGATCGACGATGCACGGAAGACTGCCGTCATTTACAGAGAACTCTCCCGACTGAAGATCGACATTGCCTGCCTACAGGAGACCCGACTGGCTGACAGCGGCACCATCAGGGAAGCCAATTACACATTCTTTTGGCAGGGGAAGCCCTTGGATGAACCTAGGCAGCATGGTGTAGGCTTTGCCGTCAAGAACACGCTAATCGCCTTCATTGAACCTCCATCATCAGGTACTGAGAGAATCCTTGCCCTCCGGCTGTCAACATCCTTAGGCCCGGTCAACATCTTCAGTGTGTACGCCCCAACCCTCTACTCCACCTACGAGGAGAAAGACAAGTTTTATGAGGCTCTGGATCAGGCAATATCCAGTATCCCCAACAATGAAAGCCTTTACTTACTAGGAGACTTCAATGCTAGAGTGGGAGCTGACCATGAGGCCTGGTCCACCTGTCTCGGCTTTTACGGAAGGGGCAAGATCAACGAGAATGGTCAGCGACTGCTGAATATGTGCTGCTCCCACAGCCTATGTGTGATCAACACTTTCTTCAAATGCAAGGAGATCCACCAGGTGTCGTGGAGACACCCACGTTCACGCCACTGGCACCAGCTGGACCTCGTCATCACCAGGCGTGCAGAACTGGCCAGTGTCCTCCTTACCCGCAGCTACCACAGTGCCGATTGTGACACGGACCATTCCCTCGTGACCAGCAAGGTGCGAATATTACCAAAGAAGCTGCACCACGCCAAGAAGAAGGGTCACCCACGTATCAACACCTGCTGTGCAAGCAACCCAGAGAAAACACAGCAGTTCATCAGCAAACTGAAGGAAGCCCTCACCAAAGTGACACCTGATGACACTATTGATTCCAAGTGGTCCCATATAGGCTGCACCTAGCCCCAGAACACTACAAGCCCTCAGAATTGCAAGGAATAACGCCCAGAAGACCGCCCGCCGCTGTGCCAACACCTATTGGCTGAACCTTTGCAACAGTATACAGACAGCTGCTGACACCGGGGATACAAGAGGAATATATGAGGGTATCAAAAAGGCGACAGGCCCCCCCCCAGCTACAAGACCGCCCCCCTCAAGTCCAAAACGGGCGAAGTCATCACAGACCAGGGGAAACAACTGCAGCGATTGGTTGAGCACTATCTCGAGCTATATGCAACCCAAAACAATGTCACTGGAACTGCCCTGGACGCCATTCCAGACCTGCCTGTCATGGAGGAGCTAGACACACAGCCCACCCTGGAAGAGCTCGGAAAAGCCATCGATTGCCTTGCCTGTGGGAAGGCTCCTGGAAGCGACAGCATTCCGCCTGAAGTCCTCAAGAGCGGAAAACCAGCACTGCTCCAGCCCCTACACACACTCCTCTGCCTTTGCTGGGAACAGGGATACATCCCACAGGACATGCGTGACGCCAACATCGTCACTTTGTACAAAAACAAAGGAGACCGTAGCGACTGCAACAACTATCGGGGCATCTCCCTCCTCAGCATCGTCGGAAAGGCCTTCGCCCGTGTTGCCTTGGCGCGCTTGCAGATCCTAGCCTCCCGCGTCTACCCAGAGTCCCAGTGTGGATTTCGAGCCGGCAGGTCAACTGCAGACATGATCTTCTCACTACGTCAGCTGCAGGAGAAGTGTCGCGAGCAGCGGATGCCCCTCTACATTGCCTTCATAGACCTGACGAAGGCGTTTGACATGGTTAGTCGGAGTGGACTCTTCAGACTCCTGCAGAAGATCGGCTGCCCCCCACGTCTGCTTGCTGTCATTATGTCGTTCCACGAGAACATGCACAGCACAGTGTGCTTCAATGGCGCAACATCTGAAGCATTCGCAGTCATTAGCGGAGTCAAACAAGGCTGTGTCCTTGCACCGACGCTCTTTGCCATTTTCTTCTCCATGATTCTCCAGTACGCATTCAAGGACTGCAGCGAGGGAGTGTACATCCATACCAGTGCTGACGGCAAGCTGTTCAACATCGCCCGTCTCCGTGCTAAGACTAAAGTCACAGAGGTACTCATCCGTGAATTGCTCTTTGCTGACGATGCAGCCTTGACATCACACACGGAAGATGGACTTCAGCAGCTGGTATGCTGCCTCTCCCATGCATGTAAGGAATTTGGACTGACCATCAGTTTGAAGAAAACGAATGTCATGGCACAGGACACAGACTCCCCTCCCTCTGTCTCGATCGATGGGTACAATTTGGAAGTTGTCGAGAACTTCACATACCTTGGGTCTAACATCTCCAGCTCACTCTCCATTGATTCTGAGGTGGGCGGCAGGATTGCCAAGGCAGCAGCAGTGATGGCCAGACTTAACCAGAGGGTCTGGAACAACCCCAACCTCACAGAGAAGACCAAACTGCGTGTCTACCAAGCGTGCGTGCTCAGCTCACTTCTCTACCGCAGCGAAACATGGACCACCTATGCAAGACACGAGAGGAAACTCAACAGCTTCCACCTGAGATGTCTGCGGCGCATTCTGCACATCCAGTGGCAGGACAAAGTACCCAACACAGAGGTTCTAGAACGCGCCAACATGAACAGCATGTTCTCCATACTCAGCGAGAGGCGCCTTCGCTGGCTCGGCCATGTCAAGAGAATGGACCCAGGTCGCATTCCCAAGGACCTGTTATATGGGGAGTTAGCAGAAGGTGCACGACCAACTGGACGACCATATCTGCGCTACAAAGATGTTTGCAAGAAGGATATGAAGACAGCAAACATCAATGTCAATGACTGGGAGAGCTGTGCAAACAACCGTTCCAGCTGGCGTCTAGCTGTCAGGCAGGGAGTTCAAAACGCAGAGGAAAAGAGAAGAATAAAGCAAGCTGAAAAGAGAGCTAAAAAGAAGGATAAGCAAAAGCGTACTTTGGAGCTATGCTATCGTCTCCCGTAGACGGACGGATGCCAAGAAAAAAAATACAATATGACTCTGAGCACGGATGCTAAAATTGATACGGTATTTTGTAGCATAGGTCCATGAAGCCTTGATTTATGTGAAGCAGCATGAAACGAAAGAATTGTTTGATATTTGTCGATTAATAATGCACACTGAATTTCAAATTTCCTCGTAAATATGTTTAGTATCGCATAATAATATGTGTAGGGTAGAGGAGGGTAAAACGCCCCATTTAACAACTTTTGGTAATTGATGGCATGATTTACATGATTGTGTTCGCAATTGGACAATTTATTTAAAGTATGCCTTACGTCTAACACAATGGAATGATGTTTGCTTACAACAACAAAAAAACTACGAGAAAATGAAAAATGGTAAAACTTTATAAAGGGGCATTTAGCCCGTATGGTGGGGCAACACGCCTCCTCCTGGGCATTTTGCCCCACAATGCATTCGGCATCTGTCAAAGTCTGTAAAACTACAGGGATACTATTGAACTATAAAATCAAGTATTATTCCTATATGGACATTTTACATATGGCAAAGATGCTAAAACTACATACTGCTGCATCATTCAAATTAGCACAACAATGCGGATAAGCAAGCAGCTACAACAATGCTTAAGTCTAAATAGTCCCTAATTTCCGCCGTTAATGAAGAAAAAGACAAAGCCCAAAGGTCGTGAATGTTCCTGGTAAATTCTGTATTGCTCACACTTAGCACAGCAAAACTGCATATTGATGGTGGTGCCACAGGATTCATGGCACCAAGTGGAACATTGATTGCACTGCGACCAGGAATCTTCTGTTAAGGGATCATCACTTCCTCCATATTCATATTCGCAGTTTCCACAAATGTTGTCTTTATAATGTTTTGTGTCTGCTGACAGAGCAAGATCATGTTTAGCAACTGACATTGGACTCGAAGCCTTTTTTCCCTTTTTCATGGTCCTCTATACAAGCTGTCTTCATAGTCTTAGATGGTTTTCTACCTATCTTTTTGTCCTCTCTACATGTCTGCTTCTTTTCTTGTGCATTTCTTTCTCTTTTGAAACTTTGGTTTCATTCTATTTACTCACACTTGCCTGTACAGTCATATCACATTTGCCTTTATTATTTGTTATCGTCTTTCTTTGCTTCACAATAAGCATATTTTTATTTGGTGATGGCGTTAAGTTCGTGGCTGATTCTGCCTTTCGCTTTCTTGTGCTCTGACTGGATATTCTAATCTTTGTTGAAAGTTTAAGCAATATGTTCACAAATGCCGAATCGTATGCATCTTTAAATCTTTAAGTGGTTATGAGATACCCACAAGGTAACACTTTCCGTTCTTCTAGCAAGAAAAGCTTCGTTAAACATTTTCCGATTGCCTGTCTCCTCGGCGATGATGGCAGAGTGATGTGTTTGTTGATTATCAGGTGACTGAGTATAAATTGTTTTGTCTGTCTCTGGATTACTTGACCCATCCAAAGAAGCTGTAGAACTACCAGTTAGCAGAAATTCAACCTTTATGCTCGGTTCAGTCAATGTTTCTGCATTGTCAGAAGTGATCATAATGTTACTAAGCGATTGATCATCAACTGACCCATCTCCCTCATTCGATGTTTTTGTATGGCCTGCCCCACCTGCAATAACTATAGGAATACCAACTGATTGTTTGTCGGCTGTCTTGTCCTCTTGATCAGATGTTTCTGCAACACCCGACCCCTCCGACATGTATATGCAGCCAGTAACCGACAGGAGATCAGCTGTCTTATTTGATTCAATAAGCTGTGATGACATATGTAATTCTTGTTGACACGCATTAAGCCAATCTGATAGTAGCTGAGGTTCATCAGTTACCATAGAAGAAGCGAAATCGTCATCTGTAAACTTAATTGGATTAAAAGGTCAAAGTTGGCAGGCTTCAAAACCAGTGACAGCTTTCTGTAGACTGGCAGATCGATTATATGCTGCAGAATGTTTTTAGCAACTTCAGATGCACTTATTCGCTTTCCTGGATTGCTTGTCATCCATTTTCCAGACTCCAAATTGAAAGCACTTTTTAGTGCCTTGAAATACGTGACATCAAGAGGCTCGAGCCGATTGGTGCAATGGGGAGGAAAGGTTATCAACACAATCCCTTTCTCGCGTGCATAGTGAACAGCTTCCAACGTTTTATGGCTATGATGGAGAGTCCTTCGTACATTTCACAAAACAAGTGAAATATTCCAACCATTGCAAGACAATATGACTGTCAGTCCACCCACTTGGGCTACACAAACCCAGTGTTGGGGCTGGTGCGCCAATCATCAGTGATGGAACCATTCGTTTACGTGGGTAGACAAATGCTGCCGGTGCAAAGGTACCAGCCGCATTCATGGCACATATTACAGTAATAGTTTGACCACGTTCACCGCTTGTAACTTTACCAACTGATCTAACAACTTTCGATGCAATGATGTTTACTGGCTTGTGGACAGTACTAATGCCTGTTTCCTCCGTGTTCCATATTCTCAGACCATCGGCAAGTGTTCCGTCAAGACATTCCTTATATACTTGGTAAAGATTAACTACCTGTGGCCGGTTAAAGTCCACTGACACTGGCTGCCTCTGGAGCTCGAATGGCTAGATTAGGATACTTTTTCATAAAGCCTTTCAGCCAATCAATACCTGCTGCATTGTCTTGAAATAGATGTTTTTAATGTTCAGATGAACCGATAAGTCGTATGCCAAACGCCGAATGTCAATATATGTAAGTCCAAATAATGCCTTTTCCATAGGCTGGATGTGCTCAGCTAGAAGTAACTCATAATCAGGCTAGAAAACAGTAGTCTAACTTCCCAGTTTTTACACTCCAGGTTGCGACACCTTCAAATCTCTATGTCTGCGCAAAGTTTAAGCTGAAATTCCATAATTCCTAGAAGCAGCTTTCAGTGAAGCTCCAGAGTCAATCGCTTCAAGAGCAGCTTTTAGAGCTGATATCCCACAATTTCCTCGACAAGTTTCCTTTCTTTAAGTTCGCACCACCTGCAAAAACGTATAGAATAATTTTAGGCACATGACGGTTAGTTAAAATGTGTACTACATTTAAACAGTTACGGGGCAAAACGCCCCTTGCAGGGGATGTTTTGCCTCTATCGTACAACATTGACAATTTAACAATAAGAGGATTATACAACTGATGCGAATCATGAAATACTGTACATAATGCATCTCTATACTATGTTGTTTAAAAACATACTTAATCTGTTTTCTTTGGGCAGGTCCAATCAAAAATACTGCAAACAAATGGATTTAATACTTTTACCTGCATAAAAGACATGCGTGCAGCTGCATCCAACACTGGACCCCATTCTCATGGCCTGTGTAACCTGGGCAAGCGTGCTGTATTAAGACCAGTCCATTTTCTAGCGCAGGGGCGTCAGGATGGCTTGGGTGCGTTTTACCCCATGGATGCATTTTGCCCCCCTCTACCCTACTTCATTTGGCTCCCAGGGATGATTGATGACATAAATGTCACTGTTACACATGTTATATCGACGAATTATTAGGAAAATGATGCAAATTTGTAAGCGGGTGTATGTCAGATTAGACATTATTTGTAATTATCTTTCAACAAGATATGTTGGTTCCAGGCGCGGATTATATGAGGAAACTTGCCGGAATACATAGACTTAGCTAGACTGTCGCGTATGGTTGTCAATTGTCATGTATATTTGATTAAATTTATATTTGATTCAATTTAATTGCGTGTATGTTTTAAAAATGTTATTTTTAATTTCATTATATGTCAAAATCATGTAACTTTATTTACTAGCAATTTGATATTTTCCAGAAATTAGTTTGACCTTATAGTTAATCGTAAACACCGAACTTTGAATCTTAAGCTGACCTAGTTACCAACCTTAATTCAGAAATCGCTGAAACAGGTAAAGAACTTTGTATTTTTATCTTATTCTTAGAGTAAAATGATTGGTTTTTGTCACGGTCATACTGGGACTACGTGCTTTTAGACGTAAATACTTCTCGAAAATTCTGGAGAAGTTGACCCTCATCCGAGAATCTGTTTTGCATTTCTAGTTACTGTATAATCTTTGTTTATAGAGATATCTCTTCACTTGGGGCTTTTTCTTTACACTAGAAATTGTGTGTTTGTGACCAGTTTTGGGAATTGCATTTTAATTTTTATTCGAATTATTTTCAGTCTACAACATTAATTTTTTTTCTGGAAATATTTGAGTGCTCATACAGAATTCTTGAACAAAGACATTAATTTAAATTTTATTCGGAGATTTAAACACCAGAGTAGTATTGACTGTAGAAAAAAAAAAGAACTGTAGATGATACAGCACCATACTGACTACAGCATACGTCATCACCTTCCATTTCGGATTCTTCTTTGGGACTTGAACTTGAATTCATTAGAACATTTTATTATTAGGACTTCTATAATTTAATTCTGGGATTATTCTTGGAATATTTTTGGATTTGATTCTTAAACCGTAGGTTCTTATATTTTTTTCATTTTTATAGTGTTTTTCTAGGAAATCAAATTATTTGTTAAATTTTTCAAAAAGCTTGTTTTTTTCACTCTTTCTTTTGTTTATGTTCATTAGAGCCTAAAGAAGTAACATAAGACAATAAGACGTACATTTTTATGTATGCATATAAATGATATCTAAGAGTTCATGGCCAATAAATCTAACTTAATTTTGTGGAAGAAAATGTACTCAGTATAAAGAGCTAACCTGTGTATATTTCATTTCTAGTGCGTATATACTTGAATCAGAGAGTGAGAGAGAGAGAGAGAGAGAGATGAAGTGCAGGAAGGACGCAAATGTTAATGAAATGGTCAAGCAGGAGATAGGTGACATGGAGGACGCAAATGTTGCTTTTCATTTAGTCAAGTTTGATTAAATGTTACAGCCAGTTGTTTGTTTTCAATAAATGAAAGGGTTTCTAATTAGAAATTATATTAGGATATCTTTGTTTACGAATGTCGTGGTTCTGAGCGCTGATGCATATCTTAAGCTATACATGTATAGGTACCTTACTTAGAAACCTCTCTTTTCTGTGCAATGATTAAAGAATACAGGTGGTAAATTATATTAAATAAGGAACATGAGATGCAAAACGATTTAAATGGAGATAATCTGACTTGTGCAAATGTGCGGGAGGCACAATATAATTTACTCAGGCATTAGTAAACATAAAAGTGTAAGTTGGTTCTGAGTAAGGATGCTAAAATTGATACGGTACTATACACCAAAGGTCCAGGAATCTTTTATGTAAGGGAAACAACATGAAAAGAACTAATTGTGTGAAAGGTGATGATTTATACTGCACATTCAGTTTCAAATATCTTTCTAAAGATGTTAAATATATCATGATAATTCATATATGAAGTGATTTTTGTTCTCAACGGGGATGTTATCATCAATGATGTAAATGTCCGTATTCTAAATGTTATCGGCATATGATTGGGAAAAGGACATGACATTCTATGTGGCAACAAAGATCCTTTTCACTTTGTCATCTGTTTTGACAACTGTTTAAGAGTCCGACCGCTACTATTTGCAATGTATTTTCTTGCAACAAGAAATGTTGGTTCCAGGCACAGATGCTCAAACTTGCAGTAGTGAACAGGCTTTGGTCGATTGTTACACTATCTACTGTCTACTGTAGTGATAACATTTTCGACTGTAATAAGGAATAGTACTTGCTTTAATTTTCTGGTGGTTAGCATCAGAATCATAATATATGGATATTCATTTTGGCATCAACTTGCGCTGTGACAGACAGTGGTAAGAACGTCATAGTTCTGAGCGTAGATGAATCGCTTTGCAGAAACGAGTATGCGAGCAATGATTTTAGAATAAAGCTGCTAAATTAGAAAACCTAAGGAAAAAGATATATTAAATGATATAATTGAAGCTAGTTTGACGTCTACAAATGTGAAGGAAACACAGTATATATTAATCAGGCATTTACAAAGGCAACTGTAGAAGTTCTGTTCTGAGCATGGATGCTTAAATTGATACGGTACTTTATAGCACAGGTACGGGAATCTTGTATGTAAGTGAAACAACATGAAAGACCGAACAGAATGACATTTGTTGATTTATGCTGCATACTGAATTTCAGATATCCTATTAAAGATGTTAACTATAGCATGCTATCAGTTTGAAGTTATTTTGGTTCCCAGCGAGGATGTTATCGTCGATGATGTAAATTTCTGTATTCTATTGTTATCGGCGCATGTTTGGGAAAAGGACATGACATTCTATGTGGCAATAAAGATCTTTTTCACTTTGTCATCTGTTCTCATAGCTTTATGAGAGTCGGACCATTACTATTTGCAAATTTTCTTTCAACAAGAAATGTTGGTTTCCGTCACGGATGTTATAAGTAAACTTGCAGTACTGAATTGGCTTTGGTCGATTATTACACTGTATACTCTTGTGATAACCTTTTCGTCTAAATATAAGGAATAGTAATTTCTTCTATTTACTGGTAGTTAGTTATCAAAATCATAATATGCATGTCTTTAATTTGGCATTAAATGCTACTGTGAGAGGCAGTGGTAAAAACGTCGTGGTTCTGAGCGCAGATGCGTTGCTTCACAGAAACGAGAATCTGTACCTTACAAAGGAACTAGCTTTTGTGTGCAATTATTTAAGAACAAAACTGCTAAATTACAATTCCTAAGGATCAAGAGATGTTAAATGATATACATGGAGATAATTTTGATGTCTACAAATGTGAAGGAAACCCAATATATTTTACTCGTGCACTTACAAAGACAAATGCATATATTGTTTCTGAGCAAAGATGCTAATATTGAAACGGTATTTTGTAGCATTGGTCCATGAATCATTAATTTATGTGAAGCAGCGTGAAACTAAAGAATTGTATGAAATTAGTAGATTGATATTTCACAATAAATTCGAATTTCTAAGTAATTGTATTTAGTATGGCATGATAATATATGAACTTCATTTGGTTCCCAGCGATGATAGTATTGATGACGTATGTGTCACTATTGCACATGTTATCGACGAATTGAAAAGGGACGTGAATTTTTATGCGATTATATGGCAGAGAGACCCACATGATTTATTTTTATGTTTCAACTAGAAGTTTTGGTGCCAGGCGTGGACGATACGGGGAAACTTATAGTAATAAATAGACTTAGGTAGATTGTCACACGTGGTGTTTATATACGTATATCGATTATATCTAAGAAATTTCGTAGCCAATAATTCTAACTTAATTTTGTGGAAGCAACTGTATTGAATATGTTTAAATGACGTGTGTCCATATTTAATTTCCAGTTTGAATGTAACTGAGTCAGAGAGAGGGGGAGAGGACAGGGTGGACGTGGATGTTGCTTTTCCTTCAGTCAAGGCTTATTAAATGTCGTTACAGTTAGTTATTTGTTTTCAATTAATGAAATGATCTCTAATTAGGAATTTATTTTGTTAGGATATCTATAAGTATTGATGTCGTGGTTCTGAGTGATGATGGATATCTTCAAATATACATGTATGTGTACCTTACATAGAAATCATGCTATTCTGCGCAATGATTAAAGAATAAAGATGGTAAATTATATTATCAAAGGAACTGGAGGTACCAAACGATTTACATGCAGATAATTTTACTTGTACCGATGTGCGGGATGGACAAGATATTTTACTCAGATATTTACAACCATAAATGTATAAGTTGGTTCTGAGCTCAGATGCTAAAATTATACGGTACTTTATAGCGTGAGTCCATGAATCTTTGATGTATTTGAAACAACACGAAAAGAACGAACTGTGTGAAATTTGTTCATTTATACTGCACACTAAATTTCGCATGTCCTAATAAAGATGGTAAATATGGCATGGTAATTCATACATGAAATTGTCTTGGTTCCCAGCGGGGATATTATTGATGAGGTTAATGTCCTGTTATCGGCACATGATTGTGAAATTCTCTGTGGCAATGAAGATATTTGTTTTGTTATGTATATTCGATTTAATTTATATCTAATTTAAGTGTTTGTAAGTTTTGAAATCTTTTCATTTTTTAATTTCATTATATGTCAAAAAATTGCAGATCTGTTTACTAGGAACTCATACCTTTTCCAGGAAATAGTTTAACCTTGGCTGTTCATTTTTGTAAACATAAGGCTGTCCTGGTTCCCGACCTTAATTCAGAATTAGTTTGTTTTCTGAAATTTGAATTCTCCTAGTTTTTGAAATCTTAGAGTGAAATAGGCAAGCTTTTTCTAAAATATCATCAAATGTAGAGATTTTTTAAATTTTGCTCAGGTGTTGTTGGAAATTTTGAAAATGGAAGTACGACTAAAACAGTTCGAATTAGTTCAGTTTCAGATCGAAAAGATACAAATGGTAAGAGAGATGGAAGCAAGACGAATGTAGTTTCAGAAAGAAATGAAAGACAGACGAATGAAGTTGCAAAACAGTGAGGAGAGAGAAAGACAAATGCAGTCACAAAAGGAAGAAAAAGAGAAATTAAGACAAATGCAGTTACAAGAAAAACAAATCCGATTAGATAAGGAAGAAAGAGAGAAAGGTGTCATTTCAAATTCGAATAAAAGAAGTAAGAGCTGAGAAAGGGAAAACACTCCCCTACTTTTGATGTTTTAATGTGTGTGTTAATAAAATGTTTATTTATAAATACAAATTAATTAGCAAATCTGACTCCATTATATACAAAAATACAAGGAAAATTATAAAGTTCCTAACATGAAACTATCAATAACAAGTAACTCAACGAGAAAAGTCAAACAGGAATTTAACGTATGGAATTGTAAAGAAACGTGAATTACGTCCCATAACCGATCAGCAAATAAAAGTATGATCTACACCCCAATATAAACAAGGTCTTATTAAACACCAAGGGATATATGGATATGTATGAATTTACAAATCTATCGCTCATATAACGATATTGAAATGGAAATGCATGTAATTTTGCTCAGATAGCAATAGTGGAAATAACAATGACATGGAAAACGTAATATAACTATCGTGGCGCCCATTTGACGTCCAAGATTTATCTTCGGTTCCACTCGCTCTAGTCAATGGTCAAAGAAGCGCCCACGCATTGTCTGCTCCTCTCAGTCTGTTGAAGGATCCCTCGAGAACCCTCACATTCAACACAGACCCGATGGTCCCTCGCATCGAGAACACCAGTACAGTCTTCCGAACCAACGTCACCAGACACAGCGTACACGTCACAAGAAACCACACAGAGTTCTGTGACTCCACATCACCAAACGATATATAAGGCAGCTAAAATTATAACAACTAAACAGTGTAGTTCATATGACACGGTTAAGTACTTCTGCATTGATATATGTTGCGCATGCGCGCACATGAATTCGTTACCCATTACATTAATCGTTCAATGCATGCAGCGTATAATTAAATTCAATTTGTATGTTCAATTACAATAAATAGCTTACTCGAACCAGACTACATGTATAGTGTTTCTAACAGCATTGCGTTGTATAACCTAAGTATTGACTCTCTGTAGAATTTAGAATTAATTCTAAAACATCTAATATATGAAACAATTCTATCATATAAAACGATAGTAATAAAGAATACAAACTTAAATTTCAATACCTCTACAGCTGGAATGTTGCTTCCGTAAAGAGTGTTAACACCTCTTAGTCCCATCACAACATATACGGTTAGTTTGGACATAGAAGTGGCACCCTAGTTTTTTCCAAATAGTGTTGTATGATATGGCTTTCCCTGTCCACACACCAATGTGTTATAAATGTTTGTGTCATCAAAAATAATAAACTAATAAATGGAATTTAGCAGGGTCACTCTTTGTTTTGTTTGCCAGAAATTATTGGTTTTGTTATCCCTTTAAAGTTTGGAGAATTTGTACTATCTTTCCTTTGCCTGGGCTGGCAGTAAGCCCGATTTCCATTGTCTCACTTGAACTTAGGAGAGTACTAGCTTCCTCTAGAGTTATGTAAACTCTGAGGTAATTTTCTTCCCCTTATTGTGGTTATTCCTTTATTATATTAGTGAGTCTGCCAGAGCCGGTAAAGTCCACTGTCTGTTGTTCATGGTGTTTATGTTGTAATATTGTCCCCATTTTTTGGCATGGACGGCATTATCTAGATCAGATTCAAATCAGTTTTCTTTCTTATTTAAAGCTTGTCGTTTTTTTTAAATAATGCTTTGCCTTTAAATCCGAAAGATAAAATAATAAAGTGTCTACACTGCAGTGTTTTTCTGTTTGTGAGTGCATGATGCTTGTTTCTAGTTTATGACTTGGCATAAGTTATTTGTTTATTTGTTTATTATGTTTCTTATATAGGTTTGGTCTATTTTGTGACATAGCACTTGTTATGTGGTCTAATTTGGGCTTTCTCAGTGTCTATTTGATTTTTATTTCCATTTGAATGATTATTTTTATTTGCATTTCAAATGAGTAGTGTTCATTTGTATGTTGGCTGTGTGAGTATGTACCTTGGAACCTCGTGTACAAAAATGGGATTGAAATTCTCCATCACGCCGACGTGATGGAAAACATCCCCTTTTGCAATTTAGATTTTCTTTTTTAAGTATATTAACACTTCATCTATAAAAAGGGATTGGAATTTCAAACTACACGGACGTAATTTAAACATGTGTGTAAGTTTTACCGAAAAGATTTTTTTATTACATTGGATAATTGAGTTGTGACCAGATCAAGAGAATAATGCAGCTACTGATTTGTTGGACGTAGTTTGGTTGCCCGCCTTGGGAGGATGCATTGGTTGCACCGATTGTGTGTACCAGAGGATATGAACATACAGTTTGAGGGACGGTCTGGAGCTACTGTGAATACTTTTCTTTACATGATTTCCCTATTTTTGGAGCTGTTCCAGATATCGTTTTTGAAACTTGGGCAAAATGACATTGGATTTATTACTCCATATCAAATTGTGAATCGTATTATTATGCTTTGTGGTTTATTTCTACGTGCGGTTTTCAGTGTGTTTGTGTCGGATCTATGATACCCCGTTTTAGACCTCGTGGGTTGACTGAGCCAGTACTCCCGGTTGGCGCGCTGGGTCAATCAAGAGTTAGCCCGAGATTATGAGACATCAGATTGTGTGGCTTTCTGCCGTATTCAATGATTTCGGCGTCTGTATCTTGGTGAAGATGGCGTACATTTAACCCAAGAGGGAAATCGTTGGTTGTTGACCAAAACAGTTTCGTCTGTTCGTAGGAGGGTTGTCTTAGTGGAGAGAAGTTTGTAACTTTTTGCTCGTGTTATTATAAATATATAGTAAAATGATAATATGTACTCCAGATTGATAAATACATGTATTACCTTAATTGCCTGTTAGTTTTGAATTGTACAGTAGCATGGTACATGTACCTATTAGAGTGTTTTGTGTTGTAGTGTCTTTTCTTAATCTGTGGTATTAGATATAGGGGATTGGGTTTGGAGTTTTCTCATTTGAGTGCCTAGAAGGCTTAAAACCCAGTCCTTCCTGTATTTTTGTTATTTTATCTTATATTCATTAGTTCCATAAACTTGTATTTTTGTGTAAGAGAACGGTCAAAGTGTATAATTTGTTTTTCTTGTAGTATTTGAATGTTTATGATGTTTTCCTTAAGTTTGAAATTAGTATATATTTAATCTGTTCTTGTAGCTGAGTTGTATGTAATGCATGTGTATTCTCTTTTTGTTGGGTGAAGACTTCTATATGTGTCTATTAGTTTATTGTTTTTAATCAGACCCGTTAATATTATTGAGGTAAGTTTTCCCCCAGGTTTTTTGCTTTGTTTTGGTCAAGACAGTATTTTCATACCATTCTTATGAGTTAAATGAGATTGTTTTCCATGATTTTTTGTTTTTTGTTTTTTGGATTAATTCAAGTAAAGAAGCTGTTTATTATGATTTATTTTTACTTGTTTATTTTCTTCTGTTGCTTTTGTTGTTGTTACTGTTGTTGTTGCTGGTTGTGTGTTTCGTTGTTTGTTTTTCTTGTTTGGGGTTTTCCCGTTTCCTGGGGCTTGTTGGTTGTGTTTGATTGTTGGATGCAGTGTAGTTGTGGTACTTGGGTGGAGCGGTTGTTGCTTGTGGTGTTGTCCGAGGTAATGTTTCTTGTTCGTGTATAGGAAGCTTAGTGCAGTTGGTTGTGACATTTCCTTCAGTATGTCTTATTATTTTCTTGGTTCCTGGTGGCATTGGTGTTGATGTTGTTGCTGGTGGTCTTTGTTGTCTTTGGTGTAATTTTTTCAGCTTCTGGTGTGATTTTCTTTTTGTTTTCATTATGTCTGGGTCAGTTTACTTTTCTTTTGTTCGTTCTGCGTTTGGTTGTTGTTGGTGTTGTTGGTGATGTCGGAATTATGTTTGTGGTGGATTCCGTTTCCATGTCACTAATTTCTGATGTTTGTGCTTGCGGTGTCATGGTTGGTGTTTTTTCAGGTTCTGATTCGCTTTGCAGTTCGTCTTGTTCATTTTCAGAATCTTGTTCTTGTTGTGTTTTTTTTTAGGTGTGCTGTGGGTGTGTTTGCTTGGGCTGCTTGAGCATATGTGACAATGTGTTGTTGTGATGTTTTTGCATTGGATTCCGTTTCTGTATCTATTTCAAGTTCTTCTCGATCTTGTTTTTTTTACAGGTGCATTGCCACCTTTTGTGACATGTCTTTCTAAATATTTTGAAGAATTCGGGAATGTTTGCGGCGTCTTGGTGGTTTATTCTATTATTTCTCCGGTGCATAAACCCGGGATTGCCTTATATGTGTCATATTTGATGTTGTGAGTTAATTCTTGTGTATTTTTCGAAACTCTCAAGAAAAACATCTAGAGGAATTTCTTTGGGGAATCTTGATACATATATATCAGTGTATTTACTTTGGATTAATGTTGTGATAGAAGGCGGTGGTGGGGGGGCACGTTGACCGTCCTATCGCAAAGGATTATGTTGCCATTGGGAAAGAGACGCTCTTTCTTTTTGGGATATACAATAAAAATTCCTCTGCCTATGTTTGATAGTGTATACATTTTGTTGGCGTAAATGCCTCTCGCAGCTGAAGCTGTTATGACTTCCATAGTGGAAGGTCGATCAGAGTTGTTAATTTCAGAAAATCTATGGCCTGCGCCCAAGGGTCGCGGTATGTCTTAAAAAGGCAGCCTTGTTCGATTTCTTCTTCTTCAGTTTGGAAGAAATGTTTGAGGAAAACCTCACCACTAACATTTGTATTTATATTTGTAGCCATTTTTGGGGTTTATAGCTCTAAAAAGGGCTTTGTGTATAAACTTAAAACCACGAATATGGCTAATTTATTTTTATGTACTGTGCTGTATCACTAATGTTGTATGCGTGATTGCATATTAAAATGGTATACCTGTTCTTTGGGTCCTCAAAGTTGACTGCCGCTGACTATTTCGTAAAGAGGTAAGCTTTCTGACAAGAAAGACTCGTCGTAGTGTAATTTGTTTACAGAGAATTTGCTGTATACGTATACTAGCTGTGACAGATATTCGCAGCTAGGTACTTAGGTTTTCGCTGCCGGCAATTTGCACATGCAGCATGCGTTGAGTTGTGATCAGTATTTCGAAATAACTAGAGCCAAAAAATATACCACCCTCGGGTGACGCTGTACGCGGCAACGAAACCCGAGTACATTTTTGATCACATATACATACTGACATAAATCATACACAATTCCGTGACAACGATTCATTGTCACTAGAACAGAGTACTGACAATGATGTAGTTAAGGACTATATCTTGATGGGTTTGAGTTAGTCTCTGAAACTTATTGGCAAAAATTCAGAAAATATAAAAAAGAAGCTGACCATACCTGACGAATTTGCATGGGAAAAAACACGACACTTGGATAGGTGGTGTTCTTCTAGAAAGGTTAATAAAGATTAAGAAAGTCTCAGACAACACATATTGGTTGAAGAGATTCTGAACTGTGTCCACTGTGACATTGTTAATCTTGACGAGCATAAGATCGAAACTTTGGAAAATGCTGCTCATGCCGCTGACAATTATGCTTTAGCTCATAAAGTTTCTTTCGTAAATAAGACTTTTACTCAACAGAAGTCTGTCAGAAAAGTATTTCAGCCTAATACAAGCCCTTCTAAAACTCCGACTTTCACAACTTCTAAAAATCAAGCTTCGATAAGCTTGAATCAAGATCATTGTCTCTTCCAAAGTGTACCTGTTGCAAGAAAAAAATGGCACGTTATTTATGTTTGCTACAAATTGAAATTTAGGCTTCAGAATCAAGACAGAGCTATTACGAATGCTCTTATTTCTAAGAGGTCAAGGTCACGGTCATGTATGTAAAGCAATACATTTGTTAGGTCTAACAAACCAGAGTCTGATTTTATTATGGAGAATTATGAGCCATTCATATTGAAGGGTTATATATCACTCTTGGGTGATTCGGCCAATCATATCTCTATTAAAATTTTAAGAGACACTGGAGCTTCTCAGAGTCTTTTATTGTCAGGTAATTTGCCTTTTTCTGAGAAGTCTTCTTCTAACGAGAGTGTTCTTATTCAGAGAGTAGAGTGCAGCTTTGTTAATGTTTCTCTCCATTGTGCAAATTTGTCATCAGACTTAGTCCCAGGACCAGTGACAGTCGGCACAACGTATGTTGTACACGTTGAAGGCATTCATTTATTACTAGGCAAGGACCTAGCTGGAGACTAGGTTGTGGTTAATCCACTTATAACTGACAAGCCTTGTTTAGATCAGAAAGTCGATCAGCAATTCAAGTCAAAAGTAAACTTTTGGTTTGACAGAACTTCAACGGTGAGAAGTTTTGAGTCTGGTAATAATGGGGTCCTGTCTCTCTTGCTCATTCTTCAAATTTTTTTCTGTTTAGATAGTATGGCCTTTACAAAGCTAAGAAGAAAATGAATGAGTACAATTATAATATTAGTGCTCCTGGGATGTAAATAAATTATAGGAGTACCAGTATATTAAAAGAGATAGCCAGGTTAAACATGCAATTGATTTAGTTGTATATGCCCCACTCAGTGAAGATGTAAGTGAAGGAATATCATCGGATTCTACTGATATTGGAGTAAAACTCCTAATAATCCGTTGAAGTTCAGAAATTATGAAAGATTTGGACCAGACACTTTCATATTTGCAAGAGCAAGAAAGAAATGAACTTAAACAGTTATTATTTGAATATAAACACTTATTTCCAAATGATCCTACAATAACAAACAAAATTGTCCATGACTTTAAAATTGTAAATTCCAAACCTGTGAAACAACACCAGTACAGGAAGTACCCTCTCAAACAGGTATATTTGAAAAAGAAAATTCAATATTTGATGGAGAATGGTTTTATAGATCCTAGTAAAAGTGACTGGAGATCACCATGCACACTTTTTCCTAAACCAGATAAACTTTCCGTATGTTTACTAATTATAGGAAGGTGAACAGTGTGACAAGAACAGATTAATTCATATTACCAAGAATCGATGACTGTATTAATAGGATCGGGAATGCCAAGCATGTCACCAAATTTGACCTTCTGAATAGATTTTGGCAAATTCCATTACCGGAAAGAGCATAAAAAATTTCGGTATTCGTGACTCCAGATGGACTTTACCAATACAAAGTAATGCCGTTCGGGATGAAAGGGTCGCCAAGTACATTTCAACGTATTCTGAATATAATTACATCTGGTCTTGACAAATGGGATGCTTACATCGATGACGTCATCATCTACAACGACACCTGGAAAGAACATTTAGCAAAAATTCGTAAATTCTTTGACAGACTCACTGATGCAAGTTTGACAATTAATTTATCTAAAAGTGAGTTCTGCCGTGCTAGTGTAACCTTTCTGGAACATTCTCGTGGGACATGGACAGGTTAAACCAATAGATGCTAAGGTCACGGCTATCTCTGAATTCCCTGTGCCTTTTAATAAAAAGCAACGAATGCGATTTTTAGGTATGACCAGATACTTTCGAAAATTTTGTTCCAATTTTTCTATACTTGCTGAACCTCTGACAAATTTATTGAGTAAGAAAAACAAGTTCCTTTGGACTGAAAAATGTTTGGAGGCTTTTGACATGTTAAAAGCCATACTTAAAAGCACGACAGTTCTTACAGCTCCAAATTTCAGCCAATCATATAAATTGTCTGTTGATGCAAGTGATGTTGGTATTGGAGCAGTTTTGATTCAAAGAAAAGAAAATTGTATTGATCATCCAATGGGCTATTTTTCTAAGAAATTAAATAAGTACCAAAACAATAATTCAACAATCGAGAAGGACATTGCAACATTTTGAAGTTTACCTTAGTTCAGCTCCTTCTATTGTGTTTAGTGACCACAACCCCCTTACTTTCGTCGGCAAGATGAAAAATAAAAATAAAAGACTACTAAGGTGGAGTTTGTTGTTACTGGAATGTGCTTTTGACGTCAAGCACATCAAATGAAAAGATAATTAATAGCTGACGCACTTGCCCGTGTATAACAATGTATTATTTCATGTCAATATGAACGATGACAGCTCTAAATTGAGGTTTAATATTTTGTAAACAAATTTTCTCTTCAAACGTAACGTAAGAAACGTGTGTTGTGATTTTTGTCATGTTGCATTGAAGTATCAAGATCAAGATCGATCGATCGATCAATCGATCGATCGAGAGATATCATATGCTTTCGCTTTAGCCGTGAGCAAAAAAAGAAAAATCACTTTACATTACAGTACTCTGTGCACAAAGAAATATTGCTATTTCACTTTACTTGAAGAGACAAGGGAAAAATAGTTATTAGCTCTTTTGTTGGTGTTGATCTTGTTCTTTGAACAATTGTTAATAAAGGGAAATTACTCTTGATTTGGTTCCCAGTGTGGATGTTTGACAGTGGTTCTCGCTGTGGACTTCCGGTTCTTGTTACTGCAGTGCATTGCAAGACATCGTTTCTTGAGTTAGTTTAGATCACACGTATCATTTGTGGAACCTTCAGCAATGTCGCAGATACAGAAACAGCAACAGCAGGTAACATGTCCTACTGGGCAATAAAATGGTAACGTTTTTTTTTTCTCTCTCTCCCTCTGTGGGGATGGGGTAACTTTGCAGACACGTTCGAAAAGACCAATACATTACACAAACATCTCGAGGGTACGTTTCACACTTGTTTGATGATAGCGTGTCTTACTAATCCATGTTTTGGCCCTCCTGCTTTATCACTTTTTTAGTACTTAGATATTGAAAGCTGGAACTAAAATTAAATAGAGTTTGGTAACTAATGTTTTTACCCAGACTGTCAATTGTGCGTTGCAGACTGCTGCAATATGCCTCGTGGATTTATTCAGTTTTATGGAGAAAATACTTACTCCACAGGAAAATAACCTAAGTCATAAGTGTTAATACAGTGACCATGGATTACTTGTGATATTTTTTAATAAAGTTCTAGATGTGTGTGTGTAGAGATAGGACAAAATGATTTTTCTGCTGTGGATTTTTAAACATGATGCATTCATTAAGATGGCTGCCAACACTCAATGATCAACTCGACTGCATTTCATCACTTGCCACCACTGTACTCTGTATTTGTTGTGACTACTACAGTTAATAGATGATATTGAAATAAAGCATACTAATAGACTAACTTTATAATGAATATTTTTTTATAATAAATATTTTTCATAATGGATTCATCTATGACATCAATGTCAACTTTCTCACACTCTTCTAACTCGGAACATTTTTCATTTGAAGGATTCTCTGATGTAGAGCTAGACGTTCTTGTTAAGGACTATTTAAAGGGTATCATCTGCAATATGAAACATTTAAATTCAACCAATTTCACAATAACATTTTTGACAACTGGATTTTTCCATCAGTTCCTGGAACAAATGAAAAAGGAATTCACTTTTGATTCGTCGCAGGCCAAGTTTACTATTACAAAACGTGTTGATGGACTAAAATGTGTACTTAGTTTTAATTATACAATTAATGTTTTTAGCTGAAAATCTTCAGTGTGTGTTTTAATATGTAATATTATAGTAAATATAGATTTTTTTTTCTTTTCATTTAAAGCAGGTACAGTGTGACCCCATTATAACACAGTAGTTGGGAGCCAAAGAACCTGACCGTGTTATAGACCGAACTGTGTTATAAGCAGCTATGTCAGTTAGCTGAAGAAAATGATGCATGTACCCCAAAAAATGGGGGGGGGGGGTAGGTAATAAATGTGGGTCGTAAAATACATATTTTGTTGGCACAGTTACTATCTAAAATTGATGCAAATTAAACGAGATATACACCTATAGTGAAAACAGAGAAGGCATATATATTTTACTTTATTTAGAGAACCATGAATTGGTACATATACGTGTACACTGTTTATATATACATGTCTGTTGTATAGCATGAATAGAGTATTAACACCGTGTACTCGCCCATGAATCTCGTCACATACATTGAATCCACAATACGAGGTAATTCCATTGAAAATATGCACACACACATATTTAAAATTTTCAGTCATTTTGTCTCAGGTCATATAGGTCTGAATTAAGTGGAAAAACATAGCACAGTCATGTAACGAATGATGAAACACATGATTCACTTTTCAGCACGTCCCAAGTCTTTAAAAGTTTGCGTTTTAAGCTGACGTTTGTAGCTTTCATATGCATACATTTTTTTTACCTGCAAACAGGAAACTTTCCTGGCACAGTTAACGTGTTCCAATCATGTTGGCAAATGTAAAAGTCCATCTAATTTCATTGCTTTAATTTAAGTTTGGTACTGACTTCCTTTGAAGAAAGGTTCTTTGTTTATATTGAAGATCGATCATAGTCAGCTTTCTTTGATGAAGGGTGCATGTGTTATTGAAGTCACCACTAAAGAACAGCTTTGGAGAACCAAACAAATGCCCAATTCTTATTGTAGCGGCAACATTAAATAATTTTATTGCATGATTGAGATGGATTATTTTAACATTTGCTTAATACGTTTCATAACAATTGGTGCTTCAAAGGTAATCTATTTCCTTTGAAATTTCAGCAGATTATTTTATCAGAGCACATTTTTAAAAAGGAATTGGCTGTTGTTGGGTCTTTTCTAGTTACTGTTCCTACCTGCCTATTGTTAAGTTGTATAGACCATCAGGTAGGATTTTTTTTTTTTTTTACATTTGTGGTAGCAGAATGCCTTCCATGCAGGTCTTAGAAATTTAACAAAGGATCAACAGACGATAGAGATGCAGGTGTTCAGGTCTGAAGACAGGGATTATTACAGAAAACTTGAGTGTTCAGAAGGATTTAATTCAGAGGGAAAAGAAGAATTTTTTTACTTGCCATTCACATACAAATGTCAGTCTGTCTAAATATATTAAAATTACTAGTGAGCAGCTACAAATCTGACTAAAGATAGATATACGAGATAAAGCCTCATTGGGTTGATCTCTGCTTCCAAAAATGTCTACAACAAAAAAGCAGAAATCTCGCAACATACAGTACTCATACTATATGTCAAGATAAGTGGATTATGATATAATAATGCACTGTTAGATGGTTTGTCATTGTGGACAAAGAATAACAAACGATAAATTTAAATGCATTTTTGTATCAAGTTTGCAGCTTCCCTTCATGGGGCCTCTGAATTTCTCCACTTTAAACCAATGGTTGTATATACAAGTTTAAACAGCCAACAATGTCGCCAATAAAAAGTAATTGCCAGATGGTATATTTTGCCGCCAATAAGGAGAAAAATCCAAGTTTGCAACATTGGCGAAGTCTTATGTGATCCCAGAATAAACTTTTTACATGTTATTTTTTGTCATTTTAAGAAGAAAAAAATATTTTTTCATGTACGAGAAAAATACCAGAGGTGGACAAATTTTATTGTTCAGCAGCAAAGGACAAAATTTGGAAAATGAAGGGGAAATTTTAAAACTTATTTCATTTGCCTAGAATTTGCATAGAATGTGAAGGAAAGAAATCAGCCTTTTTAGGGATATTAAAATAATTACGTGAAAATTTAAGTTTGATCAAGTGGAACCAGTTAAGGAAGTCTGGACTTTTGTCTGCACTTGCACTGATAAGTATATTCCTTGGTTGATCTTTTGTTGTTGTGTGGTTTAACACCATTTTTCAGCACACAATAGGCTAGCTTGATCTTTTGTATCGGAATACTGGTATTACACCCATCTTTTTCTTCACAATGCAAGGATGAACTAACTACAAGTTGTCTTACAAGTAAATACAAATATAGTTCAATGTCCATTTTCATATTGACTTGGTGTGACCCATTCTTTCATTGTGAAGTGAATTTACATGTCATGATGCTGATTAACTTCTTTTTTGGTCCAGATTGGAGATAAAGAAAAAGAGAAGAAGAAGAAGGAGACTATTCTAGATCTATCAAGATATCTGGACAAACCCATCCGAGTCAAATTCAGTGGTGGCAGAGAAAGTATGTATCACTTTGAGATCATTTACATGGTAGGTTTTGTGCAAATGTCTACCAGAGCACACATTTGAAACTAAATGTATGTGGAAATAAGTATTCCTTAAGAAACAATTTAGCATGGGCAATTCTCTAAAAGAAAACACTGTAGGAGAACAGTTCCCAAAAGAGACAGCAGTAATAGAATATGAGTAACTATTTGTCACATTACCTTTCCATAGCTTTGAGGAATTTAAAATGATCCAAAGTCTATAGCATTCAGTCTGTTATTGTATTACTGATTTACTGTACTAACCATATATTTTGGGACAACATATTTCTTGGGACATAAATTCATTCAATTTTTTCTGCACTGTATGTTCTGGGACACATCAGCTTTGTTTTTTTCTTAACTTGTGGCACACCTTTCAATCATTAGAAATTTACAGGTCAGAAAATGCACTCAAACCTAAATTTTATTTTAAAAAATATTAAACTGTGTACTTGAAATAAAACTCTTTAATCCACTGCAGCATCATTTCATTAACCCTTTACCTCATGCAAGCGTCTTTGGACGCCTCTACTCCATTCGCATGGAAGCGCCTTTTGATGCCTCTACTCCATTTGCATGGGAGCGTCTTTTGACACCTGCTGTAAACATCAGCCATTTTGAGCTGGTTTTCATAGCGCCACCTTTGGGAAAACCCTCCTATTAGATACTACATTCATTTCTGCGAATGACAGTTACATCTTGTCACATGGTCGCTGTTTATGCACTGGCCGATATCTGCTATTTAAAGTAACTTGGTCATTATCTCCACTCTCAAAATGGCGGTCGCGGATTTCATTCAGTACTTATGAAGTTTTCACGATTAGAATCACAACTATGAAAGATTCAATAACTTCGGTAAAGGCTCTGATATTGATGTAGGCAGCAATTAGTTTTTATAAATTATCAAATTCAGATGACTTAGTGATGTAGACGCAGATGAAAAAGATGTAAATTTCGAGTATGGAAAATGGCAGCTACGGTTGGTTATGTGGCTTCACTGACACGACAGTGAACAAGCAGTCTATATTCAGAGTTGTCCCCCTCTTATGAGGCCAGTCCTTTTGAAGCAGGAACATGGCCTTGTATTTAATATGTTCATTTAGAAATCATAGGTATATTCTAAGGTTATGGACTTATTAAGTTACTGTAATATAACTATTGTCTATGTTATTTTTTTAAAATTTTTTAATAATTATTAATCGTGGTGCATTGCCATCTTTTCAATAAGATCTGGGCAGAAGCATCTGACTAACTAAGCTGCTGTGTCCCTCAATTCCAATTTCACATTCACTGCTGTGGAGTGTACATTAATGATGTTTATTTGAATCTTTCTGGCCTCAAATTTCTCAGTAGTGATCCAAGAACTCACCCTCTTTTCATTTAATTGAATCACTTTTTCTTTACATTTCTAAACTGAGAATGTCTGATGACATTTTGCACTTTATGCAGCAAATTGTTCCTTCATTGGCATTTAGTATTTATCACATGAAATGCAAAATGTTTACAAAGGAAGTGAGCTTGTCACTTTTCTTCTTCAGCCTAATTCCCAGTTAAAAAAGTCTAATAAAGACTGCTCTGAGGCCTAAGTGGTTGGAGCGGAAAGCCATGGATGCAGGAGGTTCCAGGTTTGAACCCAGACCAAGTCATACCAAAGACTTATAAAAATGGTACTAGCAGCTGCCTCGCTAGGCAATGAGCATTAAGATAATGTGACTGGGTGGGACATAATGGTACATGTCTGCGGCATGATGCCCCAGCACTAAACATCATTACACCTCTCCCTCAATAACAAACACTATAAGTGAGGGCATTAGTTATCGTGGGACCTCCATAACAGTATGAAATGGTGCCATCCTCACTGGACATAGAGAAAACCATGAGGGGGAAACAAACTGGTTTGTGTAATGGCTGAATTCTTGTTTCAAAATTGCATTGGGAACATGTATCAATAAAGCACTTTTCTAACCAAATTATTGGTTTTTATGTAAAAGTGACCTTTATTTTCAAGATGCCCAACTGCATACATGCCAATCATTACGCCTTTTTTCACTAAATTACACCTTACCTGTAAATGTTTTCAGATTACGCTTTTTCAGTACATGTATATCCCCCTCCAAACAAAATTAATAATTTATTTTTTCAATTTTATTAACATCCCATTAATTCCACTGAGTGTATTCTAGAAAAGACAGTTTCTATGTAACTATGAGTATGCTTGTCCGTAGACTTACATGCACTTTCCTAACAGTATTATATTCTATTTATAGCAGCTGCCTTATTTCCAAGAAACCGGCTTGTTCTACTTTCAATCTTTTGACCTCTGTTTCTATTTGTAGCAGCTGTATGGCTTAGTTAGGAGAGAACAGGCTAGTTTTCTAACTTGTAATCTTTGCTCGTGGATTCTTTATTCAAATTCATATCTGGTCCAGAAACAGTCTCTAGGTATTTGTCGGATTTATTCTAGTCAGTGCATGTGTTAGAGCTAAAATGTTTTTCAAACAATTTCACAGATGGATTAGAAAAGACAAAAAATTGATTCAGAGATAAATACATGAATTACATTATACAGCATTCCATTCTAGGGCAGCTTCATGCCCTTGCAGGCTGTGTGGAAAGGATTTTAATATTGGTCTTGGTGGTAAAACAAAGAAACCTTGAATTAGCTCGTTTTACTAACTTCAGTACTAAGGTAACTTCTTTTTTTTTACAGCAGAACTCAGTATTTTACACAAATTTTATAAATGCATAGGTGTTATTTATCGAGTTCTTAATAGAACACGGACTATATTGGTCCTTTGTTCAAACGGATATTTCCTGATTCCAAAGTTGCAGAAAATATGCATGTGCAAGAACAAGATCACCTAATATTGTTAGGTGTTTAGCAGAAGATACTTCACTTAAAATTGCAGAAGCCATGAAAATTGGGCTGTTTAGTACTGCAACAGACAGGAGTAGTAATTATGATGACATAAAGTTGTACACAGTCTGTATAAGATACTTTGACAATGAAAAGGGCAAAGTCAGAGTGCTTTTCTTTCATTACGAGAATTAACAGATTCCACTGGAGAAAACAATTTTCTGTTTGCTTGATAATGTTAAATAATAAATGTAAGTTGCAGAACTGTATGGGGTTTTCAGCTGTTGCTGCATCAGTGATGACTTGAATTCATAAAGGAGTTGCATTCTATATTTACACAAATGTCTTCCTCATTTTTTTATATCAGGTTGTCTCTGTCATATGATGCACCTTGCTGCAGGAAAGGCTGTTGATAAATTTGAAGGAGAACTCCTAAAGTATCGAGTTGGCACTCTATCTGACGATGTACTTCATGCAGACAGAGTTGATTTTTTTTCTTCTTCTTATTTCCCAGCTAAAAGACCCAATAACTAGAAGATATAAATTTCCTTTTCTTTGTCAGGTTATAAAATGAATATTGGTTCTTTACCGTTTTAATGCAGACTGTGAGAGATTGTTTAGCATTGCTAACAAAAGTAAAACTGAATTCAGATCCAGGCTCTGTAACCCTGCACTTAGTGCTCTGCTGGTGTGCAAAACATTTATAGTCTCAGCTGTAGTGCAGTTTGAGAGTGTGTTGCTTTTTAAAGCTTGAAGTGTTATATATGAAAACTTGACGCAGAAATTGATTATAAAAGTCCAGAGGGATAAATAAATCATTTTGTACATATGCTCATTGAATTTCCATCATGTTATATATCGTTTTGTCCACTTGGATTACACTTTTTCCTTGCCAGGGATTGGCATGTATGCAACCGCTGAAAGATCATTAACATTATTCCAACTGGTTTCAACAACCATACATGCAAAAACATTGTATATTACATCATTGCTTTATTTTGTTGTTGAGTAGTCTGGTTCCCTGACCCGTATGCTCCCTGCTTAGCTCTCTACTCTTGTGGAATGTAACATAAGGATCATACTAATCAGGGAACCAGACTAGTTATTGATTCAAATTCAAACTCAAACAAGATTCATTTTATTTATATAAAAAAAGACCTCAGCAATCCTGGAACAATTAGTTTATGAGACAACCATCATCATCGAAAGTCAATGTTTTAAAAGTGTTCTATTAGTAAAATATTGTTGCAGTGATTTCATTGCAAGTAATAATAAAAGTTCTCATCCACGAGGAAATCTCAAGAGTGCCAATGTAGTAATTACAAATTAACTACAAACTGCAACTAGCTTCTCATTAATAAAACGTGTCTGTGAAACAGAATTTTATTTCACCAAGTGCTCATTTTGCTTGGTTGTCTTGCTATCGTTGATCACAGTTGTGAATGAGTATTCTCATTATTAGTTTTCAGGGCATGAGTTAATGAGGGAGTGGTGTATATGCTTGCAACACTGCAGACATCATGGCAATATGACTAACAGAGGTCTCACTAAGATTTTAAAACTTGGAGCCTAGTACTCCTATTTTGGTAAATATAGGAGGCTGCCAGCAAAAGTTGCAGTCCCCTCTCAGAAATATATATGCAGTCCTGAAGTGGCTATATGTCCAGATGTGAAGAGCCAATGGTTGCCATTGAGTTTAATTTTCGAAATTCTTTATACCACTGATGTATAGTTCTTGTTTGTCCATCAAAGTGAGACTAAATTTTGTCAATCCAAGAAAAATTATTCCAAAAACTAAGCCAGGCATCACAGATTTTCTTACACCTGGCTACTGTTCCATCCAAAACTGTCAGTTCTTGCAACTTGAATTATCTTCTGAATCTCATTACAATCTTCATTAATTTGCCATTTAACCCCAAAATACGTATCCAACTTTGCAAACAGTATTTTAAAAAATACTTACAAAAATATAAGTCTTAGCGCATCTTGATTTTGAAGTCATGTGTACAACTTTTTTGGCTATACTCAGAAACAAACACAGTAATGAAAGCTGAAGTTGTTCATCTGATGTACTCTTATAACTACATGTACATGAGTCTATCTGCCTCTAAATTCAGTTATTGTAAAAATCAGCACATTTCCCACCACTCAGCAGCTAGTTGAAGTTTTTGAACATTTTGCTGCCCAGCTGTTGCATCATGTTCTTTTGATGTACTCTTATAATGATAACATGCACATCTGGTTGTCTTTCACCCACTGAATTATGTCATTGTAAATATCAGCACAGCTAAAATGATGAATTGATCAGCAGGTGGTTGAAACAGGACTGGCAAGCCTTTGAATTTGCCCCTCCCCCCATATATAAGGAGGACTCCTACATAAGTGATTTTATGCATCCCCGATATAAAGTTAGCATCCCAATATGCGTGATAAAGTGTTTCTGAGACCTCTGACTAAAATTGTTAAAAATCCAAATCATACACACAGTCATAATCTGAGAGAGGAAAGTCTCAAAAGTTAAGTCTAAGATATCAGTTTACTATCTGGCCACCAAATGTCATACTGAAGATCAGAACAATACTGTGCTTCACGGTGATTAGCTTTTGTCATTTTGATAATTATCAGTGGTAATTATAGCTAGCCAGTATTTATCAAGGTGACAAAACCTAAGATCTGAGGAATACACCATAGTTAAGATCATTGGATTACTTAACTCTTTGTATGGATTAAAGTTACATGATAGAACAAATATCAATGTGTTGGGTTGAAAAATCAACAAATAGTTCTGAGATTTGTCATCAGCCATTATCTGGTTGCCCACGAGGGTAAAATTGACAGTTTCTGCACTAATATGACAGCTGCTGGCTGCATTAAAGGGGTGGCCATCATCTGAGGGGTACTTCTGAACACAAGCTCATCGGTGCCATGGGATTCTGACCATATAAAGAGGGTGGCTGGTGGTTAGTTGGGGTGCTTTTAAGAGGGTTTCTTATTTTGACTACAGTATGTCAGGGGACTTGACTTGGGTCTTAACATGGGGGGGGGGATGAATTAGACTTCACCTGGTAATGTCGTTTCAATTCTGCCTTCTTGTTATCTTTCCTGTTTTTCATTGGTTGTTTTCTGTTTAATATATGCTGTTAAATCTAGTTAAGAAATGTAAATAAAAAGACTTTTAATAAAGGTTGTTCATGTACATTGTTTTGTCATTGATCACTGTATTGTGATATTTTGTTCCCAGCTTGTTGCTTTACATTGAAAGGTTTAAACATTAAATTGGGCCTGTCTACCCATCCTTTTATGTCTACCCATGGGTCCCACTTTAATTTCCACACAGTAACTCCCATAATTTTAATTTGATTTCATCCAAATTTTGCATGCTGTTAGGTACTGGTGAGACCTTGTCTGAATTCAGTAATCAACTTTCTGCATTATTGACTGTCAGATCCTGTTACCTTTGTTTAATTACAGTAACTCCTTTTATTTTTATTATTGGAATCGACATAAATCTGGTATACAGCTAAGATTAGTTTGAATGTCATCCTTCTGCATCAGTTAGCAAAGCCTTGCTTATCAGACCCATCCACTTTCATTCCCATGATTATTTTGAATTTCAACCAAATTTGGAATTTGCTTGTTTCTTGACCAGGTTATTGACCAGAAGAGCTTATGGGATGGTCAGTTGTCCAGCTGTTATCAGAGCTTTTCTTAAACTATTTGAATGATTGCTATCAAGTGGTATTTGGCCCTAAATGAAAATGGTGTGCAGAGAGCAAAATATGACTGCCACAGAATCTCATCATGAAAATTCATTTGTTTAGCCTCCTGAATGGATGGTCATATTGACATGGAGTTTTCACCAAAAGACTTATAATAACTAATAATTGGTTTTAAATGAAAAATGGTATCAGTCTTACACCTAATTGATTTACTACATAGGCCAAGAATATAATAGGTGGTTTCAGTAGTCTGCATTGTTTTAAAAAAGAAGCATTCTTATCTTTGACATTCTTATCGTCAATTAAGTTATATAACTTTTCATGTAGATAACTTTTCAGAACTGAATCTCATTTTTCATTTTCACAGCCAGCGGAGTATTGAAAGGTTTTGACCCTTTGTTGAATCTTGTACTGGATGGTACAGTAGAATATTTAAGAGGTAAGAGCTCCTATGGAAATAATTTGTAAACAATTTATGAAAATATTAGTTAGACATATAATATCAACATTATATATATATATATATATCGGGTACCTGAGTGATAAAAAATCCACTTGCCTTTACCAGTCACTGTGATCTCACCACTGTCCATGTGGATTTGAGTCTTGGACTTAGCCAGTGTGGGATTGGATCAAGCTTGGATAAGTGGTTCTTGCTGGGGTTTCCTGCACCAGTTACACTGGCCACACCATGGCATTAACTCCCCTAAAAAAGCAACTATACATTTTATGTGTGTGTGTGTATATAGTCTTCCTCTTATAAGGCCACTTCTGTTGCAGCAGGGAAGTGGCCTTTCTAGAGGGGGATGACTAATGCAAATAGTAAATACATATGAAGAAAGTCACAAATACATTTGATTCGAAAACATTTAATATTTTCATTAAAAAATTACATGCATGTTGTGAAATAAATGTAAAACAAAATGTTTCATTATTTTCAAAAGAATGTTATGAATAACCATTTATATAGTTCTAAAACTGTCTTTTTAATTATGTTTCAGATCACATCATCTGTCACTTTGTTGGTAACAGTCTAAAAACAAAAACAGTCTCATCACAATCAAAATTGTCCTTGCTGTCATATCCCCTGGATATATCGTTTAGTCTTTTGTTCCAGTCTTCGACAACTTCATTATTATCATCAGCTGATTCACCACTAAGGACAGAACACTTATTATTGAGTCGGAATTGAAATCTGTGCAACCATCCGTCATTTGCGGTAAAGTTGTCATATCCCATTTCAACTGACAAAACTGTTGTTTTTTCTTGGATCATTCGACCGGTGTGTGGATTATTTTGGCATGCACAGTGCAAAACCATTCAAAAACCTTTTCAATCAGATCAGGATATAAACATCTCCTGGCTCAAACAATTTACTTTCTCTGTCCATTCCATCTTCCCACTTCTGCAGAATTGCTCACTTATCTTTCACGATATTGTTTATCTGAGTCTTTCCGACTTCAGTTTTCTGCAAGGATTCTTGACCCCTCCCCCTTTTTCTGTCAGTTGAATTACTTTCACTTTCTCTTCTATACTGAGAATTTTTCTTTTTCTCAGTGTTGATCTTTTTGCAGTAAGTTATTCAGTTGCCAACTACAAGACTGATTAAACAACTTTTTATGCATTTAAACAAATTGCCATGTGTTTTTAAAGGAAGTGATCTTGTCACGTGATTCATAAGTCATAGTCTGGTACCCTATTGTTATTATACATTTTTTTACACTAAGTGAGAGATGTTGTTGTTGTGTAGGGTTTAAATGCCATTTTTCAGCACATGATAGACTATATATGGCAGCCAGTATTAATGGTGGAGGAAGAACCAGAGAAAACCCCGAAAAGAACCACCGACCTACGAGAAGCTACTGGCAAGCTTTCTCACATACCCACATTATTCAAATCTGAGACTCGAACCCATGCAGACAGGTGAGATGGCAGTGATCCATAACAGAGAGCTCTTTAGACCACTCGGCCCCCACACACACACACACACTAAGTGAGAGAAGCCAAAATGGCTTCCTTATTTTCCATTAACATCCCACAGATTTGACCTTGTGGCCAGTATGATTTGTAATCTTTACAGTTATTGTCAGTAATAATAGCCACTAGTTATCAAAGTGAACAAGCTCATCATCTTACTAAGGGAAGCCATAAAGGCTATCAAACCATTTTCCTGCTGATTTGTGTATTGTACATCGATACTGCCACTTCTCAGCTATTACTACTGTTCAATAATTGTAATTTTAACAGTTATCAGAGTGACTAAACCGGACATCTTGTGATAACACAGCAGTATGGCTAATTGGATTACATGTACTTAATCTTTTGTATCGATTAAAATGTGAGTCTTTCTCTGCTTTATGGAATAAATGTGGCTTCTTGTGAGGCGTAAATGAAATTATAATAATATTAACCTTAGTGGTACATGTACTTTTGTCAACACCTTTTTCACTAATGAAAACCTGACATGGGGAAACAGAAATCAGATTACTTAAGACAAGTTATGAACAAAATACTGGTTCTGGATGCATATTCAAATAAAATACGGCCACTTATGAGGGGTACATTTTATATTATTGTACTAATATGCTGGTCGCGTTAGCTGGGTGGCCTTTCGTGAGGGGTACTTCTGAACACAAACTCATCTGTGCCAATGGATTCTGGCTGTAAGGAGCGGGTGGCTGCTGTTTGGGTGGGGGGCATTCAAGAGGCGGACTACTGTATAACAAAATGGATCAAAGTGATTTTTCAATTTTATTTTGGAGACGACAATTTTCTGAAATAAATCATTCTCTATAGCTCTCAGTAAATTTCCTCACCTCATTTCAGATATAATTCTGAGGATTCCCATCTTTCAGACATAGATGATATCAGTGAAAATATTTTTAGCTATCTCGTGTCAACATTGAATCGCAGTTTTAATGTTTCAGAATTGGTAAACAGAATGAAATTGGTAGCAGTTGATTTATCAATGTACTGAGAGTATACAGATGTATATTTTATTCATGCATATCTTTGAAGCTTGTTTACAAAATTCAGAATTTTATCATATACTGCCCAATTTTCCAACATTTGCTTAAATAGTGCCAGCTCGTTTATTTGTGTGGGTCTGACTTTTTTTAAATTTAGTAAGTAGTTTCTTTAGGTATTTTTCCAGTCCTAATTTGGTTTTATACATGCTATAATACTCACATTTATGCGAGTTGTTAAGATCACTTTGCTAGTTTTGTATTGTTGAATTCTTAATTCTTGACAAAAATAGTGCATAAAATTGTTTTTCGTCTCTAACATCTTGATTTAGCCAAATGTACCCAAAACCAAAACGAAATAACGTCATTAATTTTTTTGTAGCCCATGTGACACGGTAAGTTTTATGTAATCTTTTTGACATTAAATAACGTTGTTGTGGGTCTTGAGTTGAAGGCATTCTTATGACCTTCAACCATTATTTAATGCAGCTTGAAAAAAGATGAGGTACAAGGTGGGTCTCTTCTGCACTTTCGACTTACGAACACCTAAATGCTGTTTGCAAAAATGATTGCACAATTTCAATATCTCTACTATGATTATATCTTTGTCTGTATGAAAATTTGGTGACTTAAGTATCAGTCATTAAACATGAAATACTCTTTACAAAGCCTTTCATTACACCAGCTTTGCGCACAAAAATGGTTACACCTCCCAAATTCCTACCTTTACCCACCATTTTACGAACACAACTCTAAGTGATATAATCTTCAAGAAAATTGTCAAATTCTTATAACGATTTTCCCCAAGTTTCATATGAACCAAAGATATCAAATTGTTTACAATAATGAAGAAAAGAACTCTGGTGTTCATACTTTGTTAAGCCCTCTATATTCCAGGAAAGAATGCTTAGGTGAGCATATGTGTGATGGCTATTCTGTAAAACATATGTGCCTGCAACCTGCGTGGTTTGTAGGATTCATTCCAATGAAAAAGGGATGTCTCCTGTGCTGAGATTCCCTTCTGTCATTTCTGTAGTATTCCAATAAGAGGCATTTCTTGCATAACCCCATCGCATACTTCCCACATAAGTTACTTGAGTATAAGATTGTGATGCATCATTCTGTCTTAAAGAGGTGCGTTTTTTAGCTGGTTTAACCTACTCACTGCTCCAGTCATACATGTCCACTTGTCCCATCATGCGCTTGTCTAAATCGAGTCATAAAATCATACAGTGCTTTCCTTTCGTCTCTCATACGCTTTGTGAAATTGTCAATACCCAAAGCTATCATTGCGCTTAAGATATTCTCATGCTTTCTTAAGCACTTGTCTTTGTACTTGCTGAACTAACTGCTAATTGGTCTGGTAGAACTTGTTTCACTGTCGCTCATGTTATTGTTAGCTAGCCTGTGTGCTCGCTCTATCACTACAGAATATGAATTAACTTTATGGAGTGTCTTTATGGAGATCGTGAATTTTGCATTCAGTAATATCCCACTTTTTGCAACGGGCACCTTCACTTCCATGAAACAATAAATTATTTGTCTGTGACACTGATTCTAAATTAACCAATCTTTTCTCAAGATTAACAGACTTATTAGACAATATCTTGTTCAGTTCCCTAAGATCAAGGGTATCAGTTCGAGGTTCACCTGCTATGGTCTGCATTTTCACACTAAGTTCTAAATATCATACATCCAGAGATATAAGGAGTTCCTGATGTTTATCTTTCAAGACTTGACCAGTATGAGTATCTGTACGTGGATTAGAGGATGAACGGATCACCTGAACTTGTCCAGATTTGTCCACAGTGAAAGTATGTTGGCTTCTTGGGTTACCCTTCCTCTGCCACGGATTTACCTCAACTGACCCCGAAACAATAAGCAAAACACTGTGTGCCAGCATGATTCTTAAAGTTAGACTAATGGCATTTATATTAACAGACATAGAAGGTGCTCTTAATTTTGCCTTTGAATAAGTTTCAAATGAACAGATTCTCTCCATACTTTGATACTTATCTCTTATCAGATCTCAGAGCTCAAACAAACACATTGAGCACTTGAATTCATCAGGTGGCATTATGATGACAGTAAACAGCTATTTGATTGGCTAAAATAATGCTACCAGTTCAATGAGTACAAATCAAAACACCTGTCAAGATATATGACTCATAATCAAAGGGAGTTGATGTAATCAACAATACTAATCTTGTCAGCTATTTATGTCCTTATGTATGATTACCTCCTTAAAACTATCCTTAATTTTTGAGTGGTAAAATTTTACAATAGATCCCTATCAACTTGGATAATGTCATGATCCACATGTGAATTGAACATGTCACCAGCTGCCCTTTGCTCAATGCAATTTGCATGCAGTGTCACCATTTGATGTGTTCAGGGCTGATGAAAGTGTGAAAATCATGATTAAATTGAAAAAGAATGAAATCAATCCTTTACACTCATGTACAAACCATCTTCAACACAATCAATCCATGATGAATGGATAATTTTGACTTATGCCAAAACGTGTTTATAGCCTTTATTAAAATTTAAGAATACTGGACTTGTTTAATTTAACAGTTTACAGATTATTTAGCCAACAAGCAGACATTTGTGTATACCAGCCAGCTTGGTTGACATAATGTTGATTCAGTACTTTTGTCCAAAAATCAGTGAGTATATAAGCTTCAATAAAGTGTGTGTGTTAGTGTACAAGTAGTGTTTCATTAGTGTACAAGTAGTGTTTCATTAGTGTACAAGTGGTGTTTCATTAGTAAGCGTGCTTCAAACAATAGGTTTAATATTGTACAGTCATGTTGTTCATTGGGATTTAGCATGCATATAGATACAAGATATACCTTAAAGAGGGCATACATTTTTGGACAAAGTGAGTGAGCAAGCTGTAATTTATGGCATTAGTTGTTTCTTCTTTATTGTTAGAAATAAAATCTAGAACAGTTGAGATTGAAACTAAATTATCACAGAGGAAGAAGATATCAGTCTTGGAATCCTGTCATTATTATTCATTTCAGAAATAAATTTAATTCTGTCTAATTGTGGACAATTATCAGACTCAAGCTCTGAATTGCTGGGCTGTAATTAAATATGATGATTCAAGTCAGATGGTTTATATAAAATATAAATAACACCTGTCCCAAACCAAATGTTTGGTGCTAATTGTTTTCAATATTTTATAATGGTACTGACACTGACTACTGCCTTGATTTCTGTAGAATATCCACTGAAGTGGAATCTCTGCTTGGAACAGTCCATTTAATTTTCTCTTGGTTAGTGGGATGCATGGATGTTTGTTGAAATGCTTGAAAACAGTCGTCTTGTCCTGATTTGTAGGGAAAAAAACTTATTTTATCTATGATTTTACTTGCATGGAAAAAGTACCTGGTTAGAAAGTGAAACCTATCCATCCCTAAAAATTGGTCATGAACACAAACTGTTGTTGACATATACTGCCATTGCTGTTTAAGGACCAAGCTCATCGTTGATATTTCAGTGAACATTCAGTGTTTTCCTTTGTTATCTTAGTTTTAAATTGCAGTGGATTGTCATTTGGAGTTTGTACATGTCAGTAGTTTACTTTTCCTTCATAACAGTGAAACAAATTATGCCTGAAACATTTGCCTTTCATCAAGTCAGTGCATAAATTAGTTCATATTTCTCTAAAATTAAAGTGGGATATGTTCTTAACTGAATTGGGAATGCACTTGAATTTTTTACATCAATAATAACTGCAAATAGAAGAGTGCATGAAAACAGATGAATAATTTCTAAACATATGTGTATTGAATACACAAGAATCTTTTGAAAACATGATTCTTCACTTGGTAACCACTTGTAAATCACTCAGATGTCAGTCTTTCCATTGGTGGTTTTTATGCATTGGCTGTTCAAATGTTAATCACTAATGTCTTCCTGCTTCTTTCATGGTGGAGTTGCACAACATTTTTGTGCCAAGTTGCAATGGTGTTTTGTAGGTATTGCTTCCTCAGTGCAGAGCGAGCATGGAGGGGTTACCTCAGTATGTGGACAAACTAAATATTACATGAGCTGTTCTGTATTTGAATGTGTAGGGACGACCTCATTAGATTTTACAACAATACTTTTATATTTTTAATGTTGTGAACTTAAGGACATTTTGGACCTACACCTGACAGAAGAATTAAACAAAAACCTTTAGACAGGCAACAGAAATTGGATGGCATATTTTATACATACGTAGATGACCCTGATAGATTTTTAAGCCATTAAAAATTTTAAAGATGCATCCTATTCTCCATGCATTTATTTGGGACTTAAGACTTTTTTGTCTGCAATGAGACATGTCTTTTACAAGCACATGTCTAGTTTTCTCTAATTTAACTGTTTATTTTCAACTCTAATGAATGCCCATAGGAATTTTGACATTGTGCTGTTGTATATTTGTTGTGTCTTGGTTGCATATAAGGTAGCAAGAATATTTGCAACAGTAGGAGGGTTAGTATCATCAATAATACTTAGATTCTGTGTTAAGTTTCTGTACGGAAGTCTAATGAAGCCATGTACAGAAAGTTATACCATTATGTGGTTTGTTGCCAAGACAATTTTGTGTACAACCCGTGTCTTTATGGCTCTTTTGTATTTGCAGATCCAGACGATCCATACAGGTTAACAGATGACACAAGGCACTTAGGACTTGTAGTGTGTCGAGGGACATCCGTTGTATTGATCTGTCCTGCAGATGGCATGGAGGCAATAGCTAACCCTTTTGTACAGCAAGAAGGCTGACACATTTATGTCTCCTAATTATATTTTTTGCACCAGTTGTTATGACAAGAACCTGATGATAGCTCCTTGTGTATTTGATCAGCTTCTCATCAATTATTTCATTGACTGCAACCATTTTTTGAAAATGTCTTTTTTTGTTTCTTTCTCAAATTTGCATTTTGGTACATGTTTTCCATTGAAAAACTAGTAACTAATACATTAGTAATGTCATATAACCTGCCCTGTATATAACTTATTCTGTCACTGTGTTTTATTCTAGTTTTTTCAAAATTTTGAAATGTCATCACCCCTCGTTTTGACTGTTGAGATTGACAAATTATCATAGCAAACTTTTATGGAACAGTTTGCTTACACTGACTTTGCAACCTCTCTTAAGCAGCTACCAATGAAATGTTAATCTTTTGTCTGGATAAGGGAGATAGCTGCTTAAGTGAGGTGGAAGTTGTCAGTAAAATAAAGAAACATCAGTCCACAGCCAGATATTTGCTTAAAGGAGGTTGGTTGTACACTATTTGTTTACACAGCATAGATATAAAGATGTTCAAGTTTGCCAGCCTGTAGTGCTGTTGTAAAATGTGAGTCAATAATGAGAACTTTTTGAGAAGACAAATGTGCATATTGTTGACAGATGACAAGTTTAATTGCATATTATTTAAAGTCCTAATGTAGGTACATGATTTGTCCTGCATTTTTATACATAACTGAATATACATTCTGTAATTTCAATGCCATGATGTTACAGTTATGAGAAAGATCACATTAAATGAACATTTTGTCAATAAATCATCAAAACATATCCAAAGTTATTTTCCTTTCAAGGTTTAAGTTTTGAATTACGTGTTCTTTTTCTTGCATTAAAGATCAATACTACTTGCACAGTAACATAAGCTGTCAATGCGTAGAAGATGCCTTTTGTTTCTTTGACACAACTCATTTTAAGGAATATTGAATATTTCTTTGAAAGTATGTTAGAGTAACATCTTTGTAATGGCTGTTGTGAGCAAAAAGGCCTAGAAATAACTTATGAGAAATGTTCAAAAGTGCCTGTTTATTTCTGTACCAATACCATAAATTGTATCTGGGATCAAACTCAGGGATATCATCCTATAAATAATTTCATGTTTTCACATATGGCACATTTGGCAACTTGTCGTGAATATAGTGGTATGGGAAGGGATGGTTATCACAGGTCCAGCAATTTGAAAATGAGTATCAGTTATGTTTGTTGGAGTTAATATTGTGTGTCTAGTATGTCATTGGCATTGTTTTGATTGTTGAACCAGTCTGTAGTCTTAAGAAATCAGTTTAGTGTATAGGTTGACCTCAGGTGAAGGAATTGAAAAGTGGAGAATGGTCAGACAAAAATTTATTTTATTGCAATAAGCCACACATAACTTTGAATTTGATGAAGAGGAAGTTCCAAGGAATGTCTTATTAATTTAAGCATACTACACCCTCGATAACTGGCACACATGCGGATCCAAATACATCGACTTCACTATAAACCAATAAAGGGATCGACATAAAGGCAAAAGACGGGTGTGTGGGTTGGCAGGTTATAGTATTGAATACTTAATTTATAATCATGCTGAGATTAACTGTGAATAAATATCTCTTCATAACAGAGTACTTTGTTTATTTTTTCCTCGTAGAGCAACATTAATTTCAGGATATATTACAGTATATTGAGGAGATATCAAAAACATTATTCCACATGGTTTCCATTCGCTTAACATGAGTACCACTTCACACATAGTGTACTAAGTCACTAATTTGTGTGTTGAACTGGATACATTCTATTTTTATTTTAGTTTTATTCAAATTAGACAGGTTTTTTTTTAATACGAAAGATCGACACTCTTTTCGAGAAACATTGTCAAACGAACGAATGATAAACAGATAGATGGATTTGATTGTGGTAGAAGTAAAATGGAAAAAATATCACAAGGGTCAGTCATTACCAGCATGAATTTAATGGGTCTACAAATTTAAAAGAACGTAAATTTGAACATGATAATACTTGCCGTTTATGACAAGCTTGACAAATATAACTTCACATTTTGAAAAGAAACCAGTTAATTTTTTTGTGTTACTCCTTGATTTCTCTGCCACTGAGCAAAATCCCACAGATTTCTCAACTGTATGATCTTTACATAGTCAAAATTTTGGGTCTCCAGCCACCGTATAAAAATGCGAAACCATTTTGATTAGTCAAATAAAATGAATTTTGATCACTGTTGTGACCACCAGAACTTTGCCTTTGAATTGTTCTTTGTACCTTCCTTGCTTGATATGATAAAAAAAAGACATATTCAAAGTGATAAAACAACACAGGTCTCTTTTAATTAACTTTTTAATGCAACAAACACTTCCCCAAGTTGTTGATCAAAACAAAGCCAGCATGTAATTAGGTTCTCACAGAAGTACTCACAGGTTTCAGTGGGATGGTCGATTGACTCTTTTCATGTTTTCATAGAACAGAATATATTGCGATTATAATGTTTACACTGAAACAGAATTAAAGAATTAGAACGTGACTTTCTCATAGCAAGACATTTAGCTGGTGTTTATTTCATTCTCTGTTGTCACCTGTTAGCATTTACCAGAAGTTTTCATTGATCACTGTTTCACCAGACTGTTTATTTACAGTGTATTGACAACTATTTATCGTTAAAAAAATGTTTACATAATGTATGATATCTTATTTAGCACCTGTGAATTTCACATTATGGATTCTATCTTTATGGGCATTAATCACCATTTTCAATGATAAAACAAACGATATATCAAGGTTTAATTTACTAATTCTTATCGTAATTTTTTCATGTTCAGCATATTTTAAAGATATTTAAAATATATTTTCTTTGGAAAAAATTGTGTGCCACGCCAGACACTGCGTTATAAGCAGTATCGCGAGTTATTGAGGGAGTTGTGTAATTTGCTTTTTGTTCAATATTTGGAAACCTATCTTGACCCCAAAGTCTCCAGTGGCAATCAGACTTCTAGGACGGTGATTTATGTCAACATTAGCAGTTGAAAATATAGTCATGTTTTCTTCTGATTTCTACCTTACAGCTGCCAAGAGTAACTAGTGTTACAGTAACATTCAAAGTGGTATCATTTTTTGATGTAATAGATAGAAATTAGCCATTAGCAACGTGAATGAATGGAACGTTTTTAATTTGAAAAGAATATTTTAAGAGAAATAGTGGAATTATGACAGAAAATACTGTTTAACAAATGATTATGGATAATGACTAAAGTTGAATAGTCTGAGCTGGAATAGAAAATTTCTTAGTGCAGCCCATTTTCAGAGATGCTGCCACTGTGCATGAATCAAGCATAATTTATCCAATTTTCACTCATGTAGAGCAGTGATGTACAAGAACTCCAACAGATTTGTATAAAGGTTTGCAAATAAAAATGTACTCTGCACAGCACAGTTTTTATTTAACTGTTAACCCTTAAAGTGCTGTTTGCAACCGAAGTTATGCTACCGGTACAGGTCTCTTAACCTTATCTTTTTTTCAGTTAGGTCACACATCTGCATGCTTTAGCTTGACATGAATGGTTGTTAAACTAAACTTGATTGGTACATTGGGACCTGGAACAAGAATTGTCATAGTTTGAACCTTACATTAATTAAGGACATTTTATAAATGCTTGTTTATAATGCAGGCTACCTAGAAAGCCCAAAATGGATGACTCTCAACATAGTTTATTTTCAGATGACATCTTTGTTCAGTAAATACTTGATGATGATAGCGATGGTGACAATGATTCTTACAGTGTTGGAAGTATATCAGATTTAGTGAAGCTAGGAATGTGTTACTGGAATTGCCATTGAGTCATTTTGAACCCGAAAGTCTGATGTACATTCTAGATGGACTAAAACATGGCATGATAGTAAACCCCTTATTCAGAGGTATTTCAAAGTTAAATGTAAAGTAGGCAGAATACCAAGTCTAATTAAAATACAGCTAATTTAAAAGTAGAGTGCAGTTTTCATTTCTTTTCTCAAACAATTGGCCACAATGGATCTTGTGATGTATAGCATTCTGAAGGTTAAATTTAATAAATAAGAATTTCTAAAGAAATAGAAAAGTATGGATATTTATGAAAATACCCATCTGAAAAAGTTGACTATGGATTGATGGACCTAAAATCCTACAATCCTACCCAGTAATACAACATTATGGAACAGATAGGAAATAAGGCATAGTAGTCAGTAAAGCACCGATTCAAGAAAGTGCAACTTTGGTAAAACTTGTGTTGGTGAAACATTTTGAGCAGAGGCATCCCAGGGACAAAGCCTATGAGCTGTGGAAAATGTTACAACACACTCAACGAGAACAGTTTCCCAACTTGATCAAGCTGGCTAAGCTAGTTATTCATTTGACTCTTTAGACTGTAGACTGGTGCAGTTCTAAGATTTCTCTTGGCAGCCAAAGTAGTGGTCAAATTACTGTATTGATTAATGGCCAATCTTTGTGAGGAAAAATATGTATTAATAAATATTGTGACTCTTTTAATGTGTCATTCAGCACTTATTCTCTTTTACAGCCACTTGTTTATGTACTTTTATTTCATTGATAAAAGCAACCATCAGACATGGGCTGGTAGAATGGAAATTGCAGAACATTATTTCTCAACTTGAAACTCCAAATTAGATATTAGTGCAGGAATGTTCAGTGAAGACATTTGAATAGCTGGTGTATCATTTTAGGGGGAAAATTTTCAAAATATTATGCAGCATGCTGCAATAACACCTAAAATAGCAAATATTTACACATTTTACTGAGTTGTAATTTTGTTGCCATCATGTAGTGCCTACCTCATTATTGGAGAACCATTGCATGTTAAAGCTTCAGGTTTTTTAGATGTCAGTGGGATCTGAAAGGGACAGAGCTGTTCTTTCAAGTCATATTTTTGTTTTTGAACAAACCTGTATTCAGTAAAACTTGTATTATCTCAAACTTGAGTCATTCAAATACCTGGTACAAGTCAAAATATAGGCAAGGGCACCACCGAAAATCCTCTTTGTTTTCTCGTTTAACACCCTCAGAAACTTGACTGAATATCTGGCATCAGTAAAAAATGTGATTGCTCCAAGGCTTCACTATAACGAGACTGTAACTCTGCTAAATGACAATGCTTGCCAGTAATGATCCTCAGCCAAAAGCCTATCAATATGAAACTGTCTATGAAATTTGATTCAGATCAAGACATAAATAATGTAGTTGTGCAGAAAGGAAAGTTGGTAGGTCTGACAATCAAGGGCTATAACTCTGCTAAATGATGCACAATGCTAACCAATGAAATTTAGCCAGGGATTTATGACAATCATGCTGCATAATAAATTCTGGGTTAAAATCCAGGAACAGTGAGAAAGATATTGTGTGAAAATGAGAGTGAATAGGTCTGATGGTCTGGTTTTCTAACCCTGCTAAATAATGAAAGAAAATGCCCACAATTGAACTCTGTCAATGTCTCATAAATATCAAGCAATCACAAAACTTTTTTTCAAATGAAGTAATAAATTATTGATTTATTGTGCAAGAAAGAAAGTGGGTGGGTCTCAATATTAGGGGCTATAACTCTGCTAAATGATGACACGTAACAGTAACAATTGAGATAAGTTAAGGTCTCATCAATTTCAAGCTGCATACCAAAATTTGGGTTGAAATCCAGTAATAATTAAAGAGTTATGTTACTGACAACTTCACTTAGTCAAGGTATTGTCATTATCTAGCATCATATTAGGTTGAAATCTAATGATAGTTAAAAGAGCAACTGGGAACAAACAACAGTATATTAAGGATGGATGGACAGGACCAATATAAAAAGCCCCTTTTCTACAAAATGTGAGACAATAGATTTTCTTTCAAGGATAACACCTTTAAAAATTAAATGTGCATTCACTTAACTTTCCTTCACTGCCTTTCTTTTTTATGATGGTAGTGATATGTATATATTGGGTTTAATGGCACATCAACCCAACCATGGTTATCCAGTGGAGAGTTAAAAGTTAGGTAGTAAAAATGGGAAAGATAAAAACCTTGTTTAAGATGTTACAAAAAATAAATTCATCTGACCTAAGCATGAAGTAAGAAGTAAAGATGTAAAATTCCTAAAAGAAGATATATAAAAAAAATGATCAAGGTTAAAAACAAAAGGCAAAGTCCTTAACATACAAAGTCAATCTTTCAGATAATGTATGCAAAATAAGTTATGGAACATCATAAATATTTTCAAACTTCTTCTTGTTGTGGGTTTAATAAAAATTTTCAGCACATGCCATTCTAAACATAGTGGCCAGTATAACTGGTGGAGAAAGAACCAGGGAAAACCTGGTAAAACACAGAACCACTTTTCCAGGGGAAGCTACTGGCAAGCTTTCTCGCGCACACGTATTAGCTGAGCCCAAGATTCAAACCAATGTGGACTGTGGTGTGATGGCTGTGATAGGTAAAGAGAAACACTTTAGACTGACACTTGTCCAGAATTCCTGAGGATCATAAATAATAGTGTCACTGTGCATAATGATCCATAAAAGTTTGAGTTTGTAAAATGGATACTGGATTTTGAACCTTGCATGACTTAATGCAGTTCAAGTTTTTAGAGTGGTACTATCTACCGGGGGCATACCTAAAGTATTTGGTGCTTTGGACGTATCCTTCCTTTGGCCCCCCCCCCCAATAATTTGAAAATGTAAACACACAGAAAAATATATATTGTTAATAACTTTTACTTTGGCAAATTTTTCATTTGGTTTGAAAACTTGTACTGGTATTTCATCTCTCCCGATGGTACCCCCCACTTCTGGATGTAACTCAGGGCAGACCGCCCCCCTCTTAGTATGCCATTGCTATCTACAGAGCACAAGAGAACACTGTGATTGGTGTATTATACAAGACTTATATCCTACACATACAGGGGCAGAACTGTTTCACATGGTTAGATTATCTGTGAATGTAGACATCATGAAAATACCCAAGCTAAGGGCAGTTTTATACAGATACACTGTATCTACACCATTAACTAGAATTACTACCAAACATAAAACTCAGGCAGTAAAATTAACACCACTCCAGCGTGTCAGCAAATTACATGCTCCATCAGTCAAGATCATTACAGCGATGGCTTAAAAGCAAAGTGATTCCTCATGTGTGGACATCAAAGAAGAACTGGTAACTTCCCAAACTGAGCAACGGAAAAACTGTTACATGCTATCAAGTCAGCACAGAGAAGAATTAATGAGCAAGTAACCTCATTTGAAACAGCAATCCAAAGCCCTAAGCAGCAACAATGTCAGATGTTAGGATACAGACAACCTCAATACCAACGAAAAGAAAATGTAAAATGACCATACCAGTAAAAACTGATGCCCAAAATAATCCTGCATTGCAAACAACAGTACTCCTCCTCTAAGACATGGCATCACATTTGCAACAGCAGTACACCCATGCCCCTCAGCTCAGAAGTCTTTTGCCAGTACCAGCACTTTTAAAGTGTTTTTGATTCATAAAAATAAAATTGAATGTCGCATAATTATACATGATTTTACAGCTGTCCACTTAGTGAATCAGTTTCATTGAAGTCTTTTACAGCTTTGTATGAACCAATTCTCAAGCCTCAGTCTGCAGTGCTGACTGGTGACATCAGGAGTCTTTCAGTACTAACATCATATGATTGTTGTTTAATGCCATTTTTCAGCACAAGATAGGCTATACATGGTAGCCAGTATAAAAGGTGGAGGAAGAACCTGGAAAGAACCACAGACTCGTGAGAAGCTACTGGCAAGCTTTCTCACGTACCCACACTGGCCATGCCCGAGACTCGAACCCACTCAGGCAGAGGTGAGATGACAGTGATCCGTAACAGTGAGTGCTTTAGGCCACTCAGGGTCCCTCATATGATCATAGTTTGGAATGTAAAATCAGTCATGTATAATGCTTACATTGCTTTTATTCATTCAAGAATTAAATGCCCTCTCCCATTTGCTGGTGTGCTTCACAATGTAAAAACAACCAGTAGTTCTGAAATTTATTTTTGCTGTGCTTTGCCCCTAGTTAATTACTTCTAAATCGCCTACAAAATTAATCACACTTGAACAAGATTCCGACAACAGAAATAATCAAGCTTTGTATTTTATTTATGGAGTAAACGGCAACTTCAAGGAGATATTGTTCCTGTTCACTTGTCAAAAATCTTTAATACATTCTCATTCAAGGCAATGATATAAAATAAAGTTTGTTCTCCAACATGCATCTCTTTGATTTACTATACTGGATTGATCTTTACTTATGCAAATTAGTACAATGGGCTCACTCACTGCAGTCTTCAAACCCATCTCACTATTAACAGCCAATTAATATGTGAAATGACAAAATTGTGGTTTATTCCTGACCTCTTTGCCTTTCAATTGCCACTGTTTAAACTGCCCAAAGGATAGTTTTTCATCACTCTAATCACGACTTGTTACTGTTTATACATATTGCATGTAAATGAGGATGTACTGAAATTAGTGTTTTTCGAAACAACTATGTCAGGGTTTGTGAGTAAAAAAATTCATGCTTTTAGCATTACATGCTGTGTTATGGCAGGTATGTCAACATCTTGAAAATATATTTCTGTATTTTATCAGTGTGGTCAAAGATTTTGCAGGCAAATTATAATTTGTTTTGACTCGTTTTCTGATTAGCCAGTATGATTTGTTTAATACTTATATTGAACGACTGCAACTTCAGTGGTTATCATTTCTCTCTGAAGTTTCAACAAAACTATTTTCTCCAGTATGTTTTAAATTTAAAAAAAAGGATTAGCCATTGTTTAGTTGTTTGTAGCTGTTCATGTTCCCACCTACAGAGGCTGGTCAATTGTTGCTAGTCCAGTAGCATGACTATATCCAATAGCATAAAATTCCCAAAACAAATAAGGAATTATTCAGAGAAAGATTCCAATACTTGGGAACTTTGCTCTGGAATAGTATTCCAGTTGAGATTAGAAATTCCCACTCTATTTTCTTTTTCCAAACCCAATATATCTAGTGGCCTCAGAGAGTTGGTTAAAATGAGAATGAAAATGACTATTTGTAATTATGAATGCCTCTGAGCATCATTAAATATACTACCCATTTGTCACTAATTGCATATTGCATTACAATACTATGTGGATTCAATATGTATGGGTGAGTATCCATCTAGGAAGAGTAAAGAAGAAAATAACCTTTTGTCAATACACGCACATGCTACGTATGCATATGTGTGCATTTGTAAATAAATAAAGACCTTTGTATGAGGGCCTCAAAGTATAGATAGTTCTTCAGCTAAGTGTGTTACCCTCTTTAAAAAAAGGTCATTATTATCAATATTATTATTGCCGCCCTGTTCTTCAAAAGAAGTACACATCAAAAGATTTTGTCTTACAAGTGAAAATTTACACACTCCACAAGAATTTTGTTCCTGTCCATAGGCACTGGAACCTATAATGTCTGGTTGAGAAATTAAAGTTTATGACAAAATATTTTAGGATTTATTGGCAATCAATATTTGTTTCTCAGAACTGTCATGTTACATCTGATTCAGTTATTTCCTTTTTAATGGTCTCCATGGGTTATCAATATAAAATGATGTGAGGGAACCATATCAACCGAGTTGATAGAGTGACCGATGCATAATTCAAGGGTTGAGGGTTTGATACACGTCCAGACCACACACTTCCTCGGCATGATAAAACTGTTGTTGTTTTTAGGATTTAACGCCATTTTTCAGCACACAATAGGCTATACATGACGGCCAGTATTAATGGTGGAGGAAGAACCCGGGAAAACCCCGGAAAGAACCACCGACCGACAAGAAGTTACCGGCAAGCTTTCTCACATACCCACAGTAGCCGAATCCAAGACTCGAACCTACGCAAACAGAGGTGAGATGGCAGTGATCTGTAATGGAGAGCGCTTTAGACCACTTGGCCACTTGGGGCCCCCCATGATAAAACTATCATTATGTTAAAAGTGCCTTTAAAAAGAACAACAAACTAACTTAACCTGTTACTTTATCTTTATTTAACAATAAATAATTATACATATAAAAAACGTACCTAATTTAATATGATTTACACCATTTTGAAAGAGTAGCTTTCAATTAATTGAAAATTAAACCTTACTGATATAAAATATCTGGAAAATGCATCCTTTCTCTGATAACTTTGGAAATATTGACTAATTCAAGGAAGCTATTATCTCAACAATAACTACAATGATTTTCATAATATATAAATTGCTGGGGAAAAAATCCTGTTCAGAACAATGTTTTGAGGAAGAATAATCTCATGGTAAAAGTCATATTTACCATTAAAATTTGCCTTAAACAAAGGGGTAAGAAAAACCATTATAAAAACTGGATCAAAAAAAATGAAACTTAACACGAACATCTGACTTTCAATTTGCAAAAAATATTTCAGATAGGACTCCATCGATTTCAGATGCTTGTCTAAAAAGCCACATTTAAGAATGCTATGCAATATTCCAAGCATAACTTTAAGTTTCAGTCAAACTGTTCAATTCTATCACAACAATTATGTCCTCTCCTCTCTATAATCAAGACTTCAGGCTTTTCTTTATATAGCTTGTAGCCTGTTTACAGTATTTTCCAGTGGCTTCAGGGGTACTGGCCAGGTATGTAAAGGATGTCTCTACACCTGAAATAACAGAAAAATAAGACTATTTTTGTTTAAACATTGTAACATAATGCAAAGAATTGTAAATTATTAGATACATGAACTGAGCTAAGTGATGTTAGTGTAAACCAAGAATGAATTAAGTCAGTTTGTAGTATAATTTAACTGGGTAACTGTTCCATTTCTTGTTATCCACCCTCCAGTAAAGACAACAAAAAAATTAGTTAATGCTGCCAATGACTGGCTACCAGATTTACATGTACCCTCATTAATGTTCAGCAGAGAAATGAGTCAAGTCCAATCTCTGCATATTTGATCAGCACCTTACTTTTGAAAGTTCAAACTTGTATTTGCTTATGATGCAAATCTAGAAAGGTACCAAGCACCCCACTTATCTGATATGAAGGTTCCTATGAAAGTGTACAAGAACCAAGACAACATGTCAATAAGCAGGTCTTCTGGTAATGACCAATATATTACATCATCGTTCATGGTACTACATCAATATTATCAGGACTTGTTGTACGGTTTAATGCCACTTTTCAGCACAAGATAGGCTATACATGGTGGCCAGTATAACTGGTGGAGGAAGAACCCTGAGAAGAACCACCCACCCATGAGAAGCTACTGGCAAGCTTTCTCATGCAACCACGTTAGCCAAGCCTGAGACTCGAACCCACGCAGACAGAGGTGAGATGGCAATGATCCGTAATGGTGAGCACTTTAGACCACTGGGGGCCCCTGTTATCAGGACTAATTTCATTCATAATACTGTCTGATGGATGGACAGATGGGCACAAGGATTCCTACATACCCCTGCCTCTACTAAGACTGATAAAGCTGTGTAACGTTATCCATAATTTTGTCTTCACGTATCTAAAATAAACACAAATCTATAACAATGTATTTGATTTATTGATATTAGTCTCTTGTAGGTTTTATTTAAAAATTTTTAACTAAACTAACCAAAATACCTGAGTTCCATTTTGACAACACTGTTCTGCACATATCACTCACAGATGGAACCTACAAGGGAAAGAAGCAAGTCTTTTATATATTTTACTAATAATTAAACGGACTCTAGCGGATAACCATGTGCTAAACTTTCAAGTTCACGGATTCTTTGAAGATTTATTTTTCTGTCCTGGAAATATGGCAAGTACTACAGTGAAATTTGCTTATGGAATTATATGCTGACGGATAAATGATTCCTTTTGGCTGATAAGTGTATTATTTGTCATTAAATATTGTAGATATATTTTTGATTCAACCGGGGCACAATGGAGATGCTTAACAAAATTAGTAAAAAACGTTTTATATAATACTTTTCTGGCTGTTACTAAGTTTTCCGTAGTTGTTAAGAGAGCTGGGAGGCAATGAAGTGTATAGGTTTATGGTCTATATGCATGGAGCAGTGTTTTCTATTATACTGTTCATTTCACACAGCATTGAGAATTTTATCCTATCTGTAGCACAGTCATTTTCAGCTCAGGTCATTAAATGTAGCTAACAGTATATACTTTGTTTCACACGAAGTATTTAAAACTAGTTACGTAGTTTTAGCTACATTTAATGACGCTGATTTAAAATTGTACTGAGCTAGGACTGCATACAGAATAAAACTGACCATGCTGTGTGGAACAAACAAGCATCATACCAAAAAAGCTCGACATCATATGCGTTTGTCTTTGTCTCTCTCGAAATGTTTTTGCATGGTGTGTTCTCAAACATGGATTTAACCTAAGTTAGTATGTTTTTGTTATATATTTGTTGCTGTTGTTGTTGTTGTTTGATTTTAGTACAACTACGTCAGGCACAGCAGATGACAACAAGGGTTTCTTTTTAAGAAGTAGTTCTGGGCACATGGACACCTTGACTGAGATGACTAGACTGAGACAGGAAAAGTAAGGTTAGCAAAATAAGTAGATTTCTCTGTCGCATGAGTGAGAAATTCCAAATACAACTTCTTCAAGCTGATTTACATATATCAATTACTCTCTCTTATTCTAATTATAAGCATTTATTTAATGCAATCAGTTTGATAAACACAATAGTAATAACTGGTGCATCATATGCAATGAATGACATTAGAATGTTAAAGGTGAACAAATACTTTAAGAAAGATTAACTTGTACATAATGTTTCAAGCAGTACAACCAGATAAAACTCTGCTTGTATCAAAGGCAACACACCCACTTTAAGATTAATTTCAGCTAACCATTATATCAGTTTAAAAACCAGATTAAAGAAGTCTTTAAAAAACTATTGCATATTTGGGGCAACTAATATTTGGAACAGAATCCCAAACATAATGATAAAATGTGCAAATATCAATACATTTCAAGATAATATATTTCACTGGATGAAAAGCACAACTTGCATAAGAAATGCTCCCAGAAATCATTTTATTATTCATCTTTAAGACATTTTTAAAATACACATGGTGGTTTCGTAGTATGGTGAACGTCAAATGTACAACATGGTTAGCAGTGGCAATATGTCTACTAGTTACTGCATCATTCGATTACCATGTGCTACCTGAAAAAAATGAAATGATATCTGAAAGCAGTTCTTATATCTGTACACAAGAAAGAAAATTAGGTATAATTTAGTGTGAGATGTATTTATGAGTTAGCCTGCACTTTATAATATAAGTGATGATGCAAAGTTGGATTGATTTGAAATACATGTCTACATTAAATACCCAATTAAATGCACAGTTTGATCACAGTGACCTGATTCTGAGAGTTGTCATTTCTGATTATTACCTGTACTGCTGGAATATCCCATAAGATGAAATCTGACAATAAACTTATTTAGTAACTGCTGAAGGTGACGTGTCTTGATGTACATTAATTCAAGTTCAGAAAGAAATAACTTTATGTTTCTTCAATACATTTTTTGACACATTTTTCATCTTATGTATTATAATCAAACTGCTAGACATCAGTTGCCAGACTTGTCCCCTTGCTTATCACAAGACCACTACAGAATCATAATCACTTTTTATTCTACTTTGGTTATACAAATAAACTTGTGTGCTGAACATTTTTATTTTTTCATTATAAATTTAGTTAGGAAAGATAAGTTGTATATTTAGGTGGTGCTCTACAGTTTCATATTTTGCAAAGGCTTAAATTTTTAAGAAAAAGAATTTCCCATGTTTTCCTTCCTGGTTATCCTGACCATTTCAAAAGACCTGTATATTTTAGGTACTGTTAAAATAACTTTTAATTCCCATGACAGTGCTAAAAAAATCTGATAGCCCAATTCCTGGGGCACCTCTAAATTTAGTTTGGGGCCATCCTGAATTCAAAGTGAGGTGCCCATTGGGCTTGTCAGAAACAAATAGTTTGCATGAGGAAACTTTGATCGTGCTGATGAAATGAGTAAATGTACTTTCACGATGTTGACATACATGCCATAACATGGCACAATCTGAATCTGATTACCACTGTTGTAGGGTTTTTTAAAAATCTGAAATTCACGTGAATATTTAATCTTAACATTCTACTTACTGAAGAAAAAATACTCTGTAGTGTGATATTAATTATTTCATCACAACAGTATTCACAAATGATAAAAAAGAACGTAGCATATGTTGATTAAACATGATATATCTATTTATGTACGTTTTTTTTTCTTCTTCTGAGAAATGAAAATTGACAGACATAATGCAATAATCAGTTTTCTGCGAAAAATAGGGGGATATTATGAGATCAGGAGGTAGGTGTGGAAATAACAAAAAAATTGAGAGGTTTTTCTCCCAGCTTGAGAGCTAATAGATATGAACTGTCTGGGTTTGTGGAATTTCAGTCAGGGCTTGTGACAAATTCATTTCCCTCTTTGTAATAACTGCTAAAGACAGTGTACTTCAAGAGTAATTCAGGCTGACTTTTTGGAGTTGCCATTTTAATTAGCTGTGTGCTTGGATCATGTACAGTCTCCACAATATCCAATGAATCTGTCAGTTGTATTTAAGGTTCCCATCTGCAAATATTTTCGTTTTTAAAGGATCAAATAATTACAAAAGCACTGAACAAATTTTTAAGAATGAACCATAGAACCTGCAAAATGGACATAATGGATTTTGAAAATAATAGTACATTTGCAAGTGTGCAAATGTTTTCGTTTTCATGGATCAAATAATTACAAAAGCACCCAACAGTTTTATAAGAACAAACCAGTCAGAACCTGCAAAATGGACATAATGGATTTTGAAAATACTAGTAACCTTGCATGTGTACAATTCCAACACAGCAAAACTGACACTGGATGACATGATAGGAGTCTGTATTGTGACCCATCATTCCTGTACTGCAATATGTCATCATACTGCCGGATAATAGTACGACACTTGCTGTTACATATTTTATGACTACTCAAATATCATATGTGCTATACTGCAACCAAGCAGGTGATCCAGTATTAATGATCTGTCGTCTATGTGATCTAGATGTACCAGCAATATAAAATTATATCTAACCTGAAAATTGGAATCTGATTTAAGTGATTAAAATAATATAAGGTTAAAAATAGCAATGGATCTACCAAATTAAAAAAAACTGGAATGGTTGGCATTACAGAGTTTATCTCTAAACATTTAACACGTCCCTTGAGCAAGTAACTCTCAAAAGCAGAGGGTCTCGTGTAAGATTTGAAGGTGTTACTCATATGTTCTGCATGACTTTTGTCAAGGACTTTGTGGGTTTTCCAAGATTGTTCACTTGAGTCATGAGTTACATGGTCATTTTTATTGACTACACAGTGATAGCATGCTACACGGTAAACAGTTATCTGTTGTTCAATATCTACCACTTGGCAAAAGTGAGTCACCTTTACAAATGATAAACGACACTACATGATCTCTACAGCATATACTTAAAAAAATCAGATACTAAAAAAAAATCTTTAACAAGAAATCAGAATAAAACTGAAGTTACATCAATATGATACCTGAATAATAGTTAATTTTATCATAATTTGGTAGCATGCCCAGGTTATTCTTAATCTCTCAACCAAGAAATATTACAGAATATACAGTGTACATGACATATTTTGGATGACCCCAAGTTTTGCTATATATACAGAATTAGGAGAAAGGGGAACAAAAATAATGGACAGCAACCAGTGCAATTGGAAAAGATTGTTTGATTTATTTTATTTTTATATAAATCAACTGAGCAATGTGGATACCTAATTATTCATTGATGCATCTGTATGATATTAAAGGTAAATTTCTGCCTTCATTTTGTTTACCCCACTTTGGCGCATCAAATATCTTTTTGTCTATCACTTAATTTTATTTTGCACAAATCCAACAAGGCCAGTCTTGGCTGAAACACTTTTGTATATCTTAACCATGCAGCTAAATTACCTTTTGCAAGTATTCACTGGTAGCTGGAAGGACAGACTGTTTTACTTTGTTCAAGGCAGAGTCACCTTGTCTTATACCATCCCAAACACCCTGATCCACTGTCACATAAACTGCTCCCACACCAATTGTCAGCTTTGCAAGAGTTCTGAAAATGAAAATCAAAACATATTACAGTGAGATGTTTTTTTCCTTTCTATTATGTCCTTCAAACTCACACCATATGCTGGGTCATCTAAATATTTAAGAAACCAACTATCGAAGGCTAGTAAGCTCTAAGAATAGCATCCCATGCAGACACATCAATTCATTTCACCCTCAAAAATCAAAGAAACTCGTAACATTACAAATATCACCCTGTTGTCAAAAGCACTGTATAAATAACATTGTGCAGGTTTTTATACCCCTTTGGTCAACTCCATGTCTCTGTCATAAGTATTATTCATGATTTAAACAACAACAAAAAACTTTTCTGATAATTTGTTTGTCAGTCTGTTATCACATAATCTCCTAAACACATGGGTAGAAATTCATAAATCTTTGTCATAACAGTGTACACTTCCCCTATAATGAACCATTTTTATGAACAGTCTCTGAGGAATCATTTCCTTACTTCTAACCAAATGCAGCCTATCATTATTAAATATTTTTAGCTACCCTATTCCACCATGTCTTTGTCAGTCAATTGTCAATTTCCACCATGTGAGTGTTGAACAAACACCAAGGGATTCCAATGTGTGACTGCCAGTCAAATGCTGTTTCCCTCTGAATGAGTAATGGAGAAGCTGCATTTTAATACAGTATCATATTTCTAAGGTATAAATCAATCAACTTGTGCTATGAATGGCACACATGCTGATGTATATGATTGCATATCAGGACCTGTCCTGGTTTTTTTTTTTAATTCTTTGTCCTCTGGTGATTCTACCAGTATTTTCTTGTGTCTCTTGAGCTCTACTAATCAAAGGGTCCTTTAGGTGATACCGGTATGTACTGAATATTTCAAGATCAAATCCTATGTTTAACAATTTGTAAATCCTTGTGGAATAACATAACCTTGAGTTCTGTCGAAATTTTGAGTGTTGTGGCTACATACAGCTCTTACCAATAAGTGTTTAAATTGTACACAGGTGTCTTCTGTATGCAGCAAAATTGCACATTTTAATGAACAGGTGGCATCATGCATGCAGAGTCCATCATGATGAACACAGATAGTGGGGGGGGGGCTGATTTATTTTACTAATATCTGATTTATCAGTATTTTAATCCGAAGCACTTGATCTTTCACCAGTACTTTGTTTTTATTGATATAAATGATCCTACAAAGGGATGTAACCCATATTAACAACCTGAATGTTCAATAAATGCTGGTATTTATAAATACTATCAAGCACACACAAAACACATATTCACAAAAACTGTCATATATTCAATAAAGAATGCCCATAATGTACCTGGTAGGATAAAATTCAGAATAGAGGTATAATACTTGTTGACCAAAAATGATCTGTAGTTTTGAATTTCAGCTTCAAGCATATAATGTCAACTCGTTACTCATATTCAGTCTTAACAAGCTGTTGTTTCAACATCTTTCTCTGACTTAACTGATGGATAGGTCTTTGGTTTCCAACTACAATCCATACTAGTTAATTGTTTAAACCCCAATACTGGCTTTGGGTCATAGGTAATGCAGGTAACCCATTTGGTCCCTATCATTAATCCACAACAATTACTGGTTTTGTGATCTCAGGTGGGTTGAGAACCACAAGAAATTATGCCCTCTCACTTCTCTGTACATAAATGATGACTGTCAGCTGGGGAGCACTGCTTTCATTATTGTAATACTGGTACATTTTAATGAGTTAGTTATGTTCTTATTCCTTTCAGTCTTTTATATATATATATATATATATATATATATATATATATATATATATATATATATATATATATATATATAAAGAACCTTAAAAACAAGTATTCTTTTTGTTTATTTAATGTGAATTTTCTGTTTCTGTCCCTATTATTAATTTTTATCAGATTTTTAATTTCCATGTGGACAGCCTCACTTCTCTATTGATAGCCTCACCAACTTGATCTCATCTGTTGAATCTTGCTGTCAAACAGCTGTCAAATGGAATCACCTGGTCAACGCTCTATATACAGCTAACATGAAATAACACGGTTTAGCCATGTGGTTCCTGACCAGAATATGAAAAGGGGCCATGTTTGGGGGTGGGGGTGGAAATAAGGCACATCTGAGGAAGAAGCTGCATGTCCCATGGGTGCTAACCCCCATTTCACCTTTAAACATGATTAGGCCAACATCCTTAAAATTTAATGGCTGGCCACAACATGTTTGCCCCCACCCCACCCCCCATTCAGTGTTTCCCTTTACCCTCATTTGCGCTTCTGAGGCAACCAATTTCAATTTGACACCCAGTTTTGATACCATAGTTTGTTGTTTTACTCAGTCTGACTCCTAGTTTTGACACCAAGGAGATTTCTGACTCTCAGCCTTGCACCTCTTGGGGATACACTGCCACCAGTTAAAGTTTCTGTGGGTACTACGGTGCCTCTTTTGAGAATTTCACGCCTATTGCACTAAGAAGATTGGTCAATATTTATTGAAAATGGTCACATAAAAACCTCTGAATTTAGGTCCCAATCTTAACTTTTTTAATCAATCTCCCTACATGATATGATTTATGACATATCACAACATTTATCTCAATACTTATTAAATACAGGCTTCAAATATTTGAATAGTAAAAAATATTTGCTTATTACGTTTGTAAATGTCACAGCCTTAGTAAGAAGCAAATAATATTCATAGTAAATGATAAAAGTAATACGACCCCTGAAACCGAGAAAGGCCACAAAGATCTGATCTAAGGGATGGTTTTCTTTGAAAGCTTGAGCTGCAGTATTTTATTTTCGAAACCTGTCCTATACTAACAAAGCAGTTAACATTAACAGCATCGTCTGAAAACTAATGAATTCTTGTGGTTTATTGTTGCAGTGGTTATATCATAAACGAGACTGAATTTCATCATTCAAAGCTGATAAAGGACTTTTAAAAATTCAAGTTTTCTCAAGTTCTAATATAGGGATCTTCGAATCTATACCTTCAACTGAAGACGTCGACTGTGTTATATGTGATGGTGAGTCGACGTCTTACATCATAGGCTTCGTGAACTTCTGTAATAAATGATGCGCCATGTCATCCATACCCCGCATGACCCCTATAGTTTAAAATGAGACGTTACATGAGGCACAATAAATTCTGAAGAGTCAATGCACTTTTTGACACAATTTAAGGTAACAAACTATAAACCGATTTCTGATTTCCTCATAATTTTAGTTACTGGCCAAATCCCTAAATACCTTTTTTTGAAAAGAAACATTAGAGGACACTTACTTTACAACGGTCGCCGCCATCTTGAAAGGAAAGAGTAAGTGATAAATATATAAACCATGTGATAATTCCCTAAATCATTCTTTGATAAATAATTGAATAAGTTATTATTAAATAATTTTATTTTAAAAATTATAAGAACTTGGCATGTAATTTCAAATTATTCCACTTCTGTTCGAATGTGTTATGCCTAATTCTTGAAATGTTTTTGAATGGTTTGACAAGAATTACTGAAACTCTAAGATGACTTTAATAAAATATCAAAAACCCGTCGGAACGTTGTTAAATCTTTCGAACTTGCGGGAAATTCATTTTGCAGCCGACAGAACACGTTGTCAGTAGCAAAAAGTGGTTATGTGCAGCGTTTTTCACTGTTTTAAAATAGATAACATTAATGTTTACAGTACCTAAATTTCAGTTATTTAAGCAAGTTATACATTATTAACAGTACGAACGAGACATTAAAGGAAAACAGCCCTGAAAACAACTGGAATAAAACAATGTACACGATTATAAATATCTCCACTTGACGTAGACCACACTTATCATTTTCTAGAAATACTAGGACTTGATGGCATTTTCCATTCTAGAACGTTCCAAGTCCTCAACATGATAATATATTTTATTAAAATTATAAAATAGAATGTAGTAAACATAAGGTGGTTAACTGAAAACAACTACCGTATCACACAGGGGCTCGTATCGTTGCTTACAATTTACATGTCGCACATGTATAGTACATGTACGACAGTTGAATTGTATAAAACAATACGAGCCTCTGCGCTGTATCAGTGTATGTATAATTCAGGAGGACAGCAAATACATGAATAATCACATATATATTATCCATATTTTCGGCGGTTTTGGGAAGTGGCATACTGGTATATGTTATAGGTTATTTTAATACAATGTTTCTTCTTTTGTGTTTGTAATTATTTGGGGGATAACTGATTTGTTTTTATTGCTTCCCCCCCCCCCCTTATCAACCAGTAGTAGTTCTGCTCCCATGAGCTGTTAAAATAGACTGATTTTACATTTAAAAAAAAATAAGAAAACTATGTCAAAAATAGTCCTACATGTAAGACCTCAACTCTGATATTTATGTTTTGTCCATCTAGGTCCCAGATGCCCAAAACAACAATTATTGTTGAGGTCTTACATGTAGGACTATTTAAAAAAATTACTTATTGCATAATTATTATTTTTTTAAAGATTTTTGGCACCAGATGTATATTGTAACATCTTTGAATAACATATACTTTCTTTACGTATTAAGATATTCATTAAAAATGTCACTTTCTTGTATTGTTCAAGCAAAAGATATGAAAAGTGCTATTTTAACTAAAACAGCATCATTACTTGTCCTAACACATTTTTATGAAATGATATTTTGTATGGAAAAGCGTGGATGTGTTGGTTTTGCTTTGACAGTTTGGCCAGGCTACATACTTTGAGAAAAAAAGATCACATTTCTTTTTATAAAAAGTTCAAAAAGTATTAATCTTCATAAAAACTAGTTTCTTCATGAGAAAATGACTTTTTGTGATAAGGACACATTTTATAAGAAACAATCCAACTTTTTTGAAGTATATACTATCCTAAAATCACTAAACTAATGTGATTGGCAACTGACAATAATCTATTTTAGCTATAATGTATTATGACTCTATGGTCTTAAATTAAGTAATAGAAAAGACTTCAAAAGAGTGAAAACTAAGTTTTGTATAATTCAACAAATAATTTTTTCAATAGAATACAAAATAAAAATTTAAACAGAATTTACAGTAATGTGAATTAAATTCCAAAATAGTCCAAAATGTTCTGTCACCAGTCCTAATGAATAAAGTTCTGATTAAATTCCAGTGGTGTTCGAAATAAGATCCAGCACTGAAGGTGTTGATTTGCCTAAAGTCGTGAATGTTCTAATGTACCAGTGACCTGAAGTATGATGATGTGCTAACAGTCTTCCAGTTATTCATAATAATATAATCCAAGATGTCCTTGTCTGAATTCACTAGAATTCAAAATTGATGTTTCTTTCCAAGAATATTTTTAAAGAGCACTGTAAATTTCCAGTGGAAAAAACCTTGATTAAATAATTTCACCAAAACCAAAATATTGAACTCAACAATACAAGTGATTATGCTTCAAGATCTTACAGCCAGAAAGAATAATGTTAAGATAAACACGATTATAAATCCCTCTACTTGACGTAGGTCACACTTAGCATTTTCTGGAAATACTAGGACTTGATGGCATTTTCCATTCTAGAACATTCTAAGTCTTCAACATGATAATATCTGTTACCAAAATTATAATATAGAATGTAGTAAACATCAGATGGGTAAGGTATTTGTATGGGAAATTCGAATAACCATGACCCAGATCCAGATAAATATGTTTACTTCAATTCATAATGATCCTAATATTTAACCAACTCTTTTAGAAAAAATATGTATTATTTTAAAAAAGTGTTGTTATAGGGTTTAACGCTAGTTTTCAGCACACGATAGGCTTTACATGGCGGTCAGTATTAATGGTGGAGGAACAACCAGAGAAAACCCCGAAAAGAACCATCGAGAGAAGCTAATGGCAAGCTTTCTCACATAACCACATTGGCTGAAACTGAGACTCGAACCCACGCAGACAGCAGTAAGATGGCAGTGATCCATAACAGAGCGTTTGAGACCACTCAGCCACTCTAGGCCCCCAAGATGAACTTATTTTTAAACAATGACAATTATAACTAACAAATACAAATTGAATGTAGATAATAAGTGGAATACATATTTTCAGATACACTCAAAATTTAGATCCAGTATTATAAATTATATGATTAAATATTCATATGTTTGACGTAACATACTAAAATCCTATCACTGTTTAATGCTGCATTCCTATGTTAAAAAAATTATAATTTTTAATATATAAATTTGTGTTCAGATGACATCATGAATGGTTCTTGATGCCATGTTAAAAAAGGTATATTAATGCAAACAGACTGAAAAATGTATAAAGATAGTTCCTTGTATATGTTCTTTAGTTGTTTCATAACTTTCACTATGCATTTTAATCTCAAAGGTCCAGATGTTTGTACTGTTAAAATTTCCATCTTGTTGCCAGATCGTTTTGCCTGGAATGGTTGCACAAGCTCATATGGCTCGGCCAACTTTCAGTCATGTTTCATTTCAGTAATTTGTCTGAAACATTGTTTTAGTTTTGTTTATGAAGTCTTATTTATTTATTACTTACAGGCAATGTAATGTTAGCAAATTATAATGCATTACAATTTCACCAATTTAAAGCAGTTACAAGCCAATATTTACCAGTCACTAATTTACATTATGAACACCTTGACCCCTTGAGGCTAAATTGAAGGCAATATTGGTGATGTAAAAGGAGTAAAGAAAGATGTGAAATATTGAAGCTTATAAAAGGAATCTATTTCGGTGTGTTTGAGTTTATACATTGTTTGATAATCTGCAGATATGATTTGGATTGCTATGTAGTAGCTTAATTCATTCATAAATTGAAAACAAATTTATTAGCAGATACATCGATGAGGCTGAGGCAGAGGACATTTTCCTACCCAAAGCTGCCAGTGTACTACTAAATTTAACAAATCTCTATATATTGATTGGTAAAGGTGAAATATGTACATAAAATGTCTACTGACAGCTCAACCATTGTACAGTAACTAGGAAAAAATAGAATTCTCAGAGGTTTCCCTTGAAACATATCACAGATAACATGCCAGTGAGCCAGGTAGTTTCCGAAACCAGTTGTTGTACATGCATATCAAGATGGAAGCAAACTGATAAATGGGTGGCAAGCGATATGGAATTTGCAGAAAAATGAACAAGCTGAATTTGTTGTCCTGGATTAATGTTAGAGGTTGTTAGACACTAGAAAGAACACAAAATGATATTTTTGACAATTTCAGTTTTGAAAAGGAATTGAGCTTTAATAATGAAACTTGTAAACTATATGAAACATGTTCAGAAAAGGTAAGCTTTTCCTATAGAAATTCTTTTCTATGTACATAAGAATCAGCAAAAAATCTTGCAGTACAGCCATCCAAGGTGCACATCAGCAGGTAGAGAGGCATGCTCTGGACCAAGATATGCCTGCTATCAGTTATTTTATTTCATTTCATTTTTTTTTACATTTGTATGTCCTAGGTAGCATGATATATACAATTTAAATTTCCCCAAGACATATACCAGTACACCATCCTGTTTTCATATAGCGAATTTCTTTTTGTTCAGTTTTGTTAGTTTTGACAACACATTTAAGATACTGTTTACGTGACATTGTGTGCCAAATTGCTGTAATTGTGGAACCAAGAATGGGTAAAACGGGGAGTAATGGTAAGAATATTGCACCTCCAAACTGCAGCTTTGAGTATTGATGGGAAAAATTAAATATTGGATACAAAGCACAATTTTAAAATCTCTTGTTAATACCATTGAATATATCTTGGGTCCACACTGAACTTGAAGTATAGTGCAAATGACTTATCCCTCTTTCTAGAGCAAGTCAGATTGGTGGGAAGTTAGGAAGAGTGAGTTTAGAGAGGTAAAAATGTGTAATATCCAAACCTGTTGCATGAAACAGCTTTTTTGGTAATCTGAAGACCAAATAATATAAAAATGAAAGAAATACTTGATGAATTTGATGAACTTAATTTTTCAGTTTTCTTAGTATCATACCACAGATATGTTGTTTGATGTTCTTTCTTGCAGAAGTAGGTAACATTAAAACAGGATTGGGCAATAATTTCTTGAATAACTTACCTAGCTAGACAATCCTGCCAGGACTTGTTTATTATGTTCCCAATTTTGCATCAAAATGAGATGGAAAGAAAGAGTAGTAATATATGATTTATTTATTATTAATCACATTTATTTAAATGTAAATTTAATAAAATTGAATAAAGAAAAAATACATAATATTATTTAACATTCAGTTGTTGTCTAAATCAACATAAACTTTACACAAATACTGTAAGAAAATAAAAGGGTTAAAGTAATTATAATTTGTACAGGCTTTGCAGATGCACCATCAGCCCTTTTTTGCTGCCGTATACTTCCCACCATGGCGCCCCTTAGGATGCATAGAAATGACTCAAGAAAAAAAGGCTTAAAGAATATTTCATGTGATTTTTAAGTGAATAAAGCAATGAAAAGACCATGCTCTTTGCAATAGAAGCATAAGACGATCAATTTGGTTCCCACCAAAAGTGTGTTGCTGTTTTGATTAGCTTTGGTTCCAATCAGGTACACATGATTCAAGTTCACTATAGATCACGTAAAGAAAATATAAACATCTTCAGCAAAAAACAATCCTACATTTATTTTTAAAGTGGTGTACATGGAGGAAAAAATAAAGACTTGAATGTTTAAAGTAAATTCTTGAGGGCATTGGTTACACTTAGCAACAGGAATTCAAAGACCGGTATGGAAGGTTCATGGCAGGAGTGGCTGATAGTAATCACAGATACTTGGGTCATGGATTTATTAATGTTTTCAGCATTCACTTGTATAGCATTATGTACTTTGAATTAATCAATGTTGAGTCAGACTATAGCATCACAGTTTTTGTTTAAGTTTCCTTAACAACTGAAATAACCATGGCATGGGACATGATTATTTTAACAGAAATGATTATTTCAGCAGTCAAGACATTTTTTACAAATCATGCTGTTCAACCTGACCATAATGAAGTAAAAAAAAAATTGTCATGCAGGAAAAGTGATTATTCATTGCAAAAAATGAATCATCTCCATGAAGTAAGTGCTGGTGATAATGATATGTGTTTAAGCTCTGTATAAGTATGTAGTAGCATTTTATGGCACCTCTGCATAATATCAGCTATATGAAGCCCACTAAAGGTAAATTTTCTCAAAATAATGGCTGGAATAAACAATATACAGTTACAGGTATTTGTGACTCATGAGTTTTGATTTTTGTTATATATAATTATAAAATAACCCCACTTCTTGACCTGGTAGGAGCTATTGGGTCCTACTTTTTCCATATATGGAATAGACTCTGCATTGATTATAAATCCTTGAACAGAATACCGGGACAGAAGTTAGTACTGATAATCATCATTAAAATCACAATGCCTGTGAATCTCATTCCAGATTGACAGACTGTTTTCTGTGCCTTTTGCTTTCATATATTTTTTCATGCATCATTTGTTTTAAAAATTCTACAAACATTTTCATCTTAGCATCATGATTAACACCTGAAAATAACTTACAGTCAGACAAACTCTTTCCGTTTTTACTTGACCTGACCTTTAGTTTTACTTGCCGAGGGCAATCAATAATGTTGAGTCCTGCAGATGTTGGTTACAATAAAAAACAGGTGATAGTGATACTGAGGTATAAACACTCTTCCTTCCATTGCAGTGTAAAATATGATATTATTGACCTTCACTAGCAATCAGGTTATAAATCTTCAAGAACAATTGCTTGTGATTGGGTAACAATTGCACAGCATTTTTCTCAATCTCAAGCTTGTGTAAATTTTGGGTGGGAATTTGTAAGATAGTTGCAGACATAATCATAAAATCACACTTAAGTTGGTTCAAGAGCATTAAAATATTATATTAAAGCTGTTTTATACTGCTGTTTGAAAGCGAGAAAAAATACAGGTTGGTATTTTGCTCAGAATTCAAAATAATTAAAGACAAAAAAGGATGGTGAACATATCATGTACAGTAAATGTGTCATCTTCACTTTCTGTGTAATGGAAAAAAGAACAGGTGATATTGCGACGTCATCACTTAAGTTGCTTCCTAATGTTGGCACTGATATCTTGATATACAATCAAGCAACATTGTTTTAAATTCATTTGTATGGGGGAGCTGCATAAGGCCAAAACAAAATTGTGTATTTCCTATTTCACTGGTTTTAAAGGAAGGATAGTTGGGTCTTTTTTATAAACATTATATATATTATAATTATTAGTATCTGTAATGTTACCAAGCACTTACCAGCTCAGTTAGATGCACAAATCAATTTTATGAAACTTATATATTTATTTTTTATCATGTGGGGAAAAAATTCTAAAGTTGGTACAAAAAAATCCATGGATGGTTGGCTGACTGGAAACACATTTTGTTTTTGCCTAACAGGATCACAACTAACATAGTGGTGGTGGGGTATTCTGGAATTGTGATGGCTATGTTTTGAATAAATAAATAGTGGATCTTTTTGCATCTTTTGTTGTTGCAGTTGTTAACTTTTAACACTCTAAATGCTGATGCATTTAGTATTGCTGGGAAAATTTCATACAATTTGAAGGGAAGCTACTCTTTAAACCTTACTAGAAGATAAAAGTTTATGATAATGCTTTAGAGAGTTAAATCCCTTGCAATCAGAGAGGCTTAGATTGCACTTGTACAAATCTCAAAAAAGAAACCTGGGCCCATCATTTTTGTCTATCCCATCTTGACCTAAGCTTGACACATAGCAATCATGTGTGTGTGTGTGTGTGTGTGTGTGTGTCTAGATTATCCTCATTGTTGAAGTTTTGTATATGGTCAGTTTTTAAAGTGCATCAGTGTCAGAGAGCCTTGTTACTTGCTGTGTGTAAACAGCTTGATTTATACAATATATGGTTGGCAAAGGGGTTGTTATAGCTGTCTTGACATGCAGGCCATGACCAGCATTTTGTGTGAAAAAAATAAAACAACTGTTTTAAAAACCAGGAGTACATTGCTAAGTTCTGAATCATGCATGCATTTAAAACTATTTTTCTTTGGAACAAAGACCAGAGGTTCTAATCCCTTGAAAATCCAGGAGGTGTTAACTATTTTGAAATTACAAAGATAAATGGTGTCATTTTTTTCAAAATATAAGCTTATTAATGGATGTGCAGCATGGTATGATATATTACTTTTAAGTTAGTCTGACCTTTTTACTTCTTAAAATACAATTGTAGCCTGTAGTGGCCTCTGTGGAGGTTTTTATATCTTTTTTCAAAAAGCTTGACTGAACTATGTACTTTATCTAGTTGGTAAAATAGCTCTTTGGATCTATTATCTAATTTCTTGTCAGTAAAATAGCAGCAATTGAGCTAATGTTGTCTGTCTGTATGTACTTTAAATCATCACTTTTACATGTTGTCCTTCAATTCAACAACTATTAAGTTTGATGACAAAACTACCTTGAACCATATAAAGTGAAACAAAAGAAAAATGTTCTCAATCCAATATTTTTCATTAGAGGTGGCCACATTATTTTTATTACCATCTGTCTTATTGTGGATACTAACATAATGTTGTTTTGGTTGGGTATACTAGTGACCATTCAAGCTGAAGGCAATTCAGCACAATAATCTGCACACGAAAAAAACTCAGTACGAGGACATTTCCAGTGAAAAAGGCAATAATAAAGTTACGTTATTTGATTGTGTTGATCTAAATGTCACTTTTAACACATTATTAATTATATTATGCTAAGGAAATGGGAGCCAGGTGCATTCGCAAGGGTACATCAGTGCAGATGATGGGGGCTGTCCTAGACAATTATTGAACCTGCAACCCTTGGGTTACAAGTCCTTTGCTCTACCAACTGAGTAACCGCAGCTCCTAGATATAATACATTATGTGATATCATCTGACATACATGTATAATGTTGGCATATGTCAATAGTGTTTGCTAGAAGGGTTAAGTATGTCATCCTGTAGTCAAGGAGAAATGCATGCTGTCTTAAAACATTCCTGTAGTGACCCAGTTGTTACTGAGAATTTATAATATGATGTACAGAAATACATTAATAAATTTAATCCATATATGAAAAATATGGTGTTTCATAATGGGTTGTATTCAAAAATTTGATCTAAAAAAAAATAAGTCACATTTTTCCCCTATTGTCACTCTGTCTTTCTGGCTCACTGTATGTGTGTGTGTATGTGAATGTTAATTTGGGGTTAGAAGGTCAGAGGTCATTTGGAAGAATATTCAGTTTATGTCAGCTCAGAAATTATGTTTTCACGAAAGAATTTTGTTTTTTATTTTCTCAATTTTAGATTCAAAGATATAGGTAATGTAAAGGTTCTGTTGAAAGTTATACACTGCTTTTACATGAGTTACTGTATGGCAAAAGTTTGTACTCAGAATTATGTAATTGCATGTATAATTGCATAAGCCAAAAGATCATGCAGTCAAGGATTTTGGAAATTTTTTACAAATTGTCAAGGAATGGCTAAATTTGCAATTTATGTGCAATGTTGATGCACAAGTGTCATTTAAATACGCAAGGAATATTCAAATTTTGTGACATCATCGAAATGTACCCATTAAAGGACAGATGCCATATTTCTTTGAGAGCCTCATTGATCCTTTTCAAGACTCTTTCTACCAGGTAAAGTGGGCATTATAGTTGCCTACAGCTGCATGAGTTCTCTTGAAAACATGCCTAGGGCAGTAACAAAGTTGGCTTTGATGTTGAAATCCTGGCAGCTGTCCCCTATTTTCATGTGTGATAATTTTGTGTGTGAGCTTTTATTGAGACATCAGTCTATAGATGCCTATTGACCATGCAATAGAATATGTCTTTTATTTAAGAAAATTCAGATTGGAAAATAACTTTGAATCTTAAGTTGAATGAAATTTGCCTGCATGTAGCTACCCATGACAAAATCCTTGCAATGGAATGAACATATTCAAGTCATATGTCATAAAGTAAATTCATGTTATTTAGCAAGATAAGGCCACACCTATCAGTTAAACATAGGCTAATAGATTACAAATGCTATTAAAAATACCAGCTCTTGACTACTGTAATGTTACCTTGGAGAACCACTTCTGAGAAGAATATTTTATAATTTACTATGCTTGCAACAAAGGGTTTGCAGACTCATCCTAGATAATGCTGAAAACATCCCAAATGCAATGAATGATATTAAATTTTAACGATAAGTGAACAAATATTTTTGAGAAATCTATACTTATGCACAGTGTTTTAAATAGTATGACCCCATTATATGTCAATGAACTATTTCATGCTAGAAAACAAGGCTTAAATTTAACTTCCAATTTAAGATCAATTTCAGTTAACAACCTTTCAATCCCAAAACTAAATAAAGAACTCTTTAAGAAAAGTTTTCAATATTCAGGATAACTAATTTGAAACAAAAACCCTAAGGAAATTAGAGAAAGTACAAATATTAATGCATGTAATTATGGTCTAATTCAGTGGATGAAAAGTGGAGCCTGTTTGATTTGACAAATACATTAGAACAAAAAGTATAAATTCATCAACCTTCCTCTTTGTTGTCTCACTACTTTTGTACTTTATATGCACAATGTACCTTACTTTTGTACTTTATATGCACAATGTACCTTACTTTTGTACTTTATATGCACAATGTACCTTACTTTGGGGCCTCAAGTGGTCTAAAGGGTACCGTCTAAAGTGCTCTCTGTTACGGATCACTGCCATCTCACCTCTGTCTGCATGGGTTCAAGTCTCGGATTCGGCCAATGTGGGTATGTTAGAAAGCTTGCCAGTAGCTTCTCGTGGGTTGGTAGTTCTTTCCATGGTTTTCCTGGGTTCATCCTCCACCATTAATACAGGTCGTCATGTATAGCCTATCATGTGCTGAAAAATGGCATTAAATCCCACAACAACAACAACTTTTGTGCTTTATATGCAGTGTATCTTACTTTTGTACTTTATATGCACAGTGTACCATATTTTTGTGCTTATATGTACAATGTACCTAGTTGAAGCATGTTCATTTAAATTTTCTGTTTTATTATTTCCATATATAAATTTAGCTTATTATCAATGTTCTCTGTGTGTGTGTCTGCATGCGTGCGTGCATGTGTGTGTGACTATGTACATGTTCTTTGAATGTAAATGTGTATATAATAGAGGGCCACAGGAAGGATTTCTTCCATACAACTAATTGTGTCACACTCTTTAAGTAAAGTCATTATTATTATTATTATTATTATTTTTATTGTTATTAATTTTTATTATCATTATTATTATTCGCTAGGAAGAGAAATGTGTGCATTTTTATTTACCTGATAACTTAGAATCACCTGTTCATGAAATTACTATAGGAATACCAAGTCTCAAAATGTACTATGGTATTTAACATTATTGCTATTTTGTGAATAAATATAACAAACATTAACTAATTTAAATGGGAATGTTGAAAAGGAAAAGTTTAATTTTATTATCAGACAGTGGGCGAAAATGGTCCTTTTCCATTCAGTTATTTTTTTTGTGTCACACGGCAATTAAATAAGTTCAGTTATTATAATAAACAATTGCATCTTTCATTAAAAAAATTAATATTTATACATTACTATGATTATTTTTTAATAAGATCATTTTTATTATATACTTGGGCAGTCATGTCTCCCTTTGATTGCAAAATTATTCCCCATTCCACTATCAGGCACAAGTGACTTCTTCCTCAAATTCTTGTACAAACCGAACCTCAAACTTCATACAGTATAATTTTGTAATTGTCTTTGAAGGCTATGGTTTTAATTTCAACAAGAAAGATATAATGCATTTAAAGATAGCAATTTTTATTTTGTAGTAAGTAAAGTTTATCTTAAGATTAAATTTTTTTTTAATGCAGCTTACTAATTAGTATTTGCATGTGGTATGCAAGCAGGATGTGATAATTCTCTCTTATCTACAGGGAATCATACATATGTTGCCGTTAGCTGAAGAGAAGAGATAAGACAGAAACTTGAAGTATATTCCAGACATCCAAGGTGAAATCAAAAGACCTGTTGTATATACCCATATGTAAGTTGATGTGTTTATCATTTGAGAAAGATGTCAGTATGTATCCTAAATAGTAATTTATTTTCAAAGTTGCTGGCTGTTGAAAGACACTGCATTAAGGAGACAAATTGATGACAAAAGAACATGTCTGAGCATTGTTATATATATTTAATGTGCATTTTTCTTCTTATTCCTTAAATGCTATAGATAATTGGACTTTGGACTTGACCTTGACCAAATTAAAGTTCATTTTTCTGCCTGACCTGAATCATTGATTTGGTTTTTTAAATAAATAAGTGTTTATCTCAATTTGAGTCTCGAACTTTGGAAATTTCCCATGAATTTCTGGGTGTACCTGTTGTTTATGAAATTTTATATTATAATTTTTGAAACAGGCCTAATTATAACTAAGATTTCATCTTGTAAATATTTGAAACATTCCAGTGTCCTAGTGTTTAGAGTGTCTGCCTCGGATGTGGGAGGTCACGGGTTCAAACCCTGGCTAAGTCATACCAAAGACTTTTAAAAATGGTAGTAGCAGCTGGCTCGCTTGGTACTCGGCATTAAGAAGTTGGTGCTAGGAGTAAGGAGTGGTCAGCATGGTGTCAAGATAATGTGACGGGGTGGGACATGATGCATGTCTCCAGCTTCATGTCCCAGTGCTATACATCACTATAAACTGCCACACTGCAGACTCTCAGCAATATGACTGAAATTTTTTAAAATTTATAATCACACACACACACACACCATCCAGAATGATAATTTGCATTAATTAATAGTTTTTTGTAGAAAATGTAAATTGTGACCTGAGATCAGGTAGAGGACTATATAATCTTGTTACTGGAAACATATTTATTTGTGCTTTAAGATCTGGGCAGAATCACTTATTATTGTTGTGCCCAGTATTTCAATTGGGGTGGAATTTATTTGTTCAAATTATATAATTCAACTGAGTCTTCTCAGGAAATACAAAGTACTCAAAAATAACATTCTTGGAAATAGAGACTTGGATTTATAGTGAAATTTCAAATAAGGATATATTCTTGAATTGTATCATTGTTTATCAGGAAAAGGATGTGGCACATCACTATGACACAGGCCACCACAAGCACATCAATACTTGCAGCACTGGATTTATTTTAGAATACCACTTAAGTTTATTCAGAACTGTTATCATTAGGACTTGTGTTTGAAATTCTAGGAATATTTGGGATTTAATTTCCAATACCATACAGTTCTTTTTACATTTTTCACTTTGCATTCTATGGAAATAAATTATTTGCTGAATTTTACCAAACTTATTGATTCTTATTCTTTTCCATTACCTTTTTTAAGAACATAGAGTCGTAATAGAATACACTGTTTATGCTATGTAATTGTCCCCAAATTAAAACAATGTCACATAATTGTTCATTTGGGTGAATAATTTCATTAGAAAGCTGATTGTCTTAGGTCAAAGTATGTTCATCAGCCTTTCCAAACAAAGTAACAAATGTGATGTTTCAGATAATATATTACTTACAGTTTTTATTGTACAGTTTTTCATATTTGCATCGAAGGACTGAATAGATGAAGCCAGACAATGAAAATCTAAGAAAACAAAAGATCTGCAAATAATATGTAATGAATTGTATTTGTACTAGACTGCAAGTTGTGCCTGTAAAATGAAATAAGATACAATAGAAAGAGAAAGCAGTGGCATCAAAAGAGTTATAGGAATAAAGTAAAGAAACTTGGTATGCTATAATGCATGTAGTTTTTGATATTTGTTTTTAATTGTTGGGCAAAGGCCAAAACAGGTTTATTCATGTATTTTAATCAATAATAATACCAATGTTTTCCTAAAATGTAGAAATTAAACCACTACCACCACCACAATTATTTAGAAAGTTGACAGTTATGTTTTTAGACATGTAATTGGTAAATTGATTCGTCAAGAGTACATAAAATTATGCTTAAAAATCATCTCCATGCAACAATTCAGAATTTGCATTTTGAGGTCATTTTCATCTTTGCATGCCAAGGTTCTGATTTGTTAACCTATCACACCTTGGTGGATTAGTCAGATATTTCAGTGCTTCAGGTCTGTGAATTTCATTGGATGTGGTTGCAAGCTTCCATAGTCAATCAAAATCAAGTTGTTCAAATTTGATCACCTTTCCAACATGATCGAAAGAAGGGGAGCACACAACTGGAACACGCAATTTTACTGCTGGTCTATGTTTGCACAAATACATCCTTTTCCTCAAACACACCTGTAATGGCTTCTCTCAGGTATTTAGTCATACTTTTGATGTTGAACTTACAAAGTATCTTTTTGAAGTCAATTGCCTCCACCATTTTCGGATGATGTTCAATTCACCGCAGTTACATGCTATTGGTTAGTTGGCATTACATCCTAAGGCAGGCAACTCATGAGATCCCATAGACATTGCTAGTTCATAGCACTGAAATGTCTGATAAATCTGTCGAGGTGTAGATAGGGTAACATATTGGAACCTAGGCTAATGAAGATAGGTCATTTTGGGATAAATGTGCTTTGTAAAATTACCAGAACCTTATTCACTGTGGCCTACTTTCTAAGGTTTATTTGTTCTCTTCCCAACTCCCCAAAACTGGTATTATATATGGGTGGGGGTACAGTTGTCACTGTCTCTTTGTCCAAAAACATTTTCATATTATGAAGAGCATAACTCTCAAACCATTCAGATCTTTTTTTTACTAAACTTGGTTCATGTGTCAAGTGTCAGGCAAGTTGCATATAGTTACTGTTTGATATTTAGGGGCCCCGAGTGGTCTAAAGCATTCACTGTTCCTGATCACTGCCATCTCAACTCTGTCTGCATGGGTTCGAGGCCAAGGCTCAGCTAGTGTGGGTATATGGGAAAGCCTGCCAGTAGCTTCTCGTGGGTCGGTGGTTCTTCCCTGGGTTTTCCAGGGTTCTTCCTCCACCAGTTATACTGGCCACCATGTATAACCTATCTTGTGCTGAAAAATGGTGTTAAACCCTAGAACAACAACAACAACAGCAACTATTTGATATTTAGAAGTTTCTGCATTCAGTATCTTCTTGTTACCATTGAAACAAAGTATTGGGTACTTGTTAAATTAATACAAACATTGCCGAACCATAAGGAATATTTTGTAATATCCTTGTAATATAAGTTGGGGACTGAAAAGGTTTGGTCTCACTAGAGCGCATCCCATTTGAGCACTGCTCAGTGAGGCAATGATTTTTTTCTTCTCATTAGGGCTGATCCCATTAGGGCGCAAAAAAATCTCACTAGAGTGCATTCACAATAGGGTGCGGAGAAAAAAAATTAAGTTCAACAAGATTGAATTGCCATCACGTTTGATGTTATATATATATATATTATAATATGTACAAACATCATCCAAACATCTGGCGTCTACTTACAGCAATTCGTGACAAGCAGGTAAGTTCCGCCATTACACGACTGCAAATCACTGCAGGACAAGAAGTGGTACGTCCAAACAAGAAATATTTGGACATTGAAAAACGCATTCAGAGACTGACGATAATGTACAACGATGGGAGGATTGATGCTATTGAACTGATAACTGGTTTTAGCCATATTCTGAATCAACCCATTTAAAATAAATATAAAGTTACAGTTAACAAATGTGTTTTTCATTCTGAATCAACCCATTTAAAATTAATATAAAGTTACAGTTAACAAACGTGCTTTTCATTGTTTGCGCTCTAGTGATACTAGTTCTTCGCGCTCTAATGGGATACGCCCTAATAAGATTAGCTCTAGTAGGACAAAAATATTTTTTGGGCTCTATTGTGATAAGCTCTAATGGTTTGCACTCTAATGAGACGTTACCACTGGAAAGGTATAAATCTCAGCATGTAGATAACTCTTGTTTGGCATTGTTGTTGTGTGATTGGATAGAAGCACTCTTAAGTTTACCTGATCATTAGCAACTCTAGTTATCCTGCAAAAGGCATTTGTATTTATCTTTACAATTCATTTTCACTGCTATGAAAAATGTTTGTATGTGTTCTCTAGGAATCTTAACTGCCTATCAGACAGTCCCATGTGCATCTCTGCACATGTGTCTTGCTGCATAACTTTTATTGTCTAATGATGGTTATTACCTGCAGTTCATCAGCTTGAATACCCATATGTTTTTCAGCCATTTAAAATTGTTTTAAAATCTCCATTGCTTTACAGTAGTGGTGTCTTTATAGTTTGACTGTTCATCTTTAGCTGCATTCATGGGAGGATATTGTTTGACATGATCTCTCTGTAGGATTTTGAAACAGTAAGTCCTCTTCCATGATACTCCAACAGCCAAGGGTCCAGAATATACAAAACTGTATATAGAGCCAGTTTTATGTACACGAGTTTAGGTCATGAGAAACTGTCATGGAGACCTCTGTATATGACTGAGTTTTCCCTTTGATATATTTAGCATACACACAGTGTGATGAATTTAATTTTCTGTATTTTAGGAACTGAGAAATATTTGTCCAAATCACTCAATGTATTTTTCTTGGGTGATTGTGAATAGGACTGGGAGGAAACCATTTTCAGGAGCAAATTTCTTTAATTTAAATTTTTTGTGATTTGAGAAATATTTTCACAAGGGATTCTAGGGACCTGCTTTTTTCCAAGAGGACACCCTCAGCCCCCACAGTACATTCAGTGGAAGTTTATTATTCCGCATAGCTCTAACTTTCTGATGTACATCTTTTATGAATTTTTTATTAAAGTTTTGCCTTCTGATGTACATCTGATATGAATTGTTGATTGATGTTTTGCTTTCTGAAAGATAAGTAGTGATTATTTAGATGATAACTCAGTTCTCTTAGGGATGTCATGAGCAAAAGGTACAGGGGAGTTGGAAGGCACTTATTTATTCATGGGCAATGGGGTTCTCCAGACTGTTCTGTTAATCAGATTGTGGAATAATGATGGGTAACATTTATTACAGGAAAAACCCACCCTTATCTGCAATCTGTAGAGCTTCAGAAGATAATGGTACCAATGTCTTGCTTATACATGTACATGGATTTAACATTCAGATCAAGTGAGGGGATTTGATTATGCCCTTTAAAACATTACCCCCTGGAGGTTTTTGTCATTTTCACTAGAAATTCGAGTAGGAAACACATTTTGAAAGCTATTTCTGAATACACCAGAAAACACCAAATCCCAGGTGATCTTTCAATAACATACTACCTAGTTGTGTTAGAAACAGCGTTTTTCATTTGCTATTTGGCTCGCACATGAGCAGAAGGGTAAAAGTTGGAGTTCTTTTTTAATTTTTTAAAATTTTTTTGGTGCTAAACAGACCCATTATTTTCGTATCGAGACCGCTCTTTATTCCAAATGCCCTTCTTATCCTATTTTTCGCAAAGGTTCATCTGTCTGTTTGCAGTTCATACTGGTTTGCCTTAGCTCTCAGACCAAAAAGTCTAAAATCCGGACACAAAATCAGATTCTGACCATGGGCCAATTTGGAGTAGAAAAAAATAGTGTCCAAAAAATGAGGTTTTTCCCTCTGTATTTTGTAGTGCAGCTAGAAATTCCAGATTATTTGGTATCATTGTAGAGCTACATCTGTCTACCTTTCTGTAATACCCCCCTTAGTATATCATGCATGACCATGACACTACAGAGCTTGGCAGTAGGCTACTGCTTCCTGCCATGTTAACTTGTCGCCAGGGGTTAATGTGTTAAAGGGCATCTTGATCTGCTCCTATATATCTCTCCTCCATATGAACACAGTTCCTTCTAATCCAGCCATCTCAAGAGCTTTGTTAGCGTGATTGTACTAAAACTACTGATTTATCAGGCATATTTGTATGGTTTTGTAGGCAAACTTGCTAAGATTTCAAAGCAATTACTGTAAAGCAATATTTAGCTCTACTAGTCATAGCCTGTTGTCTGTTATATATCTATTAGCACAGATTTGTTATCACTACTTTCCCCTAAACTGCTTAAAGATTGCCATGAAATTTTACACACCCACTCATCCCAAGGTCTGTTTAGTTCTAAATGAAGACAGTGCAACTTGATCATCCAAGAGAAGTCACCTTAGGTTAGAGATTAACATACTGAAAGGGTGCAGGATTGAATTCTACCATTTGATCAAACAGAGCTGGCTACTGTCCTTGGAAAAGGCACTTAACAACAATTGCCTTGACACTAACTAACCACTTTGTGTTGCTGTGCAATAAAACACCAAACTAATCCAATGAAACTTGCCATCAGAGTGACCATCTTAAACATCCTTTTATCATTACTTCTCTTGTTTGGAAAGACATACCAACATGGCAGTTTTCACCACAAGGCTTCTTATGATATCTGATTGAACCTAAATAAAAAATGGTGCCGATCCGATGTGGCCACCACTGCAACAATCTTGAAAATCTCATTGTCGCTACTCCTGATCAGATGGTGATATCAACATGTGGTTTTCCCTAAAAGATTTCTTATCATGTCTAGTTGCTCCTAAATGACAGTGGCACTGATCTGATGTCAGAAATCGCCATCATGGTGGTCATCTTGAACATCATATTGTTAAATCTTGTATCAATGGTCATATCGAAATGAGGTTTTTGCCAAACACGTCTTATTGTTTTTTGTTGGCCCTAAATAAAAATAGTGCCAAACTGACCTCCATTATGGCAGCCATCTTGAAACTTATTTTATCACTCTTCATATTGATATTGGGTATTCACATGAATATTTCTTATGAAGTCAGTAGTTGGTCCTAAACGAAATTTGTGATGCTCAGAAAACCAAATAAAGTCCATAATGAAAGTTATCACTCTGCATGAACCAATTTTCTTACCAACTTGGGGTTTTCACAAAAAAAAACTTTTTTTCTGGATTTTTTAAAAATTTGGTTTGCAGCTTGATGTTGATGTGACCTTGGTTGAGTTCAGTTGTTGGCCATCTAGTTTTTTGTTTAGCTTGATTTTTGGACCCACCTACTTTCTTTCTTGCACAATAAATCCCTTAATTATTATTTTATTTCTCTCAGATTTGTTGTTTTTGCTTGTTGATGATGCCTCGGCTAGTTTGATTATTACTCTGTTGTATATTTTTTAGCAGAGTTATGACCCCTGATTGTCAGACCCATTCAGTTTTGTTAACAAACAGTAGCTTGATGTCATTAGTAGATTTCAACTAAATTTGGAATGGAGCAGACTACTGAAACCATGGCTGAGTATGATTGTCAGTGTTTGTATTGTTTAGCCAAGTTTAAACACTTGATTGCCAGACCACACACTTTTGTTTCTACACAATAGCTCATTTTTTTTACCAATTTCAACCAGATTTTAATGGAAGTTTCATACATTAGGCCAACAAAAGGGTGGGAGCATGAAAAGCTGAAATTTCATTTTTTCCTAGTTGTATTTTCCGCTGTCTGTTTTATACACCCTTCAACCAGACTTTACCCACACTCATGGCAATTGATGGTTCCAGTATAATTTACTTAAATATACTGCCTATGATCACATGACTGAACTGGCATAAGTAGGGCAAGACCATGCAATTGCACATTTCACTCTTTGATCGTATGAGCATGGTTGGCTGGCTTCATTATTTTAAGTTTGTTGAGTTGCATTATAATGAAATTGAGCAGAAGTAGTTTAGAAAGTATTAAATACACTAATTGATTATGATTGGGTTACGAAAGAGTCAAATCCTTGTAAAACAATAGACATTATCTTGAATTCCTCTTTAAGATATGTTCTGCTTCTGTGCTCAAAGTTTTAGAAATGGATTAGAATCTCTGTTATCAAAAGTAATTTTGTCAGGATTAAAGACGTTAATTGGTAATGGTTGGATTTCTCAAGAGTTCAAGTAACATATAAAATGAGGTTGGTTTAACTTTGGTATTTAAGGTTTGTCAAGATGCCAAAGCATGCCAATGTCAAAACACCAGAAGTCCAAGCAATTAACATATCACAAAATCCAATGTTGGTAGGAAACAGGAATTTCAGTGGTTGCAGTCACATTCAAAGTGATATGGATATGCATTCTGCTCTTCAAGTTAAGCTGATGGCAAGAATGACACCACATCATGCAGAATCCTGATCTCAAAAGCATATTTGTCAACAAATATGCCATCGCTGAAATCCATGTTATCAGAATCAGCATGAAATATGGATAAAGTTAGACATTAGATGTGCCAAAATACTTATTATTTGCTTGCTTTATTGCTGAACATAATCTGTCATTGAGTGACTATCTGCAGAACATGACCATCATGCTATGCGTTTGACACTGCTATTGATCACTGCATAACAAAACCTGAATTAAACACCACTGACCTATATTAAATCCTTTACAAACAGGACCATTACTAAACTACATGGGGGCCCCGAGTGGCCGACTGGTCTAAAGCGCTCACCATTACGGATCACTGCCATCTCACCTCTGTCTGCATGGGTTCGAGTCTCGGGTTCGGCCTATGTGGGTATGTGAGAAAGCTTGCCAGTAGCTTCTCATGGGTCAGTGGTGAGTCTTTCCGGGGTTTTCCCGGGTTCTTCCTCCACCATTAATACTGGCCGCCATGTATAGTCTATCTTGTGCTGAAAAATGGCGTTAAACCCCACAATAACAACAACTAAACTACATGCCATTGTAATCCTTTATGCCTGGGATGAATTGTGTCTTTGTCTCAGTTTATAATACTAATAAGTGACAATCATTTTCAAGATTTGACTGTCATTATTAAAAAGTGGTGAAAATCATTGTTTATAACAACAAGGATGTCTGCAAATTAGGCTTAAAGTCACAAAGGATGTGATGGTATAATGTGTATGTTTGTCATGTGAAGAGTCTTACTGACATTAAAACAGTAAAAAATTTGACCCAGACTGTACTAGTCTTGAGCAGTTCTGTCTGGCAGTCATCAATCTGAATTTTCCCACAGGCTGGAATTGATTTAAACTTCTGAGGAAAATTCAGGCTGACTCTAGAGGAAACCTTGATCCACTAACAGTACATCATCTTCTAAATGTTAATATCAACAATGATGCCATCTATTATAATTCAGTACTGATCTAAGAACTGTTCAAAACACTTGTGGTATATATAAGAAGAGTATGAATGTCAACAAGTTACTGTGAAAGTTCAGACTTGATGTGTATAGTTTAGTATTTTTAAAATTTATATTTGTTCAGCAGTTGTAATTTTTGTCAATTTGCATCATAAACAATTGCTTTCCAAATTTTGGAAATCTGACATGTCTTTTCTACCGCATGTATATGTAACCTAATTTGCATGTTTGAATATACACTGAGGAAAAATTAAATCTTCATACATCTCAAGAAGACTAGGTTACTGTAACTTTATGGCCTTTAATGTGGAGTATAGTCACCCATTGATGCAGTTTAGGATACTAATGTATTTTCATTTGAGCTCTTTATGTAAGCAGAATACCTTAGTGTATAAAAAAATTTAAAAGCACCATTCCTGGGTCTCATGTATTTATTTTTGTGATTCAGTTGTTGCACTCTCAATATTTTGGAACCATTTCATGTAACTCAACTATACCAATTAACCAAACCAGAAATAGGTCACCTAAATTTTGTTGAATTACATATTTTGAACTATTCATTCATTAAACTCAGTATTTTAAGTCCTATTTTACTAACACACATGAAAACATATTTGGATGCATCTCTCATTGAGATATACCTAAACATTGTCACTGTGACCTAATTTGAATACTTGAGTGATATTTCTGTTTTCAGCCATTTGTTTGTTTTAACATCTGTATGCTGACCTCGATTACACAAAGACTAATTAATCTCTGTTTCACCCCTACAGTAATGAAACTGTTGCTGTGTCATAATGAGTAGTAATATTTCCTTCCTGCACAGTGTCATCTGGTCATTAAGTTTGACCCACCATTTAACAGTGTATAAAGGCTTCAAATTTAGTCCAGCCCAGCCCTAATCATTTCTAATCTCTTTGCAAGACTCTTAACACCTATTACTCAAATCTTAACAGAAATATGATTTGCTTATACAATCTGGATAAAGTTGTCTGTACTTGCTGACTGCCTCACTGTATTAACATTAAATTAGGGGTAATGAGAGGAGGACAGGAAAAGTGGCTAAAGTGCCTTGCAAGCATCCTTTTCCAGACTGAAGATTCTATACTGTTGGCAAATATATGGAATGAAAACTCCAAAAACATGTTACTGGAAAGTGGCATCGGAGTGTCCAATGACAATGGGACACATTCTTGTAGAGTGTATTGACTTTGACCCAATGATGGTTTCTTATGTAATTGACTCCGTAAGTGAACTTTATGATGATGTAATCTGACTTTATCACTTTATCAAGGAATACAGTTACATTAAAAAGTTTGACCCTATATTTTAAGAATTTTATCATTTTTACTGTTGTTTTTTTTTATAACTATTGCAAAATTTTAACAGCTTTACCTTTAATCTTTTATTCTGTAGTATTTCATGTTTGCATTTATTTGGATGGCTTCATCTTCTGAAAAGTGTTTGCAATTCTTTCTATTTAAATTTTTTACCTTGTATTGCTTATCTTTTATTCATGTTTACATTTATTTAGAAGGGTTTTATGCAGCTCTTACAGCATTTTTAGAACTTTGACTTTAATCAGAATCAAATAGCTGTTATTGCATTGACATGCAATTAAACCTGGGGCTCCATTACGGATAACTGCCATCTCACCTCTGTCTGCATGGGTTCGAGTCTTGGGCTTGGCTAATGTGGGTATGTGAGAAAGCTTGCCAGTAGCTTCTTGTGGGTCGGTGGTTCTTTCCAGGGTTTTCCCAGGTTCTTCTTCTACCACTGTCCGCCTCAGAAGTGGAAGGTTGTGGGCTCGATCCCTGGCCGAGTCATACCAAAGACTTACAAAAATGGTACTAACAGCTGCCTCACTTGGTGCTCAGCATTAAGAGGTTAGTGTTAGGACTGGTTGGCCTGGTGTCAGGATAATGTGACTGGGTGGGACATTATGCTACACATATGCAGCATGATGCCTCACTGCTAGACATCACAATAAACTGTCACACTGCAGACATCATAGCAATATGACTGAAAAATTGTTAAAGCTACGTTAAAAATCCAAATCACACACACATACAAACGCCTCCACCATTAATACTGGCCACCATGTATAGTCTATCTTGTGCTGAAAAATGGCGTTAAACCCCATTACAACAACAACAACAATTAAACCCTTCTACATGTCATGAAAAAGTGTGTAGTAGACTTCATACATTATAAATGAATGAAAACATTGACTGGTTTTAGCATTTATCAGGGGTGGTTTATTTTAGCCTTACCTATTCCAAAATACTGAGTTAGGTTCACGGCTGCCTCCAATGAGAAACACAGTTAACTCAAGTTCCACTTTACATGTACAAATGTGGTTATTATAATAATAATCTTATAGCATAGTTCTGATGAAATAATTCAAAGCCTAAAGAAACCAGTTCATGTGCATGCATTAAGGATAATGTATATCATTGTATTCATACTTAACCTTGTCTCAGTCCTTATATTCTTAGCTGTTCACAGGGAGTCACAGAACTCCATGGGGTTTTGTATAACCCAGATGGTGATGTTGGCTAGAACAGTATTAGTTTATTCACAGTGAGGTGCCAAAAGTTTGAGACCAATTTGGGCCTGTGGGGTAATGGGTTTCTCAAGGAATCTTTTAGTATAGGAGGAGTGGGCCATTTGTACTTCCTCCTTGACTGTTTAAGGAGGGCCATGGAAGGAAATAAATCTTGTGATCATCCAATGGATGCCACATGATGCATAACATCACATGTTCCATTTTTGGATCCATATAATTCTCTATCATTATATGGGCAATTTTAACTGAGCTAATTCAGTATGGGTGAAAATAGATTATACATGCAGCATGCTCATCAATGAACCTTACATTCTCCATATTTGTATATAAATTCTATACATTGATTATCACTGGTGATAGATCCATATATCAGTCATATTTCTTTATAAGTTCTATACATTGATTATCCCTGGTGATAGATCCATATATCAATTATATTTGTTTATAATAATAATAATAATAATAATAATAATTAATAATAATACTAATAATAATAATAACAATAGTAATAAAGACTTTATTTAGAGAAGGTAACTCAGTTACAGAACTAAACTACCTTGAGGTCTTCTATCTGTTACGTACAATATGTACAGTATATACAACATGATGTGTGAAGAATCTTAAGTTCTTTACACTGATTATCCCTGGTGATAGATCCATATATCAGTCATATTTGTATCTAAGTTCTTTACATTGATTATCCCTGGCAATATATCATTTGTCACAGGATGAAGCCAAGTTGGGACTGGATTAGGGAAGACACCAAAAGCAACTGCGTTTACAAGATGTTTTTTTATAAACGCAATTTAAATATTAACAAATCTGACACCATTATAAACAAAAAGATAAGGAAAATTATAAAGTTCCTAACATGGAACTATCAACAACAATTAACGAGAAAAAACTCAAACATGAATTTAAGAAATGGAATTTCAAACAAACGTGAATTATGTCCTGTCACTGATCAACAAAATAAAAGTATATGATCTACACCCCAATATAAACGAAATCTTGAATGTATCGTTCATACAATGATATTGAAATGCAGGTAAATTTGAATGTATCGTTCAAATAACGATTTAGAAAAGAATGTAAATTTGAATGTATCGTTCATAAAATGATATTGAAAAGCAGTGTAAATTATGAACCTATCGATCGTTCACGTAACGATATAGCAATAGGAATGAATGAAATTACGAACCTATTGATCATTCACATAACGATATTGCAATAGGAATGAATGAAATTATGAACATATTGATCGTTAACATAATGATATAGCAATAGGAATGAATGCAAATATGAACCTATCGATCATTCACATAACGATAGGAATGAATGAAATTATGAACCTATCGATCGTTCATATAACGATAGGAATGAATGAAATTATGAACCTATCGATCGTTCACATAACGATATTGCAATAGGAATGAATGAAATTATGAACCTATCGATCGTTCATATAACGACATAGCAATAGGAATGAATGAAATTATGAGATGCAATAGTGGAAATAACATGGAACACTATATATAGCTATCGTGGCTCCCATTTGACATCCAAGATGTAGCTCCGGTTCCATGCGCTCTAGTCAATGGCCAGAGAAGCACCCACGCATGGTCCGCTCCTCTCAGTCTGTTGAAGGATCCCTCGAGAGCCCTCACATCACAGACCCGGTGGTAGCGAAGCCCTGGTCCCTCGCATCGAGAAAATCAGTCCACTCTTCCGATCCAACGTCACCATAACACAGCGTATACGTCACACGAAACCTCACAGAGTTCTGTGACTCCACATCAAACGATGTATAAGGCATGGCAGGCATGTATAAGGCATGGCATAAGGCAGCTAAAATTATAACAACTAAACCGTGTAGTACATATGACACGGTTAAGTACTTATGCATTGATATATGTTGCGCATGCACTCACATGAATTCGTTACCCATTACATTAATCGTTAATGCATGCAGCGTATAATTAAATTCAATTTGTCTGTTCAGTTACAACAAATAGCTAACTCGAACCAGACTATAGTATTTCTAATATGGCGTTGTATAACCTAGGTATTGACTCTCTGTAGAATTTAGAATAAATTATAAAACGTCTAAAGTATGCGAACAATTCTGTCATATAAAATGAATAGTAATAAAGAAAATTTCATTACCTCTACAGCTGGAGATTTGCTTCCGTAAAGGGGTAAGCTTTCTGACAAGACTCGACGTAATGTATTTTGGTTATAGAGAATTTGCTCTATATGTACACTAGCTGTGACAGATATGCGCAGCTAGGTACTTAGGTTTCCTGCAGCAGGCAATTTGCACGTGCAGGGGTCTAAGTTTCGCTCAGGATTTCGAAATAAATAGAGCCGAAAAAATATACCACCCTCGGGTGACGCTGTACGCGGCAACGAAACCAGAGTATATTTTTGACAACATATACATATTGATATAACTCGTACACAGTTTCGTGGCATCAGTCATATTTCTATATAAGTTCTATACATTGATTATCCCTGGTGATAGATCCAATATATCAGTCATATTTGTTTATAGGTTCTTTACATTGATACCAATCACATTTATAAGTTCATTGATTCTTTGCAGATTATTCATTGAAGGTCCATGCTGTGATTTAAGTTTTACTTAGGAACAATATAATTGTCTTGTATCCATTGTTGAACTCTGTGCACATCATTCTATTAAATTCATTGTTCGACTTTCAATACAAGCAAGTTGAGAGATTCATTCATCATTCACTTACATTATAAACAGACATCTCATTCACAAAATTGTGTTCATTGTTTTGAATTAAATTCCAGCATGTCTTCCTTCTGTTATGCAAAGACAAAGACAGCAAAAGGAAATACATAGATATAGTTTGCTTCAGAACCATTTCACTACACCAGTCTGTATATTTCAGCTATTCCAAATGTTGTGTTCCTGTTGGCAAGGGGATTTGTGTTTATGAGTAAACACTTTAAAAAGAAATAGAAGAATTTATATAATATAAAAGATGTAAAGTTGAAACAATACCCAATTCTCACAGAGTTGAGGAAGTTTGTATAGGGGAGGGGGTGACCACAGATTACTAATGAATACTGGAAACATTAGTCAGTGATTTAATATATGTATGCTTTTTAGAGATTGTCTTTTCACACCCTACTCAAGGCTTGTGGTGGAGATTTGCAATGATTGATCTTGTCCCAAAAAATCATTGTTGTTTTTATCCAGAATGCAGCTTTTGCCCTTCAGTGCTAAGTCACACCCAAGGATATAAAGCAAAAGGTAATGTCCATCTGTTTCAGAATATGTCATTGTAGAGACCAGTATATTTGATATAGTTCCACATTTTCCCTAAGTTTTGTATGGTTTCTCAGATATTATGGTCAACTCATAAGTAATGTATGAAAAATTTGTTTTATGCATTTATGTATCATTTCTTAATTCATTAGATGTGCCTAATATGTTTCATTCACTGGAAAGTGTAACAAAATTAAGTCATATAAACATATTTATAAATAGATCTGCCTACGTCAGTGGAAGAATCAAACATCAGATTAGAGTTTAGGTATGAAGTTGAGATTTTGCATGGTACCTATATGATAGAGCCAATATCTTAAGTATGTCACCTTGACCTTCTCAGTCCATGTAAACTGAATTCTGCATACTGATTTAGGGAGAGGGTTCATATTTGGTATATTTTACAAGGGTGAATTGATGAAAACAAAGGTTTTGCATCCTGAATGCAACACCAGGGGTGGGTGTAAAAACAAATAAAAAATTGTAGAGTTGTGATGGTTCCATCTGATTAAAGTTTGTAACTTAACAAGTAGTTTTAAGTGCCCCCCCCCATCAATCATAGTAGTCGGTTTCCAAATTACTATCAAAGACAATACACAAGTAACTTCTGAGCAGGGGAATCACTTGCCTCATTTCTGTTAAATCTAAGTTTTAGGTTGGGAAGAATATTGTCAACTGATATGGTCATATGTGTTTATATTTTCACTGTAAAATATTCTTGTTTGATTTTTTTTAAATGAGATTTAAGTTAATAATTTTTAACAGCTGTACTGACACAGTTTGGGTAACTCCTTAATTGATCTAACATCAAGTACGGTTGGGTAACTCCTTAACTGATCTAACATTAAATAAGGTTGGGTAACTCCTTAAATGATCTAACATCAAGTAAGGTTGGAGGTAACTATGAGACATCCTGCTGATCTCCAACAGAGAAATATATAGACACCATGCTTCTGTAAATGTATTGAGTAAAGATACTTTCAGTGTAATATAACCACATCTTTTCATGTGGTCATGAATCATTGAAAAAAAAACAGAAAAGCATGCAGTCTTAACATACATCCAGGTTACAGAAATACACCACATAGTTTATGACAATAATAACCAACACAAAACATGATGCAGATTTAGATATGGCTGGACTTGCATTTTTGTGTTCACAACTTAAGATAGTTTTCTTAATTTTCCTCAGCTGTATGTGGGTATCATGGAAACTTATAGAATGGCATGACAGACTTCTAAGTCAAAGGTTGCCACTTTGAATCCATCCCAGATTAGCCAGGGATCATGATATATCTCTGGGCAAGCAACTATTTCATTTGCCCTGGCAGTTTATAGCCTTTTGTGTATTGATGTGCCTTTAAACACGAGACATATAAATGAATGTTGGATCGAAGTATCTGAAAAATTGCTACTGCATGGTCCTTCACTTAAAGGCATATCAGTACCACAGTTCCTTTTATAAGATATGGATCATAAAACATAAATGTACCCCATTGAAATACATGGGGAATGTTGATTTAAAACAAATTGAATGGTAAATGAAAGAAGAACATACAACATTTGCTATGCGTAAAACATTGCAGAGAGAAAAATTAAATACAGAATGATAAATAATAAATTCAAAACTATTTGCCATAAACTATAAACAAGTGAAACTCCATAAATGCTAAATTGTCTACCATAAACAGTAAGTGATAGGATCATAATTGACTAACAAAACTAACGTGAATACTGGTTTAATATTTGTTTATTACAGAAGATTTGAGGAAACCTTTTTCAATCATAAAGAAAACATCTTTTAATGATGCAGTGCTCAGGTTTTACTCAAAGCTACAAGCCAGTGAATATAGTACCTGACTTTTTTTGTTGAATTTTGTAGTATATAATTGTACAGTTTCCAAGAACTTGACAAGATTTCTTAATTATTCATAAACAACTGTTATTTGCATAAAATGTTATTTGATTTAATAACCTTGTCTCCATATTATGGATGAAAATTAGTACAGTAGTATTCCACTAGCCCATGGCTACTCAATTTCCTGTCAGACTAGTAGTTTAAATAGTCTGATGGCTAGAAAATTTTTCATTTGTAACCATTTGGATTTTTGTGGGGTTTTTTTGCTATCCTAGTAATTTTTTACATTCTAAATGATTGGAGAGGGTCAAAGTTTTTATGTAGCTAAATGTACAAATCGCCAATAGAGGGTTAGGATAATTAAGATTTTCCTTGTTGTATTTCAAAATGAGACCCTTTACATCTTTACTAGTTATGTTAGATTTATTAGGCAATGTTTTATATGAAACACTGTAAACCTGACTTGTGTACTCGTCATTTGTAGTGCTATATTCATCAAATCACTATAACCTTTGCATCTTTTTTAAAGGATTAGCAATCATGGAAATACGTATTCCATTCAAGGTTTCTAAAGTTTGTACAGTATATCTGTTGTGGAAGGCAGCACAATGCAGAGAGATCTTCTTATTCTGCATTCACTGTTGCACAACATGATTCTGTCTTCTATTGTTTCTGGAGCTGCGATATGTAATGACCAAGGTAAACAAGGTTTATGTCCTTTTTCCCTTTTCTGTTCTGTTTTTTTCTGTATGATGAGGTTCTAAGAAAATGTTTAATCAAAAATTGATCTTTTATTACAGTTACTTTATGGAGAATCATTGTTTTTCTTGTTAGGTGCTTGAAACCTTGTAGCAAGATCTGCACTACTTCATTATGAATGATTCTGATATTTAAGAAATAAAAGTTGTCTGACATTGCTTTGTTGGATTAGGACTAGTGAAGATTCTGGAGAATTCGTTCAGTTCTCTGCTACAGTAGGCCTTCTAGCTGCAAGGAAGATTATGTTTAAATTTGTGCAAGCTCATCCTTTGAGATACCAAAAAAGCAAAGAATCAATAAGAAATGAAAATTGCCCTCACAAAACTCTTGTTATTATCTACCTTTATTAACTTTTAATTGTCAATATTTTCAAACTAAGTTTTATTTTGCGTAAACTGTTAGAGGTGGAGAGAATAGTAGAACGTAAGAACGGAAGACTATACTGACTCGTGTACACCAGTATAAATTGCTCTAGGTCTTAAACTATGTAAAAAAAAGAAGAGAAATCATCAAGTTTAGTAAAATCGGCAATTTATTTCTCCTGGTTACAAAGTGAAAATTTAAGAAGCACATGCAGTATTGTCAAAAAAAATCCAAAATAATCCTAAATATCCTATCACACGTCCAAAAGTATAGAATGTTGCAAATGAGTTCTAATAGTCTTGAATGTCCTATTGTACAACAATGATCCAATCCAACATGTCTTTGAATGAGTTCTCAGTTGTTCCAAAATTATATGTTAATCCAAAGTCAATGAGCACTTAGTAATTCCAGTGAATTGCTTGAATAAAAAATTCCTCTTGAATTATATCTGAACACAACTGTATAATCTGGTGACAAGTGGATTCCATTGAGTGATAAAAAACAGGGATGAATTATTTCTTTATCAAATCCCAATAAATGCATATTTTTACATGATTGGTATGGTAATAGAATCTGGAGATCTGCAATGGAGAAACCTAGTTTAACTGTAAACAAGACTGACATTGAATTCTGCAGATCTAGGTTAGTAGCAAAAATAAATGCACATTTTTTATACAGTGTTCTGTAATTACATCATGTAATATATAGGTTTCACTATTGTATGCTCAGGTCATGCATTTTTTGTCAATTATATTAGCAACAATTCCACTTAAACCTCTCGGGGTTGGCATGTGTGTGCAAGTAGGCAGGATATGTAATTGCATGGATAGGCTTGTGATATTGGGAAGCAATCTACATTAATGAAATTTTATTAAGATATGTCTAATTGAGATAAGTAAAGATTTTTTTCTCATGTGGCTTTTAATCACTTTACAAAGATGCTTTTAAATTGATAATTACACCCAACAAAATTAAAGCTCCAAAGAGTAATACAAACCTGTTCTTTAGTGATAAGAGTAGTTTGGGACTGATAAAAATAAACATCCTTTGAAGAGTTTGTGGTAGACGCAAAACTTCAGAGCAAGCAGTATTGGTGGGATGCAATATATGCTCTTTATCTGTTGGTTTATTTTGCTGGTTGTTGTTATTTTAAGTCATTGCCAGAGTTGTAAGTGCTCATGGAGATCATGTACAGAAGAGTTGTATTTCTGGTATCCATGAGGCTTTTGAACTTGGCATGGCTGTAGTTTTGCACTTTGAAAATGTACCATTTTCACGGAATATCTTTTTTGTCAGCAAAATCCAGATACTGAACATAATCTTGGATGATGTCTGTAATTCCCAATTCAGTGGCCTTCCACTTATACAGCCACCTGTTCTACTGCAGGAAAGCGGCCTTATAAAAGGGGTGGCCTTTATAGAAAGGCTCACACAGATAAGAGTAAAAATTAATTACGTATAAAGTATAAAAAAGGTGTAACTAATTTTGAAATGCAGCCAAACCTGTAATTACCTGCCACTCATGGAAGAAGCAAAACTGGTCGTTTCACATGGGTGACCATTGTAGACAGGTTCACCATTTAAAACAGATTTGTGAACATATAATATGCACTGAATACCATGATTATTATTGTTGTTATTATTATTATTATTATTATTATTATTGTTATTATTATTATTACATTATCAAGATTGTTTTGTGTGGACTGTGCAACAAAATCATAATTACAGGCATAAGTTCTCTCCAATATGTATGCTGCATACAAAATTAATGAATCCTGCTGCTGGTAACATTAATCCATTCTTTAAATGAAATAATCATTGACTTTAAAATATATACATATCTTATTGTTCATGTGATCAAAACAATACCTGAATTAGTTGCTCAGCTTGTCATAATCAAAAGACAGTTTATGTGAAAAGGCTGTCATGAACAGAAAATCAAAAGAAACTATACCTGTATATGGCAATTCATTATGACCAGTAAACTGAACTTTACCTGACTTTACAGACATATTTTGAATATTGAATGAGCCCTAGCCCAAATAAAAAGAGAGGTAACTTGTATCTCTTCTCAAAGACAAACATTTTTCTTTGGAGATAGCTTTAATTCACAGGCAAATAGATGAATATATCCAACTATACCTGTCAAGCTGGCATAAATGTGACTTACATTTCTGCTATGATAACACAACAACTTTTCCCACCAACCAGCAAACGAATTGCTGTAACCTTCAACCCTAATGATAAAAATTGCCTTGCTTTCAAATTTAACATATTAACACCCTTGAGCTGCACTGTCACCATGACTGGAGTTGCAAGTACAAGCGAGATAAGAAATGTTGGCACATCAGTTCACATGATATCCGTTTATTTGAACACTATCTTCCTTGTGAAGCAAACATTCAGTTTGTATATACTGAACAGTCACTTTAGATATGTTCTTATGTCTGTTTAGAACAGGGAGAAACAATTGTTCTGATTGGCAACACTGAACTTTGGAAGTCATGTGACTTATATACAGCACATTAATGCAGGAAATTTTGTCAGGGAGAAATTAGAATGCCCTTGTAAACAGGTGACCACAGAGCAAAGGTAATTGTTAGGATATGTTTTATTGTATTAAATATCACTTGCATCTTATGGAATCAATTAAACTTGGATAAGTGTTGTTTAAAATATGAATAATTGTTATTTCCAGTGAAAAACCCTTCAAAGACCCATTATTAAATAAGGGTACAAACATATGGATGTAAGTGTTATTCTATGTCAATTCAATTTTCCATTATATTGAAGCAGTAATTAATATGATCAATTACTTTGTAAATACCTTTCTTGCTGCCTAACAATATGTATTTATGGCTGTTTTGTTTTATTCATACATGGTTGAAACATTTTTATAAAGTTATTGTTGTAATAGAATGCACTATAATACTTACTAATTAATAATATTGTACACAAACTGTTATTTTAGACACGTTAAATATTTTTCTGATTTTATTGTTTTATTGTACTTTGAACAATTTTAAAATTTGATTTTTTCATTTTTAATAATAAAAATACACAATCATAAACACGTAATTCATATCTTCGAAAGTCAACTAATGTTAACGGAAAATACATAGCATGTGTAGAAATGCGTATGAAGCATCCCAGTTATAAACTGATGCATGCACCCTTCTAGACCCCACCACCACCCGATTTTCAGTCAATATATTATCGTTTAATAATTTTTTTAAAATGCATCATAAAAAAGGATATATGAACTTGTAGTCTAAGTTTTATGAGCCCAGGCCCTTAAATCTTTGTTTTATTTCTGTAATATAATGGCAATTAAACGATGAAGTAAATTGTGCTCTAGCATGGGGCAAACAGTGTTAATGACAGTTACAAGCACTGGATTTTTATGAGGGGTATGGGGTGTATAAGACTGAATACGATTGGGTTTGTTTGTTTTACTCAATTCAAAATAGGCACAGTTAAACAACTTTTATTATTAAACTGTACTTTATTCTTGTAATTCACATTGAAAGATAAAAAGCAGAATCATACAAAGATCAAATTATAAAAACAACAAGTATATTTATTATTATTAATATTATTATTATTATTATTATTATTTTTATTATATATATTTGCAGTGTAAAACAATGCCTGAGGCTGGAACAGTCAGTCCAATTTCAATAATGACAGTGTTTCACAACCGTTATTTAACACATTAACCCCTGGAGGTTTTTATCGTTTTCGCCTGAAATTCAAGTAGGAAACACATTTTGAAAGCTATTTCTGAATAGATCTGAAAACACCAATTCCCAGGTGATCTTTCAATAGCATGCTGCCTAGTTGTGTTAGAAACATCGTTTTTCATTGGCTATTTGGCTCGCGCATGAGCAGAAGGGTAAAAGTTGGAGTTCTTTTATTTTTTTTAAAAATATTTTTGTGTGTGCTTAACAGACCTATTATTTTCATATTGAGTGCACTCTTTATTCCAAATGCCCATCTTATCCTGCTTTTTGCAATGGTTCATATGTCTGTTTGCAGTTCATACCAGTTTGCCTTAGATCTGAGACCAAAAAGTCCAAAATCCGAACACAAAATCGGATTCCGACCACAGAAAAAAAATCGGGTCCAAAAAATGAGGTTTTTCCCTCTGTATTTTGTAGTGCAACTAGATATTCCAGATTATTTGGTATCATTGTAGAGCTACATCTGTCCACCTTTCTATAATACCAACCACTTGCATGACCATGACGCTACAGAGCTCAGCAGTAGGCTACTACCTCAGGGGTTAATGTGTTAACAAGGATGTTTTAATTTATTTACAAATTGTCAAGGAATGGCTAAATTTGTAATTTATGTGCAATGTTGATGCACAAGTGATTAAATACGCAAGAAATGTTCAGATTTGGTGGCATCATCAAAATGCATCCATTAACACATTAACCCCTGGAGGTTTTTGTCGTTTTTGCCTGAAATTCAAGTAGGAAAAACATTTTGAAAGCTATTTCTGAATAGATCCGAAACCCCAAATTCCAGGTGATCTTTCAATGACTCTTTATTCCAAATGCCCATCTTATCCTACTTTTTGCAAAGGTTCATCTGACTGTTTGCTGTTCATACTGGTTTGCCTTAAATCTGAGACCAAAAAGTCTAAAATCCAGACACAAAATCAGATTCCGATCATGGGCAAAGTTTGGGTAGAAAAAAAAACGGGTCCAAAAAATGAGGTTTTTCCCTCTGTATTTTGTAGTGCAGCTAGAAATTCCAGATTATTTGGTATCATTGTAGAGCTACATCTGTCTACCTTTCTAAAATACCCCCCACTTTAGTGTATCTTGCATGACCATGACCCTACAGAGCTCGGCAGTAGGCTACTGCCATATTAACTCGTCGCTAGGGGTTAATGTGTTGAAAGTCCTTAATGAACAATACACGAAAGTTATCACTTGTATAAAAATGAAACAACAGTAAGGTTTACTGAATGTTGTATCATACGTTTGTATGAAAACAATATGGCTGCAATGCATTGACATCATGCAATATTTATAGCTCACTAAACGACCCTATTTGACAATAGCAGTACTTAATATTTCAACACATTACTGAAAATTGGTGTAACCTATGGAAATACGTCAACTGCCTTGCTGATAAGGTCTTGTAATAGTTGGTAGGTCTGGAAAAAGTTGAATAGAAAATGTGCCATGCATGTTTAAAATATAAAGGATATTCGGGCTTGAATTTCTCATGATCGGCTTTAACATTCAAAGGATTCAAAATGATGGGTTGCATCATTCTTTGTGTGTGGTTAAACTGAGTCATCATTTATGGGATTACAAAAGTGTTTATTGTGTTTATTGTCTAGATCAAAACCGTTGTCATTGAAAATACGTGGAGCTAATGTGCATATTTGTTTTGTGTGGAATTTATTGGATTTGGTTTCTCGCTGTAAAAAATATCAGAAAAATGGTATATTTTGTCCTTCAAAACAACAAGAAATGAATCGATTGTTTACAAAAAAGGTCAAAGGCTACATATTGATAAAAAAATTAAGACCTTGGACATCTATCACTCGTCTGTCAGTATGTAGATAATGAGTAGGTGACTAGTTCAGTGCTTGCTCATGCATTAATAAGCAAAGGCCAGCACAAGATTCAGATGGTGAAAAACTAGCATCAGTACTCTATTATGTACCTGATTTGATTACGCTGATTTTGTCACGGAATGGTGTAAATGTTGTTAATTAAATACATGTACTCGGGTTTCGTTTCTTTTCTCTGTACAACGATACCCGAGGGTGATTATAATAGGGTCTATTGTATTTCGAAATCGTGAGTACAATTCGTCCTGTGCCACACGTGCAAGGTGCCTTTGATAAAGAATAACGAAAATTCTAAAGGTATAAATACGTTACTACATGTAAAGGACCTTTACAATACAAATGGTTTTGTCAGCAAGCGGCCTGCTAAAAGGATTCGCACAACTCCAGCTGTAGGGGTAGGTAATGTTTTGGGTTTTAAGTGATAACTAGTGTATTACCATATTTGCCTTTGCGTGTTTGTTAGTTTTCTTTACATACCATAATGCGTGCATTTTTTATTCTTGTTGCGACGTAGTGCAGGACTTATATTGGTAATGTAAAGCTACATTTTTTAAAAGAATTGTTACTATTGTCTTATCAAGCAGGGTTAGGTTTACTATTGAACCTCTGTTTTGTAATTGCCATTATAATATAATCTTTTTAACTTACCATGTATAACGTCCTTACGTTATGTCTGTATCAAGTGTAGTACACTGTATCGGGTATATTTTCAGCTGAGAGAGTGAGTTTTTGATGGTAGGAATATCCGGGGTGTCCGGTGTTGTCAGAGGGTAGAAACGTCCGTGTGTCTGGAGTGTTTAAGGTGCCGGAGTGTCCAGAGGGACTAAGGTGACCCAGCTGTAGAGCCGTCAAAAGACCAGGGGGTCCGGAGGGTCTAATATTTCAAGTGTCCGGAGGGTCTAATATTTCAAGTGATCATAGTATTCCGAGGGTCCGGAGTCTATATTGGTTGTGAAATTGATTCAGAGGAGCTGTGGAGCGGATAAGGTGCACGGGTGACGGAGTGCATCTCCACACATGTATTTTTAGCTGTATGCTAATTTTGGGTTAGTAAGACCCAGTGTATTATTCAGGACTGGAAGGATAGATTGTTTATCCGTTCTTGTTTAGTGACATAATTTCGCTACCTGAGCGAATATATTTTTTTTACTATGTGTAAAGACTTACATTGTTTACTATTTGAGTGAACTATATTCATCTTTCCATTATTGAATCATTTGTGAAATCATTTATCCTGTGTTTTAGGGTTACTGAACTAAATTTATTTGTATATTTTTTCCATCTTTGAAACTGTGCGTTTTTTTTGTTAAATAGATCCAATATTTGGATTATAAATACGCACACATCTTCATAATCCACTACTCATATAAATCGCCACATTAAACCATATATCTGTGTCGTCAAAACGTGTTCTGTTGTTAATCCGAGATATCCCACCTGGTTATCTTGTTACAGATTTAATATAGAAACACTTTTGAAGTATGTTAGAATTACATTTATTGCCTTGCTTTTCAATCTTAAATGCACAAATATGTTCCCATGTGAAACATAGCTGCACTTCTCATTTGTTGAAAGAAAGTGAAAAATCTTTTGGCCATACAATCCTGTTCATAGCATTTTGCTAGTAACAGATTTGTGAAATTAACACCCAAAACAGGAAAGGCAGAATTAAGATTCCTTTCAGTTTGATGTGAATCCCTAGATTATACTATTCTTGAACATGGAAAAGGCTTAAAAAGTTTCACACCAGATTTATTGCTGAGATCATATTGCTAGTAACAAGGATACCAAACCAATAACATTAATTGGAGAAGACAGCTAAGACACAAACAGCACACTGATGTACACAGTTGTAGGTCAAAAAAATATTTCCAGAAGCCTGGGTATATCCCATCTCATTACAGTCTCTGAGGGAAACCAGTTAGTCAGAGATTATAGAAGCAGAACTCTTATAAAATACATCATTATACATACTACTCCTGCTGTTGACTTTCTTGTCTTCCATCCCAGCACTTGATTACTGTTGATTAACAGCTATTGGAAATCAAGGCATTACACCAATAACCTTCTAGTAATAGATACAGACCTGCCTACCAGATTTCAATACAGTACTTTATCAGGAGGAAAGATAGCTAAGAGACTTGGATCTTGTTAAATAAGAGATATTTACAGCTGTACATACATTTGTATGTAACTATACTGAGAAAGAGAACAAATATATACTTGATGTTGACTAGATGTACAGGCACTTTCTAAGGATTTTTTGTAAGTATATTAGTTAGAATTCTTTGGAACTATTAATGAAACTGATAACAGTAAGATAAAATATATGCAGCTGTTGTTGAGTAGGAATTATCCACTTTGATTTACTTTTGAATTCTGTGCAAGTATTTTGTATATGAATTTTGCTATTGTTTTTTAGGAAAATATAGGCAGTATGGTTTCATCAATATATTTATTATGATAATATGATACATCAAGTATTTGGAGGATTTAGCAACAAGCAGGCTTTACTCTTTTCAGGTTCTTAAGATATGCAGCACTCCCTCATTATGCTTCCCAGAGGGAAAACCTTATAATACATCATATAATTTTAATAATATATAATGAAACGGGAACCCAGTAAAGATGATTATAATGCCTTATAACAGGAACTGTGTTATAATGAAGGGACTTATTGTGATGGAGTGCTGTACGTGTTCTTGCTTGGCTTGTTGGTTGGTTTTGATGGCATTTTCAGCACTTGATTTGATTATATCATTGGAGTTTCACAAGGATAAGCCAATGCAGGCGTGGGAAGGTATAGATCTCATGATTTGTGGATTATGAATCTGATGGTCATTCAAGTGATCTCCCTTGGCTCTAGAAGGTCCAAGAAGGCCACTGTAAATTATAATATTCCTGCCTTGCCTTGTATGTTTTCTGCTGCTGTATTGGACACCATTTGGTAGAAAAATTGCTTATTACACATAGATGTGCCTGTGCAAGATTCTTCTTTTATTGTCCAATTTGTATGGAGTTATTGCCCCTTTTCCCATCATTTTTAAAGCTCCACTACATCAGAGGCTTGTACCTATAAAAGCTCTGGAACCATTCAGTATATTCTGATACAAAATGACAATGACATTGTTTCCTAGACACTTAACATATGGAAACAACATTAGAAGAAATTACACAGAAAGCATCATAGTCCCTCTGATTTCTTGGCCAACTGCTTCTGCATTTGGTTATCATAAACAGATGATCAATCTCAGATCCATTTGGACCTTGTGTTTCATTATAAAGATACAGTCTTGGAATCTTTTTTCTCATTTTCTTTTATAATTTCACAACATGTTATAGGAAAATTGCTTAGAAACAGAACTTTGCAATATAAACATTTTTTATGTAAGAAAATAATTTAAAATGATAATTACCATAATGCATATTATTATATGGTTACTATTAGATATAATTTTCGCTGGCTGAAATAGTTTAATGTGTTTTTCAGTGATTCATGGTATTGCACTTTTGTGATGTGTACATGCATTTTTTTCATCACATGATGCAGTTGAAATGGCATTTTCACTATATTGAATCAAGTTGAATTTTAACATTTTGCATTAAATCCAGTAGCAAATAAACTAGTAGACATTTTTTCTGTGTGCTTTGCAGTAATTCATGATAATGTACTGTTGTGATGTCAGGCTATTTTTTATGTTATGCCTACTGCTATTGCATACTATTTACTTTTATGGGTAGAAAATACCCAGAGTGACAAATTCATCATCCAATTAGGGTGGACCAGACACTTCCAGAATACTGAATCACCCCTGGAAAACTACTTTTGATGCTCATGCAGTTCTTGACTGGTAATGAAATAAGTTTGGTAATCTTGTCAATGTCATAAAACACAAGGATGTTGTAACCAGTCTGCAGAACTAAAACCTATTAATTATATTTATATATCAAAAAATGAAACAAAATCAGCTAGGAGTGTTTTATATTTAGCTGTTGTCATCATAGACCAGACAGTCTCATGGGATAGCATGTTGTCTGGCCAGCATCCATATATTTTCTCACAGATTACTAATTACCCACGAATAATCTAATGCAACATGTTACTCTTCTTTACAGCTTGTACTAAATATAACTACAGTAGAACTGAGTACCCAGTATCATTTCATTATTTACAATATAACTTTCAAACTTGTAACTGATGAAAATGAAACAGTTTCTTGTAATAAATATTAATTATTTATTGTCAATTTCATATATCATCCATATATTAAATGTGATAATACCTCATTACTATGCGACCTTTTATGTTGTTTTTTTTTTTTTTTTGCTTACGTGTATAAACTATGTACTTCAGATTCAATGATCATGCCACAGCCCTCATTAACATGTTTGTATTAATGAGCTGCATGTAAGCATTTGCACCTGAACTATATTACATTAGTAAAGAGTTCTTTTTACTTTAAAGGAAAATATTGGGTGAGAAAAATAAAATACATTGGGGATTGGACCGAGACAAGGAAATCCCAGTCACAGGGTTACATTATATGTCTCTCCACACAGCAAGCCTCGTGGGGAGACAAATAATGTAACTCCTTGACTGGGATTTCCTTGTCTTGGTCCAAACCCCAACAGATTCTATATTGCTTAGTACAATTGCTAATTGTCCAAAAACTACTGGAAGGACTGCAGTGAAATTTTACCCACAAATTAATTCCAAAATCTATATTGACCTTCATTAAAAATGATGTTGGGGCTTACAATACTCTTGTCATAGTGGCCATCTTGAAATGTTTGTTGTTGCAAATCCTTCTGATTGGATATCAGTCATTATTGGGCATATGAATTTCATTAAAAGACTTATGCTGCCTAGTTAGTCCTTTGGCCTCCATGATGGCCATCTCAAAACCTTTGGCCTCCATGATGGCATCTTGAAACTTTTGGCCTCCATGATGCCTATCTCGAAACTTTTGGCCTCCATGATGGCATCTTGAAACTTTTGACCTCCATGATGGCCATCTTGAAACTTTCAGCCTCCATGATGGCCATCTCAAAATTTTTGGCCTCCATGATGGCGTCTTGAAACTTTTAGCCTCCATAATTGCCATCTTCAAATTTTTGGCCTCCGTGATGGCCATCTTCAAACTTTTGGCCTCCATGATGGCCATCTTGAAATGTTTGCCTTAATTATGGCCATGTTCAAACTTTTGGCCTCCATGATGGCCATCTTCAAACTTTTGTTATCACCACTCCTGGACTGATTATCATACCAGCTTTGGGGTTTTCACCAAAAGAGCTCTTGTGATATATCTAGTGGTAAAAAAATGAAAATGGTACTAATCTGACCTCCATTAGGAATGTCTTGGTGGGCATCTTGAAAATCTTCTGTTGCTACTTCTGGAGGATGGATGGATGGTCAAATCTACCTGGGGTTTTCATCACAAGACTGCTTATGACATCCGTTTGGTTGGTAAATGAAATGTATGCCTGTCTTAGGTCACATTCAGCTGCCATGATGGCCACATTGGAAATCTTTTTATCACTTGAGAATACAAGAGGAGGTTGAAACACTCAACAGTTACAAGGAAGACACAGTCTTATGAATTCTTGGATATTTCAGCCAGTGTGCCAATCACTTCTGGGGACTCTGTTTAAAAACATTTTTTGCAGGTGCAGATTATTGGTAATTGCAGGTCATTTTACTGTTCATCCTTTAATAGCACCAATCTATAGTCATGCTGAGGTCAGATTTTCATTTGATAAACAGATTGCTTACCATTTGTCTTTATCATAGAATTGAAAAGAAAATATAGAAGAACATTTTAAATGGCTGTTTTTAATACATGTTTCTGTGCTTAGCATAGTGCCACTATTCTGTCATGGTTCAATTTAAGTGAACTATTTGAAAATGTTGACTTCTTTTCAGAAAGTTAAACTGTCATATATAATTTATAAGGAAATAAAAGCAAAACATCACAGAGATGTCTGCAGTAGAAAATATGAATTGAGTGTTAATCTGAACCATACTTTCACTGCACATCAGAGTTAATTAATATAATGCAGTTGCAGTAAATATTCTGGAAATTTAGAGGGAAGAAACCTGATGTTATCCACCAAAAGAAAAAAAATTATTATTTCTTGTATAGATTTACAGAATATAGTTAACTTTGGTTTTTCTAATTCAGTACAGCAAATAAAAAAACTAAAATTGTATATATATTTTTTGTACGTCAGTGTGCATTGCAACATTACTGGAATAATGTAGCTGAATATTTGTATGATTGATCCAGCAAACTTTTACACTTGTTCTGCAGTTGATTGATTTGATGCTCTGCATACAAGTTTTCATGTTATTATACAACAAGCATTGAGAATTGGGCCTATCAGAAGGAGGAAAAATAATGAAGAAAAAAAAATGCAAAAATTGAGTAAAATTGCACATATGGAAATAGGATTACTATCAGGCCTGCATCTATCGTAGGAGAACTATGGTAACATATTTACTTGCATGTAAGTCAGATTCAAATGAAACAGTGTAGACCCAGGTCTGCCATCACATACTACCCAGTCAGATTTGGTTCTGTGCAGTTTTTGGAGAGTAATCACTGGAATAAAAGTCCTAGACATTGATCTACCAGTACATTATGTGACAACAGTTCAGGATCTGTTTTCTTTACAGTTGGATCCAATTTAATATGCAAGCATATATGGTATTCACCTGTTAATATGGTATTCACGTTAGTTGCATGTGGTGTTTGGGTGGTTATAGTGCTCCCCTTCCTGTAGGACTGGTAGTTATGTGCCCTCAGATCTCTGGTATTGATTTCAAAGCAAAATTTGATCAAACAGATAATTGCAATATCAGACCAGTTTCCAACTGCATTGTGCAGTGGGAAGTTTTCCATCCTCACATACCTCAGATAGATTCACTATCACTTAAAATTGAAATAATTTAATGCCAGGAGTCAATATTGAATCTTTGGTGTAAGTGATGGCAGCTGTACTTAAACCATTCATTGTTTAAATTGGTACTTTTATGTTTTTTGGCCAAAAAAGTAAAAGTTTTATTTTTTAACTGGTATTTAATAAATCTAATCATTATAGATTGTTTCGTATACTTAATTTTTATTTTATTTTGGCTATTGTCCATGATTATATGATATGTATCAGTGTTTCCCTTTACCCTCATTTGCACTTCAGAGACCCCCAAAGTTTTAATTTGACCTCCAGTTTTGATACCAAAGTTTATTTTTTTACTCAGTCTGGCCCACAGTTTTGATGGCAAGGAGATATTTTACTCTCAGTCTTGCACCCCTAGGGATACACTGATGTATATTTAATTTGTATTACATAGGTAATTGACCTTTGTCTATAACTGAGGGTAGGCATAGGGCCTAGCTGAATAATGTCTTTTTCATGATAAACAACATATTACCTAGCTAATTCATATCTGATTTTATATTATATTTTAAGATTATTATTACTTGGAGGTAAACATGTTACAGATGTTGAGTTCAGTGTCTAGTTTTTTGGTTTTTTTATTAAGAATGTTTTAGAAGCAAGTTGTTTATGGATATGATGGGAAAATTACCCTCATTCTGGTTATGTTATTGTGTCTTAGCATTTATATTTTGTTTCCCTCATAATTTCTCATCCCATATCTTAACATCAGTCTTAGTGGAATCAGTTTAAGTTGTGTTTTGGTTTATATTTGAGAGAATTTATTTATTAATTTATTCATTGAAATTACAACGTATTCTTTGTTTTGTCAGATTAAATCATTATCTTGGGATTATTGTGAGTTCATTCAATGACATTTTGGATTATTTCATTGTGATACATCAAGACTGTTAGCACATTAACACAGTTCCAGGCTATTAGCACATCAGCACATTCAAATTGGAATTAATTCTGTATACCACTAGAATTCATTCAGAAAAAGCTATACTTTTGGACTTGCAATAGAACATTTTGGACTGCTTGGGATTTTATTCACGATACCATAAGTTCTTTTAAAAATTTTCCTTTTTATTCTTGGGAAATAAATTGTTTAATGAATTTTGAAAACCTTTTTGGGTTTTGCTCTTTTCTGCTACTTAGTTTAAAGCCATATAGTTGTAATATTATATCATCCAGATTTCCCCCTCTGGTTATTTTTCATTCTGTCCCATTTTACAGCCACATAGCTTCTTTGTTGACAAGGTATCTAGATGAAAGTAAAAAAAAAATAGGTTCTATTGAACATATACTGTTTCATGTGATTTTATTTTGTAAGTATGTGTAAATATATCTAAAACAAATTTAAAAAATAACATTTTACTGGTTTATTGATACAATCTTGAAAACTACTTAGTTACTGAATTGTTACATTTTCAGTGTTTGAAGTGTCCATTTCACAGAAACTCATTTGCAAAGTTGCTTAATTTAAAGAATTTGGATACATGCTGTAGTGTTTTTCAAAAGAATAAGGTTAGTCTTTCCTTCAGTCTAAAGTCTTTTTTAAAAATAAAAAAATACATGTCTATGAATGGAATCAGACTGCAAAATGAATTCTGTTTGAATGGCTTGATTCCAAATATGCCAACTTTGAGAAGAATATTTTTAATAAATAAAACACAATAACTTTAGTATAAGATCATAGACTTTGACCAAGCTTATTAAGTAGCTTGCACTTGGGGTAAGTGTTACAACTCTTTGGTCTTGAACTAAGTAACAGAAACAAAAACAAGTTTAGTAGAATATAATAAGTAATTTATTTTCCTAGAATACAAAGTGAACATTGAAAGTGAGCTTACCATATTGTGAATTCAATCCCAAATAATCCTAAAAGTTGTATGACAAATCCAAAAGTATAGAGTGTTCAGATGAATTCAGTGTCTTAAATGTGCTGATGTATCAATAGCTGTGTGTCAGAGGTGGGATGATCTGAGATCTTGACTTTATATTGTTTTGGTTATCGTTATCTAGATTATTGACCATAGTGTTATTGCCTGGATGAGTAAACAACAAAATAACATACGGTACCAAATTAATGGATGGAATAACAGAGATCTGAGTAGAGATAGAGAATAAAACAACATGAGCCTCCATATGTAAAATATAACAAATTAATCAGTTACATAAACAAAGTGAAATTGAACATGACATTTGAATGATTCACTTTCTCCTAGAAATAGAGTTATAAAATGTATGCAGAATGAAATTAGCCATTCAGTTACACTGGTAAAACAAATTTCATCATGTAATCAAACAACTGGTTAAATTCTAATTGCAAGACTGTCAGCATAACCTATTGCTTCTGGTCTTTTCAAATCACTGTTGGTGACAGGTCAATATTGCCATATTTCTTTTCCTTCTCCCTCTTTTCTCTAGCCTCTTTGGGTCATCAGCTGTGTTGGTTGTAGACTACACTCTTTTCCACTCTGCTATGTATGGAGCTATTTTCCTTCAAATAAAATATAATAAAATAACCTAAAATGTGTCAGGTTTTTCCCATCCTAGGATCGAACAATATTCCCACACTTTGTACGTCAGATATTGTAATTCAGCAGAACTGACCTATAGTTTGCAACCTGATGCTGATACACAACTTATTAGTGTGAAATCGTCTTTTCTAGCTGCTTCTCGTCTTACTACTGGAACCATGGCATAATTAGACCTCTTAGTTAAACCATCACACCCCACTGGGGACAGTAAATTACTGAAGTATGTCAGTCAACACATGTTCCTAATGCTAACACCGTTCTCGGCTGAAACAAATGTACAACTTCCTTACACAAACCTTCATGTCCTCAAATTTCCAACACAAGTTCCTTGGACAATTAAACAAGAAATACTTGTTATTTCCCAAAGCTAAAATACTTCCTCACCACAGACTTTGACAATTGCAAGGGAGATTACTTAAAACTTGAATGACATCTGGGAGCACATGCCTCCATGCTTAGTTTAGCTAATCAGGATTAACTTTCTCTGTCAAATATGTTAGCACTCTCATCAAAGTCAGAATAATTCTCTCATGACTGCCTTTATTGCTATCTATTTGGAAAATATCATTTTATGACACCCATTTCATATATGGTCCAAGATTTCCCAGAATTTTTGCTCTGGCTTGTCTTGGCTCTCTCATTTTCCACTAGTTGACCTTATATTAACATATCTGTCTCAACATTATTAAACAATAAGGAATTAATCCCCCCCACCAACAACAAGAGGTTAACCATTAGAAGCTGCCAAGTTATTGCGAGCCCAGCAGATAACATCAGTCTAAATGTTTACATATTAGGTTAACCACAACAGAATTGACTGTGAAAAATATCTGCGAACTTTTGCATCATTACACTGTGAAAGTGCTATGTACCAACCATCTTGATGCATCACAGTGATATAATCCAGAATGTCTTTGAATGAATTCACAATTATCCCAAAGGAATGTTTTAGTCCAAAGAGCCAGTGAGCACTTTGTACTTCCAACGAATACTTGAAATAAATAATTCCTCAGAAATTATAACTGAATACAAAAAAAAAACTAATATTAAGATAGGAAAGAATAACTTACTTCTTCCTTGTATACATACTGTCACCTGACTTGAGACACAACAAAATGCCCTGGACCTAAGTCATTTACAATGGAATTTTCCATCAAATTCATAAACAGGGTCAGGTCTTTTTACTTAAATTTTAGCAAATAATTGAAAAATATCATGTAGACAAGGTTTGTTTTGTGTTTTTTTCCAAGGGAGGAATCATTGTTTTGAACTTGAATCACATTAAACATGATCATTATCTTAAAATATCTCAAATCATAGATAAAATTTAGCTATGTAAGATGTTGTTTACAAATATCATTACAGTCTAAAGTCAAACAGAAGTTAAACACACAATACAGATATACATGTATGAAAAAAAACTAGTGAGTTGGGCATCAAAAGGTTGAAGTTTGTGGTCACTAAATTAGAACAATGGTCTTTGCAAAGTTCCTTGAATTCTAGATAATTTACCTTGCGCAAATTGGATACTTTGCAATTGTGACAGGAATTAAGATTGTTAATTATAAGGTCAAAGTCATTGTAACTAAAAGAAGAAAAATGATTTCTCACAAAATCTTTAGTTTTAGACCATGTTCCTTGATCCAACATTGTTGATCAGTTACACTTGAGGTAAGAAAAAGTCCTCCTGATTTTAGTATCAAAAAGTCCAACTGAATGACTGAAGGAACCAGAGCTTTCTGTGCATTACCTTTAGACAGTATACCATGGTCAGATTTTGTGGATACCTAGCTTTTGGAGTAAGGAAAACACCTATTGATTTTGAGGTCAATGTAACTCAGCTTAAGATGAATTGTTTCTGCACTATATCTTTCATTCTTGACTATGTACCTCAACCAAACTATGTGGACAACTTCAACATCAGTTTATTATTTTATGCCAGAAGAGGAGGATGAGTGAGTGGTTAATATGGTTTATGCATAATAATTTTAGTTCCAGATCATGTACTTGTGAATGCCTTGCATTAAGGGTAAGAAAGACAACTGTTGGTTTGGGGATCAAAGGTTAATGTCACACCGAGTCAAATAAATAAAAATTTGTTTTCCAAAAAGTAAATTTAGCTCTACAGCATATACCATGACCATATATTGGGGATGGCTTGATAATTGGAAGAGAGTTGTTGTTGTTGTTGTTGTTGTTGTGGGGTTTAACACCATTTTTCAGCACACGATAGGTTATACATGGCAGCCAGTATTAATGGTTTGAGGAAGAACCTGGGAAAACCCCGGAAAGAACCACCGACTCATGAGAAGCTACTGGCAAGCTTTCTCACATGCCCACATTGGCCGAATCCAAGACTCAAACCCACGCAGACAGAGGTGAGATGCTAGTGATCAGTAAATTGGAAGAGAGAGAAAATATATGTATTGATTTGGAGTCAAAATTCAAGTCCAAAGTAACTTTCATTTCATATCACATAATAACACCAGACTTTAATGACTGCCTGCTGACAAATATAAGTGATAGATGTAAGTCTAGACAGGTTTTATAGGTCATGGTCAGGGCTCAGATTTTTTCCACTACATTTTGCATTTTGGGGCAAGTGCATAATTCCATTTTGACTGGCAATTTGTTTTTACGTTTTAGTACTCTGCTGTAATCCATGAGTTTTGGAGTTAGATTCAGGAACCACAGTACTTTTCTTCAAGTTTAACTAGTAATTTATGTTATTATTTTAAATGGAAAAGAATACACATACAGCTGATATGTTCATCTTGTTTATAACTGATCTGACTTTTAATGAATACAAAATGGGGTATGCGATTAAAAAAAACGAAGTATAATGCAAATGATGAGAAAAAACGTCTCAAGTAAGTAGTTAATCATATTCCTTGGAAGAAATTTTGTTTGCAAATTTCAACCAAAAAACATTTGGTCATAATTAATAGTTATATGAAATGGAACGTTAACATTCAAGAAATATGCAATTGAGTCAAGTTATACTTTATGCCTATTTGAAACTAAGTTATCGCGTCCATAAAATGTGAAAGAATTAGCTGACAACAGTTTTGTTGTTGCTGTGGACTTAACACCATTTTTCAGCACATGATAGGCTATATATGGTGGACAGTTTAACTATTGGAAGAAGAACCTGGTAAAATCCCAGGAAGAACCGCCAACCCAAAGGAAGCTATTAGCGAGCTTTATCACATACCCACATTGGCCAAGCCTGAGACTTGAACCCAGGAGGACAGAGGTGAGATGGCAGTGATCAGTAAAGGTGAGGGCTCTAGATCAATCAGCCATCTAAGGGCCCCTAGAGCAATTCAGTTGGACCTATTTAGAATATGAATGTGCTGTTTGGAACCCTCGATCCCATGTATTTATCAGGATGAATTATGACTACATGGCAAAAACTATGACCTCAATATTAAATATGTTGCCATGCAAGCCCATAAACCAGTGTAAATTGGAAAACATATTAATACGTGTTTGCACTGCAAAAATCCCCTGCTTCAGTTTGACCAAATCAATAGAAGAAAAAAGAAACAAGTAGACATTTTATATGCATGCAAGACATATTTGTTTCAACAGGTACCTGTAGTTACAGATTGGGGGAGGGGTCTTCTAAGAATGATTGTAATTTTTTTATTACCACAGCTTGTTAAGCACAACTGGTAAATCTTGGTGAAAACAGTTGTGTTTTTTAAATTAGTATGGTCATATATTTTTTGTGCTGTGCATTCATGTTATGATTTAGCATAGAACTAATTAAGGTCACACATGTCTGAGCTTGTGATTTTAGATTGTCAGAGGTTCATAAACAATCAGCCTCACCAGACTGACGAGGAACGTATTAGGGTCAACCATTTCATTTTTAGGGAATAATCGTGAATCAGGACACAAACTATCTGATCATCCATGCTACAAAAATGCTTGTAGAGCTGAAGTCATGTGAGGAGACAATGTGATAAATTTTATATAAATGAGATAATGTATGAGAAACCATTTTTATATTTGTGAATAGAAAGGTCAGCTGCAAAAGAGATACCCCACTTCCCTTTGAAAATGTAAGAGTTCCCTGAGATACCCCACTTCCGGGTTCCCCTTGAAAATGTAAGAGTTCCCTACTACAGTTTGTTATCAGTAGGAACATGTTTGGCCTCATTATTAGGGTATATGCTAAACACTGTATAACATAGTAAAGGAATCGATGACAGCATTAACTTCATTTACTGATTTGGAATTGTACACAGGTATTCTGATGGATTTACGTTTTAATATTTTAATGTTTATTACTTTGCTTTTACACTCGTTGGATATTACCATTTACATTTTCCACAGTCAGTACATTTTCCATAGTCAGTTTCCATCTTCCATGTATTCAGTTATTTATGGTAAACAAAAGAACTGTATTAAAACATCTTAAAATGCAAATTTATTCATTTTGGGTTCCCATTTTTTACTAGAAATCTGACAAAGCTTAATTTGACAACCTCTTATTATCCCCAATCTTACAGAAACATGGTGTTATCATTCAATCTTGAAAAGAAATATCTTGCGCTGCTGGCTGACTTAAGTCACATGGATAATAAGGGTGATGAAAGAGCAGATAAAAACGAAGCTAATCAGCAGACACCCATTTCTGAATGGTAGATTCCACACTTTTGACCTTGAATATTATATAAAATTGGCCTGTTTTGTATACTTGGAAATGAAAACTCCATAACAAGCTTCACAGCATCGATCATCATTGGAGAGTGGCATCCCTCAAAGAGATAAAATGACAGATGAGATGGTACATGTATTGTTTGGGTAACATATAGGACACGCTTGTAAAAAATAAAGATGTTGTACAGTTCTTTATTTTTACACTGTTTTAATTTACCTTTTGATTGGCACCATATAGCCATAATTGTGCCATTATGTCTTTAAACCCAGATATGAACATATTCTGCATAAAAACTGCTATTCTAAACAGTCTTGCAGCAGAATTCAAAAATGATTTGCTGCTTTGTTAATGTAAGAACAATTTGCTTCTTGTCTTAAAGGTCAGTCAGTTTGGCCCATTTGTCAGTCACAGTCACTTTGGTCCATCCATCAGTCACAGTCACTAAATTGGCCCATCTGTCAATCACAGTCACTTTGGCCCATCTGTCAGTGATGTCTGTTGTTGTTGCCATAGAGTTTAATGCCATTTATCAGCACAATATGGGCTATACGTGGCGGTCAGTATAACTGGTGGAGGACGAACCCTGGAAACCCCGGAAAGAACCACCGACCCATGAGAAGCTACTGGCAAGCTTTCTCACGTCAGTGATGTCTAAAGTTGGCTATGCCCTGCTGGTGTGCTGAAATGTTAAAACACAGGTGAGACACATAATAAACCAGTCACTGTATTCTTGCTTAAGAAGCTTTTTTTTGTTATTCATTTGCGTTTTGGGGAGTATTTTTATTTCCATAGACTTGATGGCTTCTAGAGCATGGCCATTCCATTAAACCTATGTTAGTGTTCACCTCTTTGTAACAGCCACCTGTTCATAATGTAAGATTTGTTTGGCTCAAACTCTTATCTCTGTTTAAATGACTTGAATAAACTTGTCATCTGCTCAGCACAGTCCATTGTCAATAAACTCTCAAATATTTGTACTCCTAGTTTGTCAGGTAAATTTCAAATTATTTTACAGAGTTTGCTTATTCATTAAACCAAGCAATCTCTGTAGAAAATATTTTTATAAGGGGGGTGGGGGGTAAAATAATCACCAATTGACTCTGATTAGAGCCAGTACTAATGATGTAATATCCCTCAAACTCTAGCCCACCACAGTTGCTAATCACTTATCTCATTTGCCAGTTACATACCCATCTCATTTGCCAATCACTTAGCATCTCAGTTACCATTCACATACCCATCTCATTTCCAGTCAGTTGCCCATTTTATTTACCAACCATTTGCTTACCTCAGTTGCCAAGCTAGGTGACTGTTTATATAAAGGTCATCTGTTTATACTGGCTGATTTTGTCCATTTCTAAAAGTACTGCTGCACAGTGACTGCATATATCAACTAATACATAAAGATACAAGGCAGACTGGGATGATCATTTTTATGGTTATATATGACATTGGCTGTAATCAGACTGAGGCCACCTGTTGAGGTGTGTGTATTTTAACATACATATATCCCTGTTTTTTACAGGCAGACACTCTGATTAGGAGGAAAAACAGATTGTATAGAGGGCTTGTGCTGGAGATTATCTGAGCTAATGCTAACAACCTTTACATAGTCAGTAAATCATGGTTAAGCAATTACTACCAAGCCAACAGTATACTTGGAGGTAAAAACTGCATTTAAAAAATGATTTGAAAATAAAATATGTGTCAGTATAGTCTTGGTAATAAAAAGATATAATTTCATTTGAAATTGGTTATTCTTGAGACCATGTGGACAAGTTTAAAAATTAGCATTGGCTTTGTGAATTCGAGAACAGCAAAATTAGTTTTGCTTGAAAACCACTCTGGTTGCCTAAATGGTTCAAGTGTCCACATGAGATGCAAGAGGATGCTAGTTTGAACCCAAGCTGAGACCAATAAAAATGGTACTAGTGGCTAACTCCATTAGCACTCAGCATTAAGGCCTGGTGTCAGGATCATGACTTGGTGTCAGGATAATGACCTGGTATCAAGATAATGACTGGGTGGAACATCATGATACATGTCTATGGTATAATGCCCCAGTGAGTGTTAGACATCACATTAAGCTGCCACAACAGACATCATAGCAATATGAATGAAAATTGTTAAAGCTGCATTTAAAGCCCAAATCACACACATACACACACACACATGCACACACACACACACATTAGCTTACATTTTTACAGTGTTTTCTGACCCACCCAGAAATGATATTATGTTTTTAAGTTAGGCTGCATCTATTTTTTCTTTCAGTATACCCAAATATTTTACTATGTAAAGAAACATCTTCATAAGCATGGGAAAATGTTGGTCTTTAATCATGACTATATTTTGGGGTTTTATTTATTTCAATACTGTCTGCCTGTATGGTCACCTTTGGTTTTTACAGAACAGTTACAGTTTACAGTTACAGTTAGTGTTGTGCTAAGTCTGCTATGTATAACTGTATATGTATTAATAGCTTATTCCAGTTCCCAAACCACTCAGCCAATCCACCACCCCATAGGTCATAATACAAAATCTGCCACACAGATGATGCATCTTCCCTCTTTGACTACATTAAATGAAGATTGTTTGGGGAAAAAAGTGTCTGTTTGTTTTTTACTTTGGCTCTCAATTTTCATTATTATGCGTATAATCTGTTTCTAAATTCTTTAGTAATTTTATCACTATTAATAAGATGTTGTAAACGCATTACATCACTGTTGTTTCTCTTCTACATAATAGCTCATTTTTTATAAAACATTGAACTTTACTAACATTTCTACAAGATCAGTTTAGTTTGCTTAATATCTCTTGCCATTTACTGGCATTTTTACCATGAATTTTGTGAAACTAGCTATAAACCTGACCTAATTACTCAACTACTGCTGACAGAAAAAGTCCAAATTAATGTATTTCATTTCTATAGCCTGATGGATAAACATTACATCTTTCAAAGCTGTGCGCAGAATAGGCCAACATATCGCGAGTCAGGAAAACAGGGTGGTGGTATCCCATGTGTCCAAAATTAATATTATTTTGAACAGAATATTCTGGTGACAGTTTTATTTTCGTCAATTGGTTGAATTTGGTATGCGTTGTGCTTCAATATTGGAGATGGAAACCTTAAGTGAAACAGAAATGCCAGACAGCATTGTATATTTGTCAGGCATGTCACAAATGGCAAGTATTATTGTGTTCAAATTTACGTTTTAAATTATATTAAATTCATGTTGGTAATGATTAACCCTTGTGATTTTTTTTTCATTTTACTTCTACCACAATCAAATCTGTCTATCTATCTATCTTTCATTCGCTGTTCGTTCAACAATATTTATCTAAAAGAGTGTCGATCTTTTGAATTGAAAAAAATTCTAATTTGGATCAAACAATAAAACTTGAATGTATCCAATTCAACACCCAAATTAGTGATGTAGTACACAATGTGTTAAGTGATATACAGAAACCATGTGGAATAATGTTTTTGATGATCTCAATATACTGTAATATATCCTGAAATTAATGTTGCTTTATGAAGAAAAAATAAGATACACTGTTATGAAGAAATATTTATTCACAGTTAGTCTCAGCAGATTATAAATTGAGTATTCAACGCTATAACCTGCCAACCCAACCACCCATCTTTTGCCTTTACATCGATCCCTTTATTGGTTTTGGCTTTTTTTTATAGGTCCCTCGATAACTCGCACCTCATTTATAGTGCAGTCAAACCCGATGTGTACGAGTTATTAAGGGAGAGGTATATATATATATATATATATATATAGATGTATATTGTTATGTGTTTAGGCTCTCATAAGCAGAAACAAGAAAAGAGAGAGGAGACAACAGACTTTGTAAAATTTAGGAAATAATTTATTTCCCTTGCAAAACAAGGTAAAAATGAAAAAATAGAACTTGTGGTTTTAAGAATCAAATCCCAAAATAATCCAAGAATTATAAATTATCAATCCTAGTAATAAAATGTTCTTATGAATTTAATTTTAAGTCCCAACAAAAATTCAAAATGGAAAGCAATGATGTATGCTATAGCCAGTATAGTACTAAAGTGTTCGCAGTTCTTTGTTGAAACACAGAAAATAATCCGGTGTTTGAATTCCTAATAAAATTTCAATAGATGTCTTTGTCCAAGAATTCTGTATAAGTACTTAAGTTTTCCAGGGTAAAGAATTAATCTCTTTGAATCCAAATAATTTGAAGAAAAATTAAAATGTAACTCAACTGGTAACAACAGAAGAAAAAAATTGATATCTAAGTGTTAATAAAAGCCCAAATGAGATTATTTTTCAAAACATCTGTATTAAACCTGACTATTAAACAATTCTGGTAAAACCAGAATTTTGAAATAGAGGCTATTCACATGTGTAAAGTCATGTACACCCAGTACAGCCTCGATTCCACCCTATAAATCCACATTAAGAATGACTAAAAAAAAATATTTGTTTCCTCAAACTGTTACTAATTCTGTATCAAGGTCAGGAACTAAGTCAGCATAAAAATTCAAAGTTCAAACTAATTTCTGGAAAATGTAAAATTCCAATAAACAAAATTACATTACTATAACATGTAGTAAAATAAAAATAATTAAAACTAACAGCAAAAAATTAAATTAAATATAAATTAAATCATATATATATATATATATATATATATATATATATATATATAATTGTTGTATTATCTAAAGGCATACATTACACAAAGTTTGCTGGCTTGACAAAGGTCTATTAGCTTCAGTTTCTTGGCTAAGGTTTCTTTATCACCAGGAAGTGGTGTACAGAAGGTCAATACATAGGCATTGTATCCATTAGAAAGGTTTGTTTGGTAAATGATCCCTAACCAACCACCCATCACCTTTCTTCTTTTCATCTTCCTGTTTTTAACCTTTTCACTGCAGTAAGAATACATGGGTATACCCGACATGAAAGGAGCTTTTCACAATGCAATATGATCCTGCAGTATGTCTTTCTCTTTATTACAAGATTTTCAAAATCTGTGCTTGCCCATTCAGAGTTTCACTTTCTTAATAATAATTTAAAAAAACCTGGATCAGAATTCATCCTTGCACAGCAGATATCTGCATTGAAACTGATGTTTGCTTTCCCATATAAGATATAACTTACTGTGAAAATGGCATTTAAAAGGCCTGGGTTTTCAGAAGACCCTCACCAGAGTTATTGTAACTAACCCCAAAAGAACATCATAATAAAATGTACTGTTGAACAGCAGAAGTGCATTTACTGCAGGTAAAAGAAACGCTATTTCATATTTTTCACCTTTAATTAGGATGCTTTGAATTTTCCTATATTTCTGATAATCACTTTTTCAGTAACATTTATTAATTATTAACAAAGCAATATTCTATAGTGCTAGGATACATTAAGTTTGTGATAGTTTTAAATGACTATAGATCATAGTGGCCTAAATTCAACACAGAATGTCATGTGTCATATTTCTATTGCCTTGCCATGTTGTCATCAATTGAGACTTTATACAGTATATGATTCTGTATTTCAATTCCATGGAAAATCTACTACACTAATAACACACAAATAAAATTTTTATGTTCACATAATTAAGACATAGTAATGGATTAGGAGATCATTCTCTTTGGAATAAATGGTTTGCTTTGTTTTGTGTCTTTTGTGCAAAACTAATGTTTTTGTAAATTTTGATATAACCAAAACTTTTGCCATATAAATTACTTGTAGATGTATCTTGTTTAACAGCTATTATTTCATGAGGAATATTTATACCAGATACGGTACAATGATTTTAGGATAGGTGAAATTGAATATCTGATTTTATTTTTATAAGAGTAATAAATGAGGAAAAAAGTCCAACAAAGAAAAATTGATTATCAAGTAGTCAGTTGATGGTATCCGTCCTGCATATCCACCTTTTTATTTTACTGACTGTAAATAAAGCCTTATTTTCATCATTCAGTCAGCATACAAACGAATTCACATCATCATGTAAAATGGTTTTGATTTCATGTGAAAAGCTTTCTCACTATTATTCTGAAGCCCAAAAACTGTACCTCACCATTATCTGTATGAAGATTTCATTTGCTGTTTGACACGCATACATTTCATTTTGATAAATTGTTGCAATGAATCCAGATAAATGATACTTCTTCCTCTGACACGTGCTTTTGGAGCTTTTACTGCAATCTTGATAGCAAGTAAAATTGTTTACTTCAGCTCTTTTGGGTCATGATGTTCAATAAGTGCGTTATTTCTTTTCATATTACTAGCCATTAACTAGACTTTTTGTTTGTACATGAGATGTCATTGAAGCTATGGCCCTGTATTAATCAAAACTGGAATGGCCACATTTAAACAAACTTTTGATATTGAATACTAACAAGTTGATGAATACACTAGATATTGAAATGAGATTTTTTTCATTTGGCAAATATTGTTGAATATAATGATTAGTTTTATGAAAATAAAATAATTTCATTTAAATCAGAAGGGTTACTTGTGATTGGTATTTAACTACACATTATACACTTAAAGGCTGTATAGAGATTGAGCAATTGTATTAACTTGCCCAAAGACAAAATTTAACATCAGATGATGGGCTGGACAAAATTTGAACCTTTATCCATCTAGTTACAAAACCAGAATACTAATCACTAGGCAACTATGGCTTCTGGAAATGCTAAAGATGAAGAGCTTGGTTTGAGTGTGCATTCAAGATCAAGATCTTTGTTTGAATTGCATTCAGGATCAACATCTTGGTTTTAGTGTACATTCAAGATCAACATCTTCAAGATGAAAAATCTTGGTTTAAGTGTATATTCAAGATCGAGATCTTGGTTTGAGTGTATATTCAAGATCAAAATCTTAGTTTGAGTGCATTCAAGATCAAGATCTTGGTTTGGATTTAAGATCAAGATCTGGGTTTAAGTGTGCATTCAGTATCAAGTTCTTGCTTTGAGTCTACATTCAAGATCAAGATATTGGTTTGGGTGTATATTCAAGATCAAAATCTTGGTTTGAGTGTATATTCAAGGTCAAAATTTTAGTTTGAGTGTATATTCAAGATCAGTATCTTGGTTTGAGTGCATTCAAGATGAAGATCTTGGTTTGAGTGCATTGAAGATCAAGATCTTGGTTTGAATACATTCAGGAGCAAGATTTTGGTTTGAGTGCATTCAAGATGAAGATCTTGGTTTGAGTATGCATTCAAGATCAAGATCTTGGTTTGAATACATTCAGGATCAAGATCTTAGTTTGAGTGTGTATTCAAGATCAAAATCTTAGTTTGAGTGCATTCAAGATTAAGATCTTGGTTTGAGTGCATTCAAGATCAAGATCTGGGTTTCAGTATACATTCAAGATCAAGATCTGGGTTTAAGTGTGCATTCAATATCAAGTTCTTGCTTTGAGTCTGCATTCAAGATCAAGATCTTGGTTTGAGTGAATATTCAAGATCAAAATTTTAGTTTGAGTGTATATTCAAGATCAATATTTTGGTTTGAGTGCATTCAAGATGAAGATCATGGTTTGAGTGCATTGAAGATAAAGATCATAGTTGAGTATGCATTCAAGATCAAGTTCTTGGTTTGAGTGCATTCAGGATCAAGATCATGGTTTTCATGTACATTCGAGATCAAGATCTTGGTTTATGTGTGTATTCAAGATCATGATCCCAGTTTGAGTGAATATCCAAGATCAAGATCTTGGTTTGAGTGTATATTCAAGAATGCATTCAGAATCAAGATTGTGGTTTGTGCATTCATGATGAAGATTTTTGCTTGAGTGTGCATTCAAGATCAAGATCTTGGTTTAAGTGTGCATTCAAGATCAATCTCTTGGTTTGAGTGTGGATTCAGGATCAAGATCTTGGTTTGAGTATTCATTCAAGCTCAATATCCTGGTTTGATTGCATACATTATCAAGATCCTGGTTTTAGTGTGCATTCAAGATCAAGTTCTTGTTTTGAGTGCATTCAGGATCAAGATCTTGGTTTGATTGTGCATTCAGGACCAAGCTCTTGATTTGTGGATTCATAATCAGTATCTTGGTTTGATTGCATGCAAGATCAAGTTGTTGGTTTCAGTGTGCATTCAAGATCAAGACCTTGTTTTGAATTTGCATTCAGGATCAAGATTTGGCTTGATTATGTATTCAAGATCTTGTTTGAATGTGGACTCAAGATCAAGATCTTGGCTTGAGTGCATTCAGGAGCAAGATTTTGGTTTGAGTGCATTCAAGATGAAGATCTTGGTTTTGGTGTGCATTCAAGATCAAGATCTTGGTTTGAGTGTACATTCAAGATCAATATTGAGTCTGTGACTTGCTGTCTCAGAATTGCATTGAAAATAAATCTGCTTGATTTACATGTTTTTAAACATCATTTGTGCCTCCCTCTCATCACATGTTTGCAATGGATATAATTCATATAATATGCAAAACAGGTTATAGCAAACTTTGTTGTGTATGTGTGTGCCTGTGTGTGTGATTTGGATTTTAATGTAACTTAAAATTAATTTAGTCATATTGATATGATGCCTGCAGTCTGGCAGTTTATAGTGATGTCTACCACTGGGGCATCATGCTGCAGACATGTATCATGATGTCCCACCCAGTCACATTTTCCTAACACCAGGCCAACCAGTCCTAACACTAACCTCTTAATCCTGAGCACCTAATAATGCAACTGTTAGATTCATTTTTAGGGGCCCCGAGTGGCCGAGTGGTCTAAAGCGCTCTCCGTTATGGATCACTGCCATCTCACCTCTGTGTGCGTGGGTTCAAGTCTCGGATTCGGCTAATGTGGGTATGTGAGAAAGCTTGCCAGTAGCTTCTCGTGGGTCGGTGGTTCTTTCCGGGGTTTTCCCGGGTTCTTCCTCCACCATTAATACTGGCCGCCATGTATAGCCTATCGTGTGCTGAAAAATGGCGTTAAACCCTACAACAACAACAACAACAACAAGATTCATTTTTGATAAAGTCTTTGGTATGACTTGGCCAGAGTTTGAACCTGTGACCTCCTGCATCTTTAGCCACCACAGCATTTTATATATTTGTGTATGTATATATTGTATAAAATGTATCTCGGTATTTACTCCAAGTGTGTGCGCGCGCGCATGCGCACGTATGCATGCGTGCGTGCGTGAGAGAGAGAGAGAACAAAAAGTTTTCAGTTATGCATGTTTGTGAAAAGAATGCAATGTTGAATCCATTATCTTTTGCTTTTTTGTATGCAAATCCATAAAAACTTTCTTGTATGATACTTGCATTTGATATATTTGCCTGTACCTGTACGTAAGTGTATAACTGAGGACCACAAGAGATATCAGTTTTTGTACTACTTCTGTCACCCTCATGAAATAAAATCTTTTGTTATGATTATTATTATAATAATGGGACAGGGAGTTTTAGAATGTTATAACAAAGAAATGTTATATCCATATTCATTGTTTATTTGTCCAAAATGTGCAACATCACTGACATGGATAAGTGCGTAAACAGTTACTATTCATGAAATTATCCACGTTGATGACATTGAACATATAATTGTTTTAAATAGTTGGCATGATCACTGTCAGGGTTCATGACTCATGTGAATGGTGATAAAATTTTCAAACAATTTACATTGCTGAAATACATGTTATCGAGAAGAAAGAAAAAAAATGATAAATTAGCAAGTTTTACCATCTGCTGATAGTGTCAACATAAATGTACATGTACCAGCCACTGAATCATAATTATCACTTTTATGTGAAAATCTTTTTGTTTATTGACTTAACAAGTAAATTAGTCTTTTATTTATTTGGATGAAATGATATTTTCATTAGTCATCTCTTTTTGATTGGCATTTTATTAATTTATTGGAGATCTAATGCATGATGTGTTTACTGGAACCTTGCTGACCCTGAGTACAAATTTGCAGGCGCTGCAGCACTGTCATTCGTGTCAATTACAATATGAGACACATCAGTTGCTTCCTGTAAATTAGTAATGTAACAAACAATTTCCTCAGTTGTATGTATGACAGATGTGACAGCATCACCATCAGAATTAAAATAATCCAAGAAATAACATCTTCTTTACCATCCCCCTGAAGGAGTAATGCCTTAGGCACTCTTTGATCACTAAACCCTACCTTAACAAAACATTTTGCAACACAATCTGTGCCAACATAGGGCCATTTATGATGACTCGTATTGATTGAAGACAATTCATTTATTTCGTACTTGAATTTTGTGAATGCTCTGCTTCCATTCCTCATATTATTTGTAGCTTTGTATCTAAAGAGACATTTGTTTTCTTTTTCTGACTCCTGAATATTTTGTCAGAATGACAGATATTTACTTCAAGCCAAACTCAGTTATTCAACATACAGGTGTGAGAACAAGAGGTAAAGGTTATTCCTGCATTATTTAGTCAGAACAACACAAAAACATTTCTTTCATCCTCTAATTGCAATGAACCAGGAACCCATGATTTTAGTACCAGTTATAAATGAGGTATGATTATTATGCTTTAGTTACCTGGCACATGTTAGGCCCTTGCTATTCACCAATTATGAATGACATGTGGTTTTCATACTTTCTTAACTGCTGCCTTTGTTGCACCTTATTTAAGTGACCACCATTGTTCATCTGGGCTTGACACATAAGGTGATATAAACAATATAATTGAGCAAATTTTCTCAGGGCAGACCTTACAAATCAAATGCAATAACCAGTTAAATGTTGTAACAAAGGAATGTTATAACAAAGCCTCTGGAATGCATAGTAATTAGGAATTTGGCCAGGGAAATTGAACTCAAAAGTTATAACTGGTGAAAACATATTCAAGAGCATAATAAATAATCTTTCTGTAGCATTATTATTATCATTATTATTATTATTATTATTATTATTATTATTATTATTGTTGTTATTATTGTTGTTATTATATATTTCTTACTACAATATAGTCACATTGATCCAACTTACATGTTCAAAAACTAGCTCATTGATACAATATGAATTGGGGGACCATTTATTTGGCACTGAGAGTACCTGCCAAACTTTAGCAGCCATAGGGCAACTTGCTTGAAAATTGAAGATGCCATTTTAAATTTTAGGTCTCCAAGCCAAATAGTTCGATCTCTTTTGACACTGAGAGCTTATATCATTTGAGTGGGGGAGTGTGCGATTAATTGCAGAAGATGGCAAAAGCAAATGTTTTTGTTAAGTCAAGTTAAAAGAGTAATTCATGAAAATCATAATGTTCATTTTAATATTGTAATACCCGGTATCTATATTGCTCTGACCTCTGTCAATAGTCGTCACTTGCTTCATGCTCAGGCCAGCCATTAAAATACACTATTTGGAGTTCTCTCTATTTGACCTCAGACTCACAGATTTATATTTATAAAGCCTAGCATTATCTATGTTCTTTGAAGTTGGAGTAATTCTGCTTGCTAGTAAATTTTCCATATTTATCTTCATGTTTGTCTATTAGCTGAGGTTGTTTGCAAAGGTCATGTATTACCCTATGCATATGGTCATTTATAGACTGTACGCTAGACTAGTTGCATGTAAAGATGGCAGCTTAATGGAGAAGCTAGCAATCGCTTAGAAAGGGAATATGCTGTGATTGAAATGTATTTGCTCAGTGTTTTAGTTCAAAATGTATATACAGTAGAATCTGTCTTGAAAGACCACACCTTTGGCAGAAAAATAATGGTCCCTTAAGACAGGTGGTTTCTCATGACTGGTCATAACACTATACATGTATAACCAATAAATCTTTGCAAGGTAACCTGGTCTCTCAAGACAGGTGGTCTCTTATAGCAGTGGTCTCACAAGACAGGTTTTACTGTACTTGTAATTAAAAAGTTTTAATGTCATTACTAGTTGCCACACTATGATTCTGAAAGGTAGCAAGAGAGCAGCCAGTAGACAGTGTTTTCACTCACCAATTCACATTTAACTTGCAACTTGGAAAGTTCTCAATGATGCTGATATTAACTGGATAACTATTATCTGTCAGGTTAATGCAGATATTTTAAATGTGCATGTTGTACATTGTTTCTCCAATGGTAAATCGAGGTGGGGGCAGCCTACTACATTTTTCATAAAGTATAGAGTGAAATTTCAAACAGACCAAGATGCCTTCATATAAAAATAATGTCAGTTTTGTAAAAGATCAGATGGTTTGTCATTAACCATGACCTTATTTTTGATAAATACGGTATGCAGCTAGGCTGTTTTAGATTTAATATGTGATCTGATTTGTGTGTCTTGAATTTGCCTTTAGAAAGCTTCAACTACTGCATAAAAACTTTACAAATAATTTTCATGTTACAATGTCAAGGATCTTGATTCTGATTGCTATGCATAGTCAGGGTTTTCCCTAACAGCAGGTAGATGCAATAGTCAGGGTTTTCCCTAACAGCAGGTAGATGCAGAATTCCACTCTCAGTTTTGCCATCTATCACCGGTTGTTTCATCTCAAGAAGGTATGTCAGAAAGGAAGCATGGGAATGACTATAACTGCACCATTATTGCATCATTTCTTTCACTGTTTTCCAGGATAGAATTACCCCCAACCCATATCAAATTAATCCACTTATGTAGTTGCTTGTTTTTCATAAAACAGCCAGCAACTTGTTCTGAAAATTACATAAGTCCCTGCATACTGGCTTGTATTCAGTTTTTAAACTCATGCAGAGGTTGACTGTAACACAAGGAAGATGCTACAAGCTGGGTTGAAATCAACAGGACACCAGTGTAGGAGAAGCTGTGAAAATAGAAGTATATTTTTAGAAAACTAATTACCATGTAGTCCATTTTTATATCCCCATCTGTATGGTAATCATCATGTCAGTCAGACCAGACATTCTCATTTTTTATCCAGCACACAACCATATTTGTGATACTATTCATGCAGCCTTTGATGGATTGCTATTCAGCATGGGAAATATTATGGTCATCACTTAAAGATATGCATATTTATAAATTACACAGTTCCCCCAGTTTTTTGTTCATCTGGCCATAAACCCAGTTTAGCTTCTGGTATTACCCTGCATCCTTTTTTCTCATAAATGTCATTTGTTCTTAAACATTAGATAGTTACCAGTTTGAAGTCCATATTTCCAATTTGATTTCAATCAAACTTGGAATTTGGACTCATATCATCAAAATCTCTAACAAGTTTAGTAAAGGGCAAGATTCTACATAGTGGTCCTCTACAGTGGAAGTAGTTTGCATAGGATTAGATTTTTAAAGATAAAGAATTTTACATGTTTTCCTCACTGGTTGTACTGGTTATTTATATTTATTTTTATGTATATCTTAAATTTTTTATATAAAATAAAGAACTTGGTATATGGTGATGGGTGTAATTTGGGTTATATTGTATGGTATATGATGATGGGTGTAATTTGGGTTATATTGTATGGTATATGATGATGGGTGTAATTTGGGTTATATTGTATTGGTATATGATGATGGATGTAATTTGGGTTATATTATATGGTATATGATGATGGGTGTAATTTGGGTTATAATGTATGGTATATGATGATGGGTGTAATTTGGGTTATATTGTATGGTATATGATGATGGGTGCAATTTGGGTTATATTGTATGTTACATGATGTAGGTGTAATTTGGGTTATATTGTATGGTATATGATGATGGGTGTAATTTGGGTTATATTTTATGGTATATGATGATGGGTGTAATTTGGGTTATATTGTATGGTATACATCTTAGCCTTCCTTCAGATATGCACCTATTAAAAGACTGCTAGCTCCATTTGGTCATTTTCACTTCCTGGGCTTCAGAGGTAAATTGTAAAAAAGGTTATTAATTTTTTTATGTTTATATATTTTGTAATTTATTCAAAACTTCTTCGGTGGCCTAAGTGGTTAGAGCATACTAATTGGATGTGGGAGGTTGCAAGTTTGAACCCCAGCCAAGTTATACCAAACACTAATAAAAATGGTACTAGCAGTTGCCTTGCTTCAGGCACTCAGCATGAAGTGGTTAGTATTAGGACTGGTTGGGTTGGTGTTTGAATAATGTGACTGTGTGTGACATTATGCCCCAGTGCTAGACATCACTATAAACTGCCACAGTGCAGACATCATAGCGATATGACTCAAATCATTAAAGCTACATTAAAAATCCAAATCACGCACTGTAATTCGCTCATTGCATTTTCAAAAGCTGGTATTAGCTAGTGTGGCTAAATTATTTTTCCTATTTTAGTAATTGCTAAAGATAATGTACTTCAGACTAATTCAGGCAGAGCACAAGGAAGCAGTCACTGTAGTTAGCTGTGCGCTTAGATCATGTGCTGTTTCCACAAATACAATATCCAAACAAATTTCAGCCACAGTACATGAAAGTAATGTAGAGGTATGCCAACATTCTTTCCATTGTGCATGTTGCATATGAAAACTACTTCACCTTGCACCTGTCCCTCTCAGAAGTTCATAAGATCTGTAGTCCAGCACCCCTACAATAACGAAGTGATTTCACACCTGATAGGCTTGTCCTTTCTACCTTGCTAGAGGCCATATTTCTGAACCAATTTTGATCAGGCTTGGAATATTTGCATATATGATTTAATGCTCCAACAAGTTCAATATGTTACAAGTCTATGCTCTTAAAATAAGTAACAGAAAAGAATGAAATACAACAAACATTGTAAAATTTAAGAAATATAATTGTTTCCCTAGAATACAAGTGAAAATGAGAAAAAACAACTTACAGTATTGCAAATTAAATCCCTCAAAAAATCCAAGAATTACAGACACAAGTCAGTAATTTAAAATCCTGACTAAAATTCAGTAAAAGTCCAGAAAAAAATCCCAAAATTGAAGTTGATAACATGTCTGTGGAAGCTACTAAAGTGCTGATGTGTCAACAGTCTTTTGTTGAATCACAGAAATATAATTCCAGGTTTGAATATACTATAAATTCCAGTGAATGTCTCTAACCAAGAATTTCATCAGAACACTTTTGTATTTCAAGCCAAACTAATCACTTTAATTCAATAATTTGAACAAAAAAGATTCCAGCCCAAAACTATTGGTCACAACATATAATATACAACTTGAAAGTGCTAAATGTTAACCATGAATGCCCATGTCTTCACAGTCACAATATTATTTAGTTCTCAACTTGACCTCAGGTCACAATTAGCATTTTATATAATAAAAAAAGTTTACAAAATCAAAACCATAACCTGTAAAATTCACTTAGGAAAGTCCAAAAGCCTGACCCAAATAAAAATATTTACTTCTTTTAATAAAGATCCTGATATTAAGCCCTTACACATAAAGAATAAATAAGCTATGTATTTGTTGTTTACATAAAATGAAATAAAATCAGTCAGGTCAAGCAGAAATGAACTCAATTTTGGACAAGGTCAAGTCCAGCATACAATGTTACATTACAGTAACATGTAACGAAATACAAACAGTTAAATATACATAACAAATAATGAACACAATACATTGATAATAATGAGGTGCATCAGATTGGCTTAACTTGTTACCACTCTGGAGGGTATATTTATAATTTGATGTTGATCAGACTTAGAATATAGGCTTACCTCATCAGGGTCTTTGACAAGTTCAATTAAGTGAATGAGATACATATATATTAATGAAATGTTCATGCATTTTATTGGCAGAAATAGTTACAACTCTGGAAACCATATTTCTGATCTGATTTTCATCATAGTTGAAATATGAGCTTATATCTTTTAGAAAAAAGGAGCGAGATACTGAGACATACTGCATCTCTTTGGCTAACCTTTATTGCCACTCTAGAGGTAATTCTTTTCATCTGATTTTTATACAACTTGGAATTTATGCTGTTTATGCTTATATCATCAGGATATCGGAAGCATTAAATGCATCAGATGAGTTTTATAAATGTTGTGTCTGATTTTATTGGCTTATTCCCACTCTGGAAGCTATATTTCTGATCTGTTTTGATGTGGAGTGGAGTATGTGCCTATATCGTAAACATTTTGGACAAGTTCAGCACTAAGCAAGGTTAATGCATTTAATGTGGTGATCTTGCTGCTGAATGATGGAACTTGTTACCATCCTAAAGGCCATTTTTTATATTTGATTTTCATCAAACTTAAAATTATGATTTATGTGGTCAAGATAATTCATGAGTTCATTAACGCCCAGAATCCACACATTAATGAGATGATCTTTCATCTGATTTACTGAGCTCATTACCACTCTTGAGACTGTTTAATGAACTTTTTATTTAGTGACTATTTCTGATCTAATTTTGGTAAACATTAGAGACTATTTCTGATCTAATTTTGGTAAACATCCTTAAATCATCCAGCTCTTGGATGAGTATAATTATGAACAAGATCAAGGTATATTCATGAGCTCATTTTGCTTGTGATTTGTCAAGATTATTAACACTTTAGCAACTATTTATGATCATATATTTATCAAACTTGATAAATGTACTTATATTATCAAGTTATTTAACGTGTTATATTGTGAGCAAGATCTATACATTTTAATGATATGATCTTGTATATGATTAGTGGGCTACTAATACCACTGGAGATGTTGTATTTCAGACCTGGTTTAATCAAAGTTTTGTTCAATTATTTTTATTTATGAGTGAGAGATATGCATAGTTATGTGGTGATAATGCATATGGTTGGTTGAGTTTGCATTTTCCCAATCTCAAGGCTATGCATTAGTATGATTATGATCAAATTAGGTTAATAGCCCTATGTCATCAAGATTATAGTTAAGAATGGTTAGGACTGAAATTAATGCATGCTAATGATTGGTTGATTTTCTCTACACTCGAGCAACCATGTTTATTAGCTTGATAAATAGTCTTATTATCAAGCTGTTGGGTGAGTTTGATTATGAGCAGGACCTAAACAAGTTATGAGGTAATTTAGTATCTAACTGACTATGGTTTTTTAACACTCTGGAGACCAGATTCTAATTAAATTTGGTTCTACCTTAAGCTTATATTAAGATTATGATAGATTGTACAATATGCAGGATCTGCTCATATGATTGAGATACCATACATATGATTGAGCTTGTTACATCTCTGAATTTTGAGACTATATTTTTGATCCAGTGGCTGTAAAACTTGGTCAGTGGGTTTATATCATCAATATCTTGAATGACTTTGATTATAAAATAGAGACTATGCTTATTAATTAAGTCTTTATCTTATGAAACAAATTTGTATTGGTATATAATTGAATATATTAAATATGCATGCTATTAAGTTTGGGACATTATGTAGGTTGTGTTCTTGGAATGCTACATAAGCCTGATGAGTGAAATGGTCTGATGTTAAGTTATATAAGCCAAGTGAGTGACACTAGCCCCTTTTGGGTCTCTTGTTATCATGTCATTGTAGTAGCTGTAATATCATATGTAGAAATGAATGCTCTTGTTTAGTGCTTTGCTTTTATGCCTTACCACAGTGGCCAACATTTGGTTGTCAAGATCACTGAAGTCTGAATTTATTTTCTACCTGATAATTAGTATCTGTACTTACTGCAGTTTCTACTTAAAGCTTTGTAGAGGGTAGGTCTAATCCTTGATTACATTCAGGTTGTAATTGAGGTCATTTAATGCAAACTTGTCAATATTGTTTATAGATAATCTCTTCCTTGTTGTTTTAAGAAGGTAACATGATGTGAGCACAAAGACCATGTTAGAGAAAATCACTGGTTGTCTTCTCTGTAACTGGGCATCAAAGTAATAGTTAAGTCTGTTCAGGATCTTATGGGAAGTTTCCAAGTTAGAGCATGTTGTATGACACTGCAGTGGTAAGAATGGGATTTGTGTTAGAGACCAGTGTAAATTTATGAACACCAGAGCTTTAGATAAGCAGTGAGCCTATTTGTGTAATTTACAACTCCACAGAAATTGTTACTATGTCCAAATTATGTAAAACAATTTAATTTTATGAATTTAATATTCCTTGTGCTACATAGTCTGTGTTGTATTATGGTGAGTTAAGTCAACAGAAACAATGCTGTTGTTTCAAGTTCCAGACATTCTGTGCACCCTTGAAATGAGAGAACTTAATCACTTTAAATATGTACACTCAGATAGAGCCATAATTAAATGATTAATGTTTTAGGATTAATGTCTTGATGAGTAAGATGCAGTTGTAAATTTGTTTTCTAATGATTGCAAAATATTCGGATTTTGTATGCAATGTAATTAGACTGTTTATCAAGTTATACTGTATCCATCTTTTGAGACTTTTTGTCTAGTTATATCCATCAAGACTATCTAGTTATATCTATCTATTGAGACTTTTTGTCTAGTTATATCTATCAAGACTATTTGTCTAGTTATATCTATCAAAATTATTTATCAAGTTATATCTTTCAAGACTCTTTATCTAGTTATATCTATTGAGACTTTTTGTCTAGTTATATCTATCAAGACTATTTATCTAGTTATATCTATCTGTTGAAATTTTTTGTCTAGTTATATCTATATATCTATCAAGACTATTTATCTAGTTATATCTATCTACTGAGACTTTTTGTCTAGTTATATCTATCAAGATTATTTATCTAGTTATATCTATCAAGACTATTTGTCTAGCTATATCTATCAAGACTATTTGTCTAGTTATATCTATCAAAACTATTTATCAAGTTATATCTATCAAGACTTTATCTAGTTATATCTATTGAGACTTTTTGTTTAGTTATATCTATTGAGACTTTTTGTCTAGTTATATCTATCAAGACTATTTATCTAGTTACATCTATCAAGACTATTTATCAAGACTATTTATCTAGTTATATCTATTGAGACTTTTTGTCTAGTTATATCTGTTGAGACTTTTTGTCTAGTTAAATCTATCAAGACTATTTATCTAGTTATATCTATCTGTTGAGACTTTTTGTCTAGTTATATCTATCAAGACTATTTATCTAGTTATATCTATCTATTGAGACTTTTTATCTAGTTGTATCTATCAAGACTATTTATCTAGTTTTATCTATCAAGACTATCAAGTTATGTCGATCTGTTGAGACTTTTTGTCTAGTTATATCTATCAAGACTATTTATCTAGTTTAACATCATGTATCTGTCTACTGAGACTTTAATAATAATAATAATAATAATAATAATAATAATGAGGACTTTGTATATCACCTATTCTTAGAAGCTTTAAGCACTTTACAACATTAGACAACACCTATAACATACAAAACATATTATATTACAAAAAACAAACACCATGAAATTAGAAAACATAAAAAACATGCTAAAAATATTTCAGGTAGGAAACATTATTAGGTCTTTAAGTTTGTTCTTGCAGTTGAAATAAGTGAGTTTTAAGAGTACTCTTGAATGGGATCACTGTCTTTATGTCTATGTTCAGTGGGTAATTCATTCCACATTGCTTGGCCCTGGTATGCAAAAGAACACTGTCCATATGACTTTGTTTACATAGTGGGAATAATGAGTATATGATTGTCAGAAGAGGAGCGTAAGTATCTTGCTGGTGTGTATACATGGGTGAGGTTGAATAGGTATGTTGGACTGGAGTCCATCAGTGAAACGTAGAACAGAGAACAAATTTGGTGTTTGATTCTTGATCGAATGGATAGCCAGTTTAGGGTACAGAGCAGTGGGGAGGTGTGCTCTGATCGTGGTACTCTAAGTATGATCCAAGCAGCTGTGTATTGAACTTTTTGAAGTTTCTGAAGTAGATATTGAGATGAACTAGACAGAATTGAATTACAATAGTCCAGTCTTGAAAGTACTAATGAAAATACAAGTGTTTTAGTGGCATCAGCTGAAAGATAATTGCGAATGGAGCTGATGCGTCTCAGCTCAAGATATGCAGCCTTGCATATGTTCATGACATGTTGGTGTAATTTGAGAGTACTGTCCAGAGTGACACCTAGGTTTTGTACTGACTGTGTGAATTATCTTTGTAGAGTTTATCTTGCTATATCTTTCAGCTGAGTCCATTCATTTAGATACATGTTTATCTGTCTATTTATTTAGATACATGTATATATGTCTATTTATTTAGATACATGTATATCTGTCTATTTCTTTAGATACATGTATATCTGTCTATTTATTTAGATACATGTATATCTATTTATTTAGATACATATATATCTGTCTACTAGAACTATTGGTTGTATCTATCAATTATGACTATTTTTTTAAACAAGGGAGTTTCAATTCTTCAGTTGTCAATGAGTTCAAATGCACTTTTGCTAACTTGACATGTTGTATAGGGAATTGTATCAGCTAAAGTTGTATATTACTCATTTGGTCCAAGAACAAATCACCAATAGGTATACTGAAAGGGAGTTACAGTATTTATAGACAAACATTGGTGTGAGCCTCCCTGATATGCATACTTGAAAAGTAAGTGCCACTAGATCATCATGACATCACATGATCCTTTGCAGTCTAGGCCATTGTTCAGCATCCATCTAGTTCATTGCACTTGAGAGTAGGTGGCTTATCGCTATTTAATTTTGAGTGTTATCAAGGATTAGGAAAATTTCCCACTTTGCAGTGTTTGGAATTGCAGCATTAATGTGACCAAGGCATCAACTGGGAATTTCTTTAGATTTAAGAAGGACAAGAACCGTCAAAAGGCATGGATCCATTACTGTCGCTGTGAAAACGTCAAGCACATAACTCATACACTTTGCAGCTAGAATTTTTAAAAAAAGATCAATTTGAAGTTGATCCAAAGAGACAATTATTGGGATATTTAAATACCAATACAATAATAACATTAGCCAACAGGTATGTTAACTATTCCTTTAAGGTTCCCATAATTTTCCCATGCAGTAACATGGTAATTATGTTTTCCCCATTTGTTTAAACACTATAGGCACAAAGCACAAAGCAAAGAGGTGTGAAAACTTATCTCCTGGAGTTATCCAGACCTTATAATTGAATGATTGCCCCATGGTCTGTTCTATAGACATTACAATAGTTCTCAAATGATTTGCTCTTTAACTGAATTGTATAGAGATGTGTCAGCACATCTTGGACTTTCAGAACAAATTATATGTAGCCTAATCTCAAATTAAAAAGATAAAAGATATTAGCAACAAGAATTAGCGTTTATTATCATCCTCTAACATTTGTTTGAGGACCTGATAAAACAAACTTTACCGTAAAAATGGAAATGCCAAGTGTTATGTACTTTCAGAGTCCAAAATCAGTTAATAATTATTTTTAAAAAACAACTTAATGTCATAACATACATACTGTTGTTCATTTAAAATTCTTTAGTTTTCTCCACAAAAAATCTTCTTTTAGACAGGTATTTGGAGAAAACTGGTGAGTAGAAGTTTAATACTAAAACTTGAAAGTAGAACCAAATTGAAGCTGAACATTCACACACACACACACACACACACACACACATATTTATATACACACACACACATATATATATATATGCACAGATTCATGGCAGGAAAGTCAGTTGAATTAAAGCATATTTTCCCGTTGAATTTAAAATCTGAAATGATAACTTCATTTTTTTAAAAATTTGTTACTCTATGTACTCTCTTATTTAAGTCAAGTCCAACTGTAAACTGCACAGACTTAGATCTTCCAATACATATGGACTTATAAATAAGTATATATGGTACATGTATCATAGAGCTGACTTGGACTGTCTATATTGAAAGATGTCTATCTCATTGATGAATTATGCTGTCTGAAAGAAATCTTTCATTGCACAGATGTTTCTATTGATGAAAGGTTTTGATTCTGTGTGGTCATAATCAATTAGGCTATGCCCACCCCCCTGATTGATGACATAATGACTTTTTCATATCCTGTAATATCCTTTTTTTCTTTTTTCTATTTTTTTTTCACTGCAGGTCCACATCAAACTTGTTGGATTGATGTATAAAAAGTTACGATAAGATTCACAGGAAGTGAAAATTAGTTTTTTTTTATTATATCTTGTACTGTAATATTCTTTGATGGGACAGGTAGTGTCCCGCGTGTCATTCCTTCTGTTCTGTGTTGCTATTTATTTGTTTCTGCCCAGTGAAAGTTAAATATTTAAGGACTGTAACAAAACTTTGCTTTAGATATAACATGAAGATTCAGTAGACCTATAAATCAAGTTTAGTTTTCACCTTTGTTAGTCATGTTGGACTTGGAAGCATTCTCGTGCACTATGTGTTAAGTATTTAGTTAACTTGTTAAGAACTTCATCAGTTAAACTAATTTTATTATCGTGCCATAATATCAGAAGACATTAGTCTGTATTTTAATTTTTACTTATTTTCTATCCAAACTAATAAAGTATTAACTCCTGTTTTACTTATAAGTGCAGTTGTTTACATCTTAAACCTGTGTTTAAATCATACCATATTCATGGGGGCAAATACATCTTTGAACATTTCTAGTGTGTTTTAACCTACATGGATATTTTTTAAAAATTATTGCAAACAGCCCTTGCTAATAATATCAATAATAATAATAATAATAATAATAATAATAATAAGAGAGGCTTTATTTAGAGAAGGTAACTCAGTTGCAGAACTAATCTACCTTGAGGTCTTCTATCTGTTATGTACAATATATACAGTATATACAACATGATGTGAAGAATCTGGCTTGACACTAGATAATTAAGTTTATTTTAAAAAGCAAATAATCAAACCTGGAACATATGCACAGGCATCTGTGAACACATAAACATAAACAAATTATAAAATATTATCCTGCATTGAAAACTTCACCAGTGAAAATTGCAGAAAAGCAGGCAGTATTTATTGTACTAGAACTGTTCAATTGTCTAAAGATTTTAACCAGTTGAGGCATTGATTATGAAAAGAAGAAATGCTGGGAACCTGCCTTATGTCCCTGGGAATGTTGTTCCATACCAGTGGATCAGAATATTGAAATCTTTTTTTAAACAATTCCTTTGTTGGCCTTGGTATAATGTAATTTTTACTTTTTATATACCTTAAATTTGGAGTATCATCAGCATCTCTTTGGTGAAAGATATTGCTTAGATAGACAGGAACGGCTTTTATTTATGCGTTATATATCAATTTGGCCTTTTTAAGAAATATTCTTTCATGTATTGTTAAAATCTTTATAATATTCATTGCATCCTGGAAAATATATAGATACATTGATCTAGAATTAAATGGCAAGCCCTCTTTTGGGGTCTTAAAGTGTTGTTATGTTTGAATTAGAGGTACATGTATTACCCCAAATTATATTACAATAGTCTAGATATGGCTGAATATAACTTTTATAAAAGATGACCCTATACTAAAGAGGAATGTGTGTTTTGATTTTCCTCAGTAACCAAAGATAAAATTTACTTTTTTTGAAACATGTTTAATGTGAATAAGGCCAAGTAAGATTTTTATGAATACATCAAGAATTTTATCATGAGAGGTCATATTGAGGCTCACATTGTCAAATAGAACCTGGAGTTTATCACTATCTAGCCTTGCTTGTTTTTGTTGTGTTGTACCTAGTAGGGCTTTTGTTTTTTTCTGTATTTATGATCATATTGTTTTTTTTGCACCATACTTGAAGTCTGTTGGGAGCATCTTGTAAGTTATTTTCAAGTACCATTTTGGTTTTACCCATCTCAGACAGTGTAGTATCATCTGCGTAGAGGTCAGTGGAAGAAACTGAAGTTCCAATCTTAAGAGGTAAGTCGTTGATAAATACTACTACTACTACTACTACTACTACTACTACTACTAATAATAATAATAATAATAATGAGGACTTTGTATAGTGCCTAATCTTTAGAAGCTCTAAACGTTTTACAACATTAGACAACACCTATAAGATAAAAAACATATATAATGATATGATTACAAATACAATCACCATGAAATTATAAAACATAAAAAAACATGCTGAGAATATTTAAGGTAGGAAACATTATTAGGTCTTTAAGTTTGTTCTTACAGTCGAAATAAGTGAGTTTTGAGAGCACTCTTGAATGTGATCACAGTGTCTTTGTGTCTAAGTTCAGTGGGCAATTCATTCCATGTTGCTGGGCCCTGGTATGCAATAGAATGATGTCCATATGACTTTGTTTTCATAGTGGGGATAATGTGTATATGATTGTCAGAAGAGGAGCTTAACATAAAATGAATAACAGAGGTCCAAGGATAGAGCCCTGTGGTACTCCACAATAAATATTTTTACTTTGAGAAAGTTGACCATTTAAAGATACTTTTTGCACTCTATTGGTTAAGTCAGAAGTAAACCAGTTTAATGAGTTTTCACCACATTGATAGATTTTTAGTTTTCATGCAAAATTTCATGGTCTACAAGATCAAAAGCTTTACGAAAATCAACCATAATAGTGCCTGCCATTTCTCCTTGATTTAATGCTTTCAGCCATTTATCAATCAAAGATACAAGTGCAGTTTCACAGGAGTGATTCTGTTGAAAACCAGACTGATTACTATGAATAAGATCATTAAAGTTCAAATAGTTGAGAAAAGAATCATGTACATGTTTTTTCTAGTAATTTGGAGAGACAAGGAAGGATAGAGATGGGTCTGTAGTTATTTACATCATCTTTTGCTCACACTTTATGCAATGGTATAACCTTGGCAGTTTTCCATGTTTGTGGAAATGTATTAGACCTAATACCTTCATTGCAAATGAAAATTATACTCTCTACAATTGCAGGTGCAGCTACCTTTAGTAGACTTGGTCCAGTCATATCATGTCCTGTAGCTTTACAGTCAACCATGTTTTTAATATATTTCAACATGAATTCTGGACTCATTTCAAACTTTATATTGTTTGGTAAAATTTTAGCACAAAAACGTTTGAGTTCCAGATGATCAGATGAAGTTCTGGGTTCTTTGAGTTTTTTAGCAATTTGAATGAAAAAGTTATTAAAAATATTTGAGATGTCAGTTGGATTATTAGTATTTAATGCCCTGATGACTGAGGAAGAAAATTTCAGTTGTACTCTTACATTTCCCTGCACCAAACTAGTGTAAACACTTTCCAGATAGTTTTGGGGTTATTTTGGTTTTCATTCAACACTTTTTGGATGTGCGCTTGTTTGGCTTGATGTAATAATAGGTAAAGTTTATTCCTCCAAACTCTATATTCAGCTTGATTTCCTACTGATTTTAGTTGGTCTCTTTGCTTTATTGCTTCTAAAATTGCCTGGTTCAGGTGGTCTTTCTTTATCCAGTGTGTTTTGAAAGGGGCATGTTTGTTCACTGTACTGATGAACAAATATGTCCAAGTATCTAAAACATCATCAATATCTTCAAAGATTTGGACTGTATTCCATAGAATCTGTTTCAGATCTTTCAGGAATTTAACAGTATCAAAGTTTTGAAAAGATCTATAAGTAATGGATTTATTGATATTATTTTTTGTTGATTTGCCAGTGACTTTATGTGTTAGAAAAATTTCAAAGTGGTCTCTAATACCAATCTTTGGAACCATTACTTCCAAACCATTTTCTTTTGATTTGGTATAAATATGATCTATATGTGTTTTAGTGATAGATTTTACTCTGGTGGGTTCATTTACTAGTTGCTCCATACATAATGAAGCAATAAAATCCATCCAGTTCCCTTTTATTTGATTATTGAGAACTTGGTCTCTATTTATATTGCCTAGAATGTAAAATTCTTTCTCTTCTTTTGAAATTTTATCTTCTTGAAGTTCAAAATATTTACACCAATCAGTATGTGATGATGGGGGTCTGTACACAAAACCTACTAAGTAGGGATTACTGGTAGCTTTTTCTGGAGTGATCTATTGCCAAATGGATTCAATTTCCTGTATTTCTAGGTTTAACTGTCTTTTAGAAATAGTGCCAGGTTTGTTTGAGAAATTGATATACAATAAATCTTCACCCAGGTTTTCTGTCAACATTATTTCAGAGTCCAAATAAATGGATATTATTATTTGGAGAGGTTAACAGTAACTTCACTTGATCAATCTTTCCACAAAAACCCTGAATATTTGAATGACCGATGTGTAAAAACCCTTACTAGAAACTCCTAAATTCATGAGATTAACAATTAATTAATTAATTAATTAATTAATGGTAGTCTCTCGAGTCGAGGAAGACAAGTTGTGCGATCTCATTCAACGGTGGACGCACATGTGGCTCCTGAGTCCAAATTCCGATGCACACAGGCAGTTGCAGGTGGGGCATGGGACACCGGTGGTTGGTGGTATTTGTGATACAGTTCTGTGACGTCTGTCCCAAGTTGCAGCAAGACGCTGGCGGCGGTCATCCTCAAAGGTGGAACAGGCTTTTCTGGTCAGCGCTCGCCAATGGCTTCTGTCTAAGGCAGCGAGCTCGAGCTGGCGGGGTTGGAGGTCTGTCCATTTGATGTTCATCTTGAGGTTGTCTTTGTACCTCTTATGAGGGCAGCCTTGGTTTCAGTTTCCCTGGGCTAGCTCACCATAGAACAACTGCTTTGGGATTCTGCTTTGATCCATGTGGATGACATGGCCAGTCCAATGAAGCTGGGCCTGGATTAGTTTGGCTTCGATGCTTGTTGTGTTGGCTCTGTCAAAGACTTCCTGGTTGGTGATTCGGTCCTGCCACTTGATCCGCATAATGGATCTCAGGGAGCACTGGTGGAATTGTTCCAACTGACTGATATGTCTTCGGTAGAGTGTCCACGTTTCACAGCCATACAAGAGATACGTGAGGACAACTGCATTGTACACTTTCATCTTTGTTGACAGGCATATGTCCTTGTGCTGCAAAACCTTGGTTCAAAGTCGTCCGAGTGCTTGACTGGCTTTTTGGATCCTCGCAGTGATTTCTTTGTCCAGGGAGCCATCACTAGATATTGTGCTGCCAAGGTATTTGAAACTGTCCGCATTCTTCAACTGCGTGTCACCAATGGTGATACAGGGTTGTGAGGGGACATTGTTTGGGGCAGGCTGGAAGAGGACTTCTGTCTTTCCTAGGCTGAGAAAGGCACTCGAGGAGACATTAAAAGTATTAAAACTATGTTCACAACATCATTACTTGTAAAACTCTGATCATATGAAGACACAGATTCATGCATATTTGAAAAAATAACATGATTTTTTTTTAAGAGTTAAATTTGACTGGGAATCGGTATCTTCCAAAACAAGATTCCTTTTTAACCACAGATAATTTTGTTAAACTCTAGAAGAGCTTATTGGATGGTCTATTATCCATCTGTCCCAGTGAGAATAGGTTTGTTATTGCTGCTCATAAACTATTTGGAGGATTGCCATAAAACTTTATACACACATGCATCCCATGGTCTAATATTATTAGATGGTCCTAAATGAAAATGGTGCTGCTTTGAAATCCATTATGGGTGCAAAAGACAGTTTTTATGCACACATTTAATCATCTGCCTTGTTTAAAATCTCATTTAAAAAAATTCAGAAGTCTAGTCAAAAGGTCAATATTTTTAGATACCTATATTAATAGAAAGCATAAGAATATTAATCACTTGACAAGAGAAGTCACTGGCAGTTGTAGACATAGAAGTGTATACAACCAAACACCAAATTTATACCTGCATTTTTCACAGTCGAAGGTCATTTCTGACAACGTAATGCTAACGCTGCAAAAACAAGCCCTTTTTCTCTGTGGTAGTTCTGCAAAACATTTTGTACTAAACAGATTGATGCACTTGAAAATAGTTGACATGCAAGTTGTTTTTGAGATAATCTACTTACCCTGAACCCAGATGTATACTGCTTTGGGCAGCCTGATCTATTTTCTAGCCAACTATGGTTATTTCTCTGTCTACATACTATAAAGTAACAATGGGGGGTGTACATGATTCACATCAGTTTCAAGAACAGCACAAGCTCGAAACATCTAGTTCACAAATACAGTCATATATTTAATTAGTAAACAATAACAGTTGAAAAAGTCACATCATAGCCTTAAGAAATTTGATGAGCCAATTTATGAAACTATCCCCTGCCACATATAGCTGTCACAGTAGCCATTTTGAAAATCTTGATATCACTCCTTTTCCTGAATAAATGGTCATATCATCAGCCTGAAGTTTTCACTTTTATGTGTAGCTGGCCCTAAATACAAATGGTGCCAATCTGATGTCCAATATGGCTGCCCCAAAAACACACTGGAAAATATTGTTATTGCTAACTCACCTGAACAAAAAAGCAATATTGCCACGGACTTTACACCAGAAGATGTTGAGTTGATTCTCAATAAAACTGGTACTGCTCACACATTCTGTATAATGACTGCACAGTGCTGATCATGAGAATGTTGATATTCCTTCTTTGGAGGAAGGAATGGTCATATTGACATAGGTTTATTACTGAAAGACTTGTAATGTCTAGTTGGTCCTAAATAAAAATAATGGTGCTGGTCAGAAACCCAGTAAACCTACAACAGTAGCCATCTTCAAATTCTTGTTATTGCTGCTCCTTATGATGTTTAGTTGATCATAAATTAAAATAGTGCCACTCGACCATCCAATATGTATGCCACTGGCCATCTTGAAAATCTTGTTATTTCTACTCCTTCTAAATGTATGGTCATATTAACATTTGGTTTGTACTAAAAGACTTCATGTGATATCTGTCTTGCTGCTCTGACTCCAGTCTCATTTATATGGCTAACAGTCAGCAGCCATCTTGAAAATCTTGTTATTGCTACTCCACTTGAATGTAAAGTTATATTGATATGAGGTTTTCATGTCAAGAATTCATAAGATGTCTGGTTGGTCCTAATTAAATATGTTGCCAATCTGATGTCCAGTATGGCCATCACAATTGCCATCTTGAAAATCTTGTTATCTCTACTTCATCTGAATGTGTTATCTCTACTTCATCTGAAAGACTTCTTTGTTGAGTTGGTCTTGATGAAAATGTTGCGACAGTGGCCAACTTGAAAATCTAGCTATTGCTACACTTTCATAACAAAAGTAATATTACCATCAGGTTTTCACCAGAAGATTTCTTCTGATGTCTAATTGGTCCTAAATGAAGTTAATGATGCTTGCCTGTCCAACATGGTCACCACAGTGGCCATGTTGAAAATTTAGTTATTGCTACACCTTTTGAAACAAAGAGTAATATTGCCATGTACTTTTTCCTAGAAGACATCTTATTATGTTTAGTTGGTCCTAAATGAAAATGTGCTGATTTGATGTCCAGTATTGCTGATACAGTGGCATCTTTTGCCAGTAGAGTCTTGTTCACTTCAAAAGGACTCTTGTTATAGTACTTTGTATAATAAAATAGAATTTGGATTGAAGGACTTTCTATAATAAAATAGAATTTTGTGTGAAGGACTTTCTATAATAAAATGAAATTTGGTACAAGGGACTTTCTATAATAAAATGGAATTTGGTATGATGGATTTTCTATAACAAGATGCAATTCAGTATGAAGAACTTTCTATAATAAAATCGAATTTGGTCTGAAGGACTTTCTATAATAAAATCGAATTTGGTCTGAAGGACTTTTTATAATAAAATGGAATTTGGTATGAATGACTTTATAATAAAAATGGAATTTGGTATGAAGGACTTTCTTTAATAAAATGCAATTTGTTATGAAGGATTTTCTTTAATAAAATGCAATTCAGTATGAAGAACTTTCTATATTAAAATGGAATTTGGTATGAAGGACTTTCTATAATAAAATACAATTTGGTATGAAGTACTTTCTATAATAAAATGGAATTTGGTATGAAGGACTTTCTATAATAAAATGGATTTGGTGTGAAGGACTTTCTATAATAAAATGCAATTTGGTATGAAGGACTTTCTATAATAAAATGGAATTTGGTATGAAGTACTATCTATAACAGAATGCAATTTGTTATGAAGGATTTTCTTTAATAAAATGCAATTCAGTATCAAGAACTTTCTATATTAAAATGGAATTTAGTATGAAGGACTTTCTGTAATAAAATACAATTTGGTATGAAGTACTTTCTATAATAAAATGGAATTTGGTATGAAGGACTTTCTATAATAAAATGGATTTGGTGTGAAGGACGTTCTATTTTAAAATGCAATTTGGTGTGAAGGACTTTTTATAATAAAATGGAATTTGGTATGAAGTACTTTCTATAATAAAATGGAATTTGGTATGAAGCACTTTCTATAATAAAATGGATTTTAGTATGAAGGACAATCTGATAAAATGGAATTTGGTATGAAGGACTATCTATAATAAAATGGAATTTGGTATGGACTTTCTATAATAAAATGGAATTTGGTATAAAGGACTTTCTGTATAAAGTGCAATTTGGTATGAAGGACTTTCTATAAGAAAATGCAGTTCGGTATGAAGGACTTTCTATAATAAAATGCAATTTGATATGAAGGACTTTCTGTAATAAAATGCAATTCAGTATGAAGGACTTTCTATAATAAAATTTGCTATGAAGGACTTTCTATAATAAAATAAAATTTGGTATGAAGGATTTTTTTATAATAAAATGGAATTTGGTGTGAAGGACTTTCTGTAATAAAATGGAATTTGGTATGAAGGACTTTCTATAATAAAATAGAATTTGATCTGAGGGACTTTCTATAATAAAATGGAATTTGGTCTGAGGGACTTTCTATAATAAAATGGAATTTGGTCTGAAAGATTTTCTATAATAAAATGAAATTTAATATGAAGGACTTTCTAGAATGAAATGGACTTTGGTATGAAGGACTTTCTAAATAAAATGGAATTTAGTATTAAAGACTTTCTAGAATAAAATAGAATTTGGTATGAAGGACTTTCTATATTAAAATAGAATTAGATCTGAGGGACTTTCAATAATAAAATGGAATTTGGTCTGAGGGACTTTCTATAATAAAAATGGAATTTGGTCTGAAAGATTTTCTATAATAAAATGAAATTTAATATGAAGGACTTTCTAGAATGAAGTGGACTTTGGTATGAAGGACTTTCTAAAATAAAATGGAATTTGGTATGAAGGACTTTCTTGAATAAAATAGAATTTGGTATGAAGAACTTTCTATAACAAAATGGAATTTGGTATGAAGGACTTTCTGTAATAGAATGGAATATTGTTTGATGATTTAGATTAAGTAGACCAAGATCAGGTTTGATTTTCAACTTTTCCAGCAAAATTTTAGTGTTATGACTCCCTTGTTGACATTGAACTTTGCCATTCATTTACATCATATTGACTTGGGTAATTGTGACTTGAGTGCACATTTCAAGATTTTTTTGAAAAAATGTGATGCCAGTGCTGTACCTTTGGAGGGGGCACGATCTTGGTAATATTGCTGGCTGTCCAGTCACATCACAACACATCATGCCGCTAGCGAGTTATATTCTGTTCACTAATTTTTGACAGATTTCATGCATTTAAACCAAATTTTGTGTGATAATGAAAATCTAAGTCAAGTTATATTTTCACCATTTTCGAATAAAATTTAACGGAGTTACACCTCTGTCTGATCAAATTATTATAAGATACATCTCTCTCTCTCTCTCTCTCTCTCTCTCTCTCTCTCTCTCTCTCTCTCAGTGACACTTTGAAGTCAGTTTATTACCTAAAACAAAACAAAAAATTTCTGTTCACATAAATATAAATATTAATCAAACTGCATGTGGTATGTTTATTATCAGAAGATCATATCTGTCTGACTTAAATACAGTGTTCCCTATTTTCATTTTTTTTCCCTTCATATACTAATATTCTGTTTCCAGCTTAATGCTCAGTTAATGACAGTAGGATAATTGAGTTTTATAGTTCATATCGGTGCTATCCTCTCTTTATGTCCAGTTGATTAATGATCCAATAAAATCATATCCATGTTGGAATGTACCAGATATCATTTTTCCTTATCATGCAGTACCTTTTCTCATCTTTTTTTAATGGAAGGCTTTATCAATTTTCCTCTGGAAGAGCTTTTGATACTTTTGTCTGAATGATCTAACTTTGGATATAATTTATTTGCTTATATTGAAGTAGGAACATGAGAAAAATATAAAATTTAATTGTATCAAATTGAATAGTATTTTCAAAAGCTATCTTTTAACCTTGATTTTGAATTATAATCATTCTTTTGAACAGAGATTCTATAGTGAGAATGGTGTGTAATTTAGTCCATAAATAACGCTACTCGCTATTTTAACGAAAGAAACTAATTCTGAAGATCTGGAAGTTCATTATCACAAATTGTCAACCTTGTATTATTTCATGCTAGTCCTTGTCCATTTTGCCATGTTTGAAATAAATGACATCTCAAAGGCTTCTTTTCATTTGACACTGTCAATTTGATATTCCAATTTGTTGTTGCTTTCCCCCGCTCAATGTCAGATGGTAATATTGTATACCCCACAGCTTTATTCTGTCTGTACTAATTATCAGTGTTGAAGGTAAGTAAGCGTCTCTTTAAAACTGTGAATGCCAGCTTGAATCTCAATTGAATCTAAAAAGAAAAGAGAAAAATGAAATTCACTTTACCCACAGGTATTTAGGTAGTGGGGGTTTATTTACAAACTATACAATGGAACGTGATTCACTGTTAAGCTGTGAATTTAGTTGAGGTCAAAAGGCTCAAAGGATCACTAACTTTATTTATTGATAAGCATGCTTGAACGAACTTCTTTTCCTCAGTTTGCATACTAAAGAATTTTAGCCTTGTCAATCACTGTGGGCTTTCAATCCAACAAGTCAATGGAAAAACTAAGGACCCAGATTGTTGAGGAAGAAGAATGGTAATGTCTTTATGTTGTTTTATGAGATAATCTCTTGCTTGATACATTTGTTTTCATTGGTTAACCTTATTTATGATATAATCTTCTGCCTTGATTTATCAGTAAGCTTGTAGGTTGACATGTCTTCTGTTTATTATGCAAGAAAGAGGGTCAAGTAGCACTTATCCAACAGGTATCTTTATTAATGCACAGTGATTTCGCTTGGCCCCAAATTGATTTTAAGCAAACTTACGATTTTCTATATCATATATTTAGAAAGGTTTGTAAAATTAGTGAATACTGTGGAGTTGTTGAAGAAAAAGGTTACAACATTTAGAGTGTTTGTGTGTGTGTGATTTGGAATTTTAATGTAACTTTACAAATTTGTCAGTCATATCGCTACAATGTCTGCAGTGAGGCAGTTTATAGTGATGTTTAGCACAGGGGCATCATGCCGTAGACATGTAGCATGATGTCCCACCCAGTCACATTATCCTGACACCAGGCAGACCTGTCCTAACACTACCCTCTTAATGCTGAGCACCTAGCAAGGCAGCTGTTAGTATTTTTTTTTAATAAGTCTTTGGTATGACTCGGCCGGGTTTCGAAAACTGTGACCTCATGTATACAAAGAAGACACTCTGACCACTAGGCTACCAGAGTGGTTTTAGATTATATTGTTGTCAAGAAATTCTTGAATTTTTGTGCTTGAAATATTTATAAACATTATGCACGACTGTTTGAATTACACAACAAAAGTACATTTATACAGAGAGCTAGGATAAGCCATAGATCTCATTCTATGCAGTATTAACTAACCCATAATATATGTATGTATAATTGATATTTATCCTGATGTAAGTTTATATGTACAGTTAGTTAACAAATAGCATTCTAATTGTTTCTTTTTCTCTTTTTTTTCTTTCTCTATTGTCTGTCTGTTTAGCTACCAGCCTATATTAGCCAACCTATTTTCAGCCGACTTGTACAAATATTGAACTAAAGCCACAATAAAAGACCAACTTTAAAAAAATTGACATTAATATATCCCTTTCTACAACAGATCACTGTGTAAACCATTATCCATCTCAGAAATTCAGGTTAATTTATCACTTTGCCTTATAATCACGTGTATCACCTTGATAGAACTGGAGGATTAATGTAAGGTTGATTCAGCTTTGTAATTAAAATCAATTATGTAAATTGTCTGTATCATGCAAACTTCAGGGATTTTTCACTCAGTGGTGACAAAGGAAATATGAAACATTGTGTGAAGGGATACTTTTCATTTACTGAATTTGATAAGAATTAAAATTACGAACAGTAAAGCCTGGTGTTGATCAGCTTTGAGGTACTCCTTTGCAATATAGTTAGTTGGTTAGAGAAACCAATCACCATTTAATTCTTAAGCACCTGTTGTCTTGTTGAGATGAGGTTTGTAAATATCACATGTGCTAATGAGGGAACAGATGTCAGCAAACTACTTTATTTATCGTTATTTATGCCTTTGCCAAATTTATAAGGGACAGAAGAAAGAGGGGTGGATTAATATCAGTGTACAGGGCCACAGTCAGTGAACATATATGCTAAGTATTTTCCTGTTAAGATAATACTGTGAAAAGATGAAATTCCTTTGAAGGGAAATAATTAGGGTCAATAGATATGCATATTTATGCCCAGTAAATACTGCCAGGAGTGAAAGACCTATCTGAAATTTCTTGACATTTGATTGGCACGATATAATCATCTGTCAAAGATATATCTTTATGACACTACTAGTAATAACTGAGAGCAGCGATAAATCATTTTACTATGATTGATATATTAATGTTTTTGTGTGTGTGTGTGTGTGTATTTTTAAAAATAATTACAGATGACATTTATTTCAGTAATTTGACATTTCTAATTCAGTGATAATATAAATAATGTTTTAGCAATTGCCTCACACATCGTCTTATTATTTAGCCAATTTGCTTGTATGAGGTTTGTCTGCTGTACCTTATTAAATCTGCTAGATATATAGTAATGATCAACATGCATGAGTACAGAAGTGTAATATTTCTTGTGTGTATCAGGAAGCTGTAAGATGAAGCTTTAATTTTAGTATTTAGCAACTATCTTCTGCGATTATAGAAATTATAATACAGTATCATGTGCTAGGGGTTACTTTACATGTATGTGAGAATCATAAAGCACAAGTTGCATGGATATAATATTACTTTCTGATTTCATTATTTTGCTAACTCTAAGGCCATACAGAATTACATATTAGATTCTTGTTCCTGTTGTCATCTTTTTAAACATCCTCTGGTTTTATAATTGCCTAGAACATTTTATTTTAAGTAATATTGAAAACAGGGAGTGAGCTTGCAGTTTAAAAGGTTAAGTTTATGAAAAAAATAGTCTGTTTCATTGAATGGTACTGTATTCAGAATCAAATGTACATAAATTTTTATGAAGTTTTCAGTTATTTCAGCTGTAACTTTTGTGTGCTTAAACTATTCACGATTTGTTTCCAGATATTATCATAAACTTTTCAGCTATTTAATTTAATTTAATTACCATTCTTTTGGTTCTTCAACTATTTTTGACATGTTCCAGATTTCTGTCAAGAGCTATTCATGAGTTTTTTAAGAACTATTTAAATTCATTTTAGTGGATTAACTGTTCCTAACATGTTCATGAACTCATTCAAGAACAGTTCTTGAACTCTTATGGTGTATTATTGTTTTTTTGAATTGTACTTCATTTGTTTTTAAAGTTATTCATGAACTGTTTAAGAACTGTAGTTCATGAACAGACACAAAAAATGATTTTAAGAATGTTTCATGTTCAGTTCAAGAATAATTCATAAAGTTCATGAACTGTTTATAATTTCAAAAACTCAGTTTTGCAGGGGTATAATGTTTGATCTTTTTTTCAATGGAATGCTATATTTTTTAACATTATTTGGGAGTTAATGTAAGAGTTCATACTTTTGTTTGTGTATGATTCATGTAAGTTCAGTACAAGTTGATAATCTGATACAACTTCCTCCAGGGTGCAGGCCAGATAGCGATTTTAAAGCCACACTGTATGATGTAAACGTAATGAGATAAAACAGGTCACAGGTTGTGCATAGCTGCTTTAGATTCATAAAATATCAGATTATGAGGATCTTATAATGTATGTTACTTTTCAAACTAAATTTTTGAAAGAAGATAAATAATTTCTATTTTTAGCAAGCCTACCATTTATAAGTTTCACGACTTTCTATAAATGGATCAACATTTCACATAAAAGTTGTGTAATAAAATGGGTTTTAGGTACATGTCATGGTCAATATGCCTTTATCTTATTGGATGTAAAAACATTATTTGTATCCCCATGAGAACATATACATGTATATACAGCATCCCCTCATTACTAAGGCCCTTAAGTGTAGCACTGTTCCTGTTATAAGGTAGATCTGGTCATGAATCTCATTTCATTAAGTGGTAGTAGAATTATATGTATCATAAACTTCATTATAAGATAGTCTCACTTTAAAGCGGTATGCGCTATTGGCACACACAGCATTGCAAAACAGTAAAACCTGTCTTGAGAGACCACTACTATTAGAGACCACCTGTCCTTGTTCTCCCTGCACAGACTTTTTTGATTATACAATATTGTTACCTGTCATGGGAGACCACCTGTCTTGAGTGACCATTATCTTTTGTCAGAAGGGGTGGCCTTTCAAGACAAGTTTTGTTGTTGTTGTTGTTGTTGTTCTGGGGTTTAACGCCATTTTCAGCACAAGATAGGCCATATATGGCGGCCAGTATAACTGGTGGAGGAAGAACCCTGGAAAACCCAGGAAAGAACCACCGACCCACGAGAAGCTACTGGCAGGCTCTCCCACGTACCCACGCTAGCCGAGCCTTGGACTCGAACATACGCAGACAGAGGTGAGATAGCAGTGATCCGGAACGGTGAGCGCTTTAGACCACTCGGCCACTCGGGGCCCCACAAGTTTTGTTGTAATGAACCATTTTAGTGTGGAACTCTAAGAAACTAGTCCTTCTTTGACACAACTTCCTGCACAGACTAATACAGAGATGCCAACCATTCCAATTTTGACAGAAACTTTCCTTAGTTATTTTCTAATAAAACTGGCATTTTATTATATAAAAGAAATTGAATATTTTGTCAATAACTACAAGATGAAAAGAAAATTGTTTTTTTATTTCACGAAATAATTGAAGGGTTGCAGGTTTGATGCTTGTACAATCCATCTTGTGTCAGCTGCCTCTGTTTGTCCATGGAAAGGCATTTAGCTCACATTTCCTCAGCATGATATCGCCAATAATGTGTGTGTGTGTGTGTGTGTGTGTGTGTGTGTGTGTGATTAGGATTTTTAATTTAGCTTTAAATTTTTCAGTCATATCACAGTAAAATTGGATAATAGTAAGAAAAATGTTAAGTCAGTTATATTGCCATCTGGGGATGAACCAAAATAAAATGTGATATAATACTTACAGGAAAAGTATTTTAGATTTTTTACATATTAACTTTTCTTTTCCCAACCCCATGTAATTTTAGGGACAAAATGGTTTGGGGTGGGATACCAATTGTTTAGTTTTCAAAGGACCAGGTAGACAATGACATTGATCCTTCAGCGGAATCTTTCCCAGAGCTATGAATTTAAGCATGACTGTGACAACCACAGAAATTCACTTCAATGAAAATAAATGAATTGACAATATTCAGTTATGTTTGTAGACATTTGAATGCAGCTGCCAAGTGGATTTTAAGATGCTCGCCTTTACAGCTCACTCCCACATCTCACCTTGGTCATGGATCCCATTTCATTATGTGGTTCCCAAAATTATATGTATTATCAGTGCAGACGGACTGAAAAATTGAACTTAACCATTTTGGAGATATGAGCTTGCCCCAGACTATGACAAAATATCACAGTGAAAGTTGAGTTGAGGTAAAATGAAATATGAGACATTTATTTTACAAATAAATAATTTATATTTTCTTGTTATCATTTGCCAGTAGTTAAAGTCATCCAAAAAGACATAGATAGCTATATAGTTGAGACAATAAATAAAGGGTTAGAATGCATAAAGGCAGACATATAGAGATTGACAGGTAGATGGATGGATAGGTAGATAAAGGTTTTGTAATTTATTCATACAACTGAATGATTTGAGAGCACTAAATTTTATAGTTATTTAACAATTTTCATCTGATCACCTTGACATTAGCAACATGCATCAAAACAATCTTTGACATGCCAATTTCAAAATGATCTGAGAACACTAATTTTTATCAATTAATTATTTGCCTGACATTATGTATTGGTCTCCATTTATTATTAAATAATTGATAGATGAACACTGCAGCTTACAGATGTTAAATTCTTGTTACATTAATCATACTTTTTAGGAAATCTGGTGGTTGAATGTCTTTTTTTACCAAACACAACTGTTAAAATATCTTAGAAGAATAGATTATTAACACTTATCACCTCGACATGATGGAATTAATGACATGCATTGAAACAATCTTTTTCTACCAAAATTTCTTGGAGTCTGCAAGCTCAGCACATTTCAGAACCTTACTCACAAACTGCCTTTGGCTAGGTTAAATGTGGTACACTTAAATGCTAAAATAAACGTGCCGATATACATACTGTGGCAAGATCATAGAGTAAGAAACTTGCAGAACATAAGGCATTATGAACTGGACACATTTTCTCTCTCTCTCTCTCTCTCTCTCTCTCTCTCTCTCTTTGACTTCCATGGACTACATTGTAATGAGGGAATGCTGTACATTGCACAGATGTAATACAAAAGATACTGGAATTCTGTAGTTAGTATTATATTTATGACATAATGCGATAAGAATAATCAAAATCTTGAGTATATGCACGTTTTTCATAATCCTGAATCACTGGTCACCAGCTCATAAAGGATTATGTACTTGAGTCATACATTACTTTTGTTAATATAATTGTATATGTTGTGTTCACCTGCACAGTGTGATCAGTGACCACTGTTAATGGTACCAGATGCATTCTGATTTCAGGTTAAATATAAATCTGCACATTTCAGATTTAATTTTATCTTGAAAGTTGAGGTCAAGTGTTTTATTTGATTTGTAAATGTAAAAAAAAAACAACCAAAAGCATTATATCTTTGTTTTCATCTTTATACATGTATATTTATAATTTTAGAACTGCTTATGCTTTCTCTTGGCAATTTGACCGCTCCGGTGGCCTAGTAGTTAAAGCATCTGCCTCGGATGCAGGAGGTTGCAGGTTCGATCCCCAGCCGAGTCGTATCAAAGACTACAAAAATGGTACTGACAGCTGCCTCGCTTGGTGCTCAGCATTAAGAGGTTAGTGTTAGGACTCAGGTCAGCCTGGTGTCAGGATAATGTGACTGGGTTGGACATCATGCTACATGTCTGCAGCATGATGCCCCAATGCTAGACATCACTATAAACTGTCACACTGCAGACATCAAAGCGCTTTGACCAAAGAATTTTTAAAGCTACATTAAAAATCCAAATCACACACACATGCACTCTTGGCAATTCGATTTTACTCTTCTTCCATCTTTCATATTTTGGTCTGCCTGAGTTACCTGAGTTAGCTATAAGTTACCCTTTTTATAAAGGCCTGGCCAGTCCTGATGCAAGGAGATTAGTACACAATGCTTTGAGTACATAGTAGAAGAACTTTAAAACTCAAACTGCTGTGGGGTAAAATAATTTTAGTTGGAGTGTTTCTTTATTTCAACATTTTTTTAGGTGGCAGACAAGATAATCTTTCACAGCCAGATGCATTAGTTAATTTGAGAGACAAAAAGTACTTGACTGATGTTTCAGTTACCTTATATTCATGCTTATAAGTTGAGTCCACCTGCAAGCAACATAGACCCTAATATATCATCGCATAATGTGTCAGTAGATCAGGGTTATTGTTGATTGTTCCACTAATAATTGTTAACAAATGGCATAGACCCAGATATGTCTACATATTATGAACCATTAGATTTTGGTTTGTGTAATTTACAGTTGGATTTGACAATATAAGTGAGTGCATACATTTTCAAAGTTTTATTTTACAGTGGAATAAAGATATTAATGGATACAAAATACGTTACACATATTTTATAAGAAAAAAACCTAAATTTGTACAGTTTTTTCTTAATGTTTCCACCTACTTGTATCAAATAATCATAATTAGCTAGCATTAATATTGTGGTTTTTAATTTGTGAAGTAATAGAATCCTGTTATCAGCAAGGTAAACCTAATCATCAAAAGAACACAACAAAATGCTATCTCAAATAAATCTCATATGTAAGGATATGTTACGTTAGAAATTATGATGTTCTTTTGTCAAGAACTTTTCTTAAAAGTTGGCAGCATAGAACAGTATGGACAAAAAAGTGGGATTTTATAAAGTTTTGTTATAGTTGTTGTATCATATCTCTTCTCTAGTTGTAGTGTTGCTACATGTATTGGTATAAAGCAACTTTATACAACATTACTTTTGGAAGCAAGAAATCCTATGTCCTTGTAACAAAAAATGAATACATCTTGTAAGTCAATGATAATGCATACACACACACACACTATATATATATATATATATATATATATATATATATATATATATATATATATATATATATATATATATAATGCCTTTATATTTTATCTTGTAGTACTTATGTTTACATTACTTGGTAGGGTATTATTTATCTTAAAGTATTCTTGCAATTTTTACATTTTTAGAACTCTACTTTTGTAAAGCAAGGTGTAATCCCAGTTAAAAATTGGTACCTATATCCAAAGCAATGAGGAAGGTGTTTATCTCTGGATCCCATATTGTATGTTTGGATACAGAATGATATAAAAAAAAGTAAAGAAAGATGAGAGGAGAAATCTTGCAGATATGAACTCATGTCACATATAACAGAAGTAGCATTCCCTAATTCACATGTACGATCATATTATACAGCTGTCCCTCATTATAACAGGGTGGTCAGGGTCCACCAGCTTCATTATACTGAAAACTATGATATGGAACCATGATATATTGAGAACAGCATACTATACTATACTGTGATATAGCTGGTACTATCAAAACTTTGTTAAATAATGGTATTTTGAAAAGGTAATGAAGCTATAAGAGTTGGTTTCACAGTTTTATTTCAGTCCATGTTGCTATAGATTGGTATGATTTTGTTTAGGAGTACTTCATTATATAAGGAATTGCATTATAACATGGTGCATTATTATATATTTTAGATTTTGACTGTTTGAAATTTTGACCCCAAAAGTCATTGACACATTTCAAATCCTTGGGAAAGCATGTGTTTGTATGTATGTATGTATATATGTGGGTGGGTGGGTGGTGGGTTTGGTAGGTAGGTATGTATGTACATCTGTCTGTATGTATGTATGACTAGTCATTGTTTAAAAAAATAGTGAACATTAAAAAACATAATTCAGATTTGATATTTCTGTCAGCCTTTATTTAATAAATTCTTTAATTACACCAGCATAAATTATACTATTAAGATTCTTATATACATGTACCAGGAATTCATATATGATTATATTCATAAATTGTGTCACACACAACCTTCTCCTCCTCCCTACAAAAAAGGGAGCAAATTCTCATATTTTACATGAATGTCATGGTAAACCATTTTATTTAAATTGGATAATTATTTGTATGCCAAGCTTTTCAGATCATTTTTAAAGTAGGCAGGGTGCCCTTTGAATGTTCTTGTACCGTTAAAAGAATAACATGGGAAATATACGGCCTGTCATTGCTCAAAGTCATTATCTCATTTATATAGGGTATATCTTCTTTTATGCAAAGTATACTATCTAATGCTGGGCAGAGTGTATTGCATGGGTTGGTGGGGGGAGAGGATAAATATGTACCTAAGTTCATTACTGATAGATTGAAAAAAACTGGAAATGATCTTCATTCTTGCATGCTCAGACAACTGCACAAATGTTTATTAAAATGGTTCTTCTATTTTACACAGTATTTTTTATTATCCAAAAGTTCATCTACTTGATGGGCAGTTAGATTTTGTTTTATTACATATTACATACAGTATGTTTGCCATGTCAGTAAATTCAGTTAAATGAATTGGGTTTATATAAATGCCTACAGTGTTGAAATTTGTTTTGCACTGTGTTGCAATGAAATAATTTAAGGTATTTGAATGCCCAACTTTTCTATATTAAGTTTAATTTAAGAACTGACTTGTGTTCAGTAAATTGACTACCACATCCCTTATCACAGTAGCTTAAATCTGTTCTAACAAAATTAAAACAGATGAGATGCTGAAAATCTGAGTGTATTGAAGTGTCAGTTGGATTAGTTTAATTCCTTGAATTCCAGTAATGTATGATAACATGTGTGGTATTCCTTTGAAAGCTGTGTGGTGTACTTAAGTATGGTACCAAAGCAGGTTAATTGCATAAACACTCTGGACCTTAACACATGATGGAATGTTTGCCACAACAATGAATCTGGGTGGAACAATGATCAAAAAGTAGAAAGTCATTGCTAAGACGCTATAGTACAAATTTTGTAAGGAATGTAGAACTGACTTGCCATGTTGTATATATAGATTTTTGTCAAATGTTATTCAGCAATTTTCCTACACTTTATGCTATTAAACATTTGACCTGTCATCCAGTTTCTTGAGCCTTTGGGAACACAGACAAAAATGTCACCTGGTTAAAGTTTATAATGAAATGTATCACTCCATTTTGTTGGATAATTCATGTCTTACTAATGTAGAATAAACTGCATAAAGAACCATAACAGCTGATGAAAGTAAAGATGGACAGAAGAAGAATATTACTCTATCCTTAACGTCTAAATTTTTATTTTACAAAAATCAGTGCAGGTTTAATTCAAAAAGCAGTTATACAGTAATAATGCATTTATCACTTTATTTTACCTGGCACCTTTGCACTACCTGTCAGATTTGACCTTTGGTGACATTTCATGATATGTGAAAGGTATGAGCCAGACCCATTCTCCTTCAAGAGATCTATAATATATACACTTGTGATAAAGACTAGAAAACTTTGATTTTAGCATAATCGACCATCATGCATGCCTGTTGTGTCAAAAAGACAGCTTTGAAAGGTAATTAAGTATCGAACATGAATCTTATATGCTTGCTATTGGGTGTGACTATATTGGGGGGGGGGAGAGTTTCCAAACACTTATATGTTTTCTATTGGGTGTGGCTGTATTGAGAGAGAGAGAGAGAGGGAGGGAGGGAGAGAGAGTGAGAGAGAGAATGAATCTAAAGAGTAGAGAGTTTCAAACTATTTTTGATGTTATGATGCATTTATAAAGATTTACTTTACCTGCAGAAATTTACTCAAATATATAAATTAGGCACAAAGTGTGGATATTATGTTGAATTATGGTAATATTCTGATAATGATATTGATAAAGAGTATTGAAAATGTTGTTTGAAATAAACAATAAAATGAGCATTTTACAGTCATCTCATTAAAAACCTTTTGCTGGTGAAATGTGCATGTTATGATTTTACTGCCAGTAGCTATCGTTCCTGAAAGTCCTGTTTTTGATTTAGGTTGTTTTGTTGTTTTTTGGAGATTTTTTAACCTAATTTCCAGCCCTGCCACTTTTTCAAAATCACGTGGTAAATACTTTCCATAACTGGATTTTATTGATATTCTCAATGAAATATCTGTTCTAGGTCTTTTAAGATAAGCAACAGATAGGTCTAGTTTAACTCTCAATAAAGATGTATCATTTAGCTGGTGAAAGGAAAGTATATGGGCTTTAATTAATATTCTGAAATTAGAATTATGTTTTACATAGGATGAGTACCTGTTATAATCAGGGGATGTTTTACAAAGATGACCTTCTTTGACCTAATTAAACTGTGTTACAAAAGTCATATTAAAATTTTAACTTAATTGTCTGTACATGTATTTGCAAACCAAGGCAAAAGGTGAACTGGTATCACTCACCTGGTTTACATAACTTGACAGTTGACCAGCAAGTTTATTGAGGTCTTTAAAAATGCAGATCTATCCAAATGATATCCCAAATTTAATATCACGTTGATTTACCAATTTTACTATAATCTGATAAAAAAAATTATTTCCAGAGATACAACCATAATTAGTATGCATTGTGTCTTGCTTGTAATTGAGCTCATCCAAGATATTGATGATAATAAACCTATTTGCCCAGATTTAGTGAGATTGGATGAGAAATATAGTCCCAAGATCTCAAGCAGTAACAAGCTCTGACAATCTGAGCAAGATTATTTCATTAATATGTGCACATTTTAGTCAATTATTTTGTAGCAACTGTCCAAGGCCTTGATGATATAGCCGTTTTGGCCACCTTGGGACAAATGTGATTAAACTTGATCTTCAGATGGGTAGCAAACTTGGCTAATTTCATAAAGCAGTACCTCATATTAATATGCCTCAACCTTGCACTTTATTAAAGTCATCAAATGCCTTGATATAAGATTATTTCACGAGTTTGTTGAGAAATATAAGTGTTGATAAGTTCAGTCAGTTAGATGTAATTCCTGTCATTACTATGTGTGATTTCACTCGTAATCATTCTCATTTGAGAACTTGATGGTATTCAAATATACAAATTTTAATCAAAATCATATCAGCAAATTGGTTTCTAGAATGGTAAGGAACTCTCAGGATACATTGATGATGTAAGCCATATTTCCAAATTTGATAAAAATTGGGTCAGAAAAAGTCGCTCAAGTATTGACAGACTTGGTCAATCAGATGCAAGATCAGCTTCATTAATAGGCATGGCTCTGTGTCCTTCTCATTAGCAAATGTATTTGTGAGATTTTGATGAAGCCACTATTCAAAGTTGAATCAAAAATGGATCAGAAACATTGTCCAAGAGCGGTAACAAACCCAGCCAACCAGATGCAAGATAACCTCTTTAACATATGTGAATCTTGCTCATTATCGTACCCATATTCGAAGTTTGATCAGATTAGAAATATGACCTCTAGAGTGGTGACATAGATTATTGACAGAAAGACATAGGTACATACCATAAGCTCACTTGGCCTTTCTGCCAGGTGAGGTAATTGTTCTGTTATGGCTTGAAAAGGAGAGGCTGTTACATAGTTGGATAGTTTCCAAACTATAACAAAAAAAAAAACAACCAAAATAATTATCCTAGGTATGGCATTTTAACAGACTTGCTAGTTATTAATAAATGTCTCTATTATTTGATTTTAATAGATCTTGATTACATCCAGTGTTTATGTCACCCAAAACTAATCAGCTTGTCAGAATAATGAATATGTTTTGTTATTTTTTGATTATACAGGTAAAGAAAAGTATTTACCATCACTGATGTATATATGTTTTATATACTGGGAGATACTGCAAAAGTAGCAATTTAATGTAAATATTGTCACATTGTTACCAACTCTATGGGAAATGAGTTTAAGTATAGCATAACCATGATAATATGGTCTTTATGAACTTTAGCTAGAAAGCAAAAATTGGTAGATGTAATTAAAGTTCACCTAAAATACACAAACCTCTTTATGTAATGTAATGGTAGTACCTGTGCATTCCACAATGTTTGTAATGGGATACATAAGTTACACCCATGACATGACACTTGTCTGGCTTTTTTATTTTGTGTATGGGTTTTTTTATAGGAAGGGGGAGGAGAGGTGCAGAACAAGAGCTTGATAATGGATTATGCAAGAACTTTGAATCTGGAGTAATAATATTTAGTATATGTTTGCATTTCTGTAACATTTCATTATACTACATACATACATAAATACATACATACATACATATATATGTATATATTCCCCTTTTTATAAGACAAATGCCACTAGGTATACAAAGATAATAATAAATAAGCAAAGTTTAATGTAGCATTCGATGAGATACTAGTATTGTAAGTCACAGAAATACCTTTAAGACATGTTTACAAATGTATGACCCAGTTGCGCAGATGTACAGTCAGATCCACCCTCAAATAAGTCACTAGCAGATATGTGTTGGTTTCAAGCTTTTGATTATTTATAAGGTAAACATTCCTCTGAGTGGCACATCATGCAGTGATTGATCGGGATCTATACTTTCAGATGTCTGTTATGCATAAGCAAATAAGGGTTAAGTACAGTCTAGACATAGACATGCATCTAAGAGTGGCACATTATGCAATTGCAGATCAGGATATGGCCCTTGACACTTTGAAAAACTTAAGCAAAGAAGGGTAGGTTGTTGTTGTGGGGTTTAATGCCATTTTTCAGCACACGAAGGCTATGCATGGCGGCCAGTATTAATGGTGGAGGAAGAACCCTGGAAAGCCCCAGGAAGAACCACTGACCCACAAGAAGCTACTGGCAAGCTTTCTCACATACCCACATTAGACAAATCCTAGATTCGAACTGATGCAGACAGAGGTGAGATGGCAGTGATCCGTAACGGAGAGCACTTTAGACCACTTGGCCACTCGGGGCCCCAAGGGTATGTGTAAATATTGACATGCATCTGAGAAACATGCTGTGCTACTCTCATTCTAGAAGTTTATGCATTAGTGGTATAAAACTACACCTGCCAAAGGAATGTTTTATGATAATTCAAGATGACTAATAAAGATCTTGAAAAGTCATTTCCCTATATGAAACTAGATTTTATTGTTGAATTTAAAAGTGTATAAATATGTGTAAACAACTTCTGTTGGGACTTTAAAATGGTATCAGGATCCTAGTTTTAGATCTGCATTCTGTTTATTGTAATCAAGTGTCTACTGGTATGAGCGCAATTACAATGAAATTGATCCAAAAAATTGATCTTGACATTTAATATGACATTGTAAGTAGATACCATATCTCTCCTGTGATAATCCCAGGATCTTGACCAACATAGTCAATGTTTCCGAAGTTGTGATTTTGTGGGTTTATTGTTTTAAAGCACAGCAACACAAGTAATGCTGAGGCAGTTTGAGTAAAGTATGTGCCTTGCCCAGGGACACAACACAATAGCTTGTCCTTTCTGATGCCCAGGGACATACCACAGAAGTTTGTCCCTTGTGATGCTCAGGGACACACCAGGATAGTTTGTCTCTTTTGATGCCCTGGGACATACTAATGCAGCTTGTTCATTGTGATGCCTAGGGACACACCACAATAGCTTGTCTCTTCTGATGCCCAGACGGACACACCACAATAGCATGTCCCTTTTGATGCCCAGGGACACACCATGATAGCTTGTCCCATATGATGCCCAGGGACACACCACAGTCATTTGTCCCTTTTGATGCCCTGGAACACACCATGGTAGCTTATCCCTTGTGATGCCCCTGGACACACCACGGTAGCTTGTGCCCTGTGTTGCTGAGTAGCCTGGTTCTTAGTCCATCATTTCAGAAAATTTAGCTGGACTTTTTCTCCTTATTATATACTGACACAGACTCATTGTCTAAAGCAAACTAATTTTTTGGAAATACTTAGATGGAGCGATACTGTTGGAGTGTAGAAAAGGGGGATTTTCATGAAAATTACAGAGAACTCAGTCACATGCTAAAACGTGCTTGACAAAGTAGCACCATTCAAAAACATTATGATACCTGTATGAAATTATTTGCACAAGAATAGTAACAGGAAGCGTTTTAGTGAGTTCATGCATGAAAAAATAAACTTGTGAATGTTTAGGCAGTGAAGAAATCATATCAGACAAGTTGTCCTGTGGTATGAATATAATTTAATACTAAATAAATGAAGTGTTACATTGTCCAGTATTAAAGATTGCATTACCTTCCTTGACTTGTATTTGATTTCACAGCTTGCAAAACAAATATTTTTTAAAAAAAACAAGACTATTTTTGGGTTAATATGTTAAGGAAAAATCATGCAGAGACATTATTATCCAGTGATTACTGTGTATACTCACCTATAAGTCAAATCCAACTGCAAACTGCTTGTACCCTGAGCTCAGCCATTGCATAGTGCACAAGCTGATCTGAGTCTCAACAGTTTGCTAGGGGTAATCAGTAGAACAATTAAGACAGACCTTGATCTGTTGGCACAGTGTCATTTGAAGCTGGATGGACTGGATTCTTAAGTGAGTATATACAGTGTTCTGTGTCCATCCAAAAAGTATTATCAAGAGCTTTGCCAAATTGACTATTTTTAATTTTGTTTAAAGCATGTTTAGTGTGATCAGATCATCACAGCACATTCTCAACAGAGTTACATAGTTCATACAACCTTTAATAGATACTTAAATTTGAGAGGTTCTCCTGAAAATTGATTCAGGTTTGAAAAGTTTTTTTTATCCCTGAACAGCTCATGAATTTATTAAAAATCTTCTTGCATTTATATCATGGAGTCCAATAATTAAACTGAATAAAATCTATAACTTTTTAAATTGAGAATTTTTATTGTTGACATATTGTCCAAAAATAATGAATAAATAAAATGGCATCAATTGTTTGGATCATATGATACACAATAACAATAGTTAAAGTAAAATGGAGAAGGTTTGATTTCCATAAAATTAAATACAACTTGAGAATTTTTTGAAGTCCTTAAAAACTCATTGAAAAATGGAAGACACATCGACTTAGGGATTAAGGAATCATGGATTTCAACATATAATCTAGGTCAAACATATAATCTAGGCCACAAGTAAAGCCCTATGTGTTATAGTGCTTTTTTGTTTGTTTTTGATGATATCGGGAAGAGAGAGAATGATGAAAAATTAGTCCTCTAGTTTCAGTGTTCAGGAATAAAATTGAAAAAAGTATTCCTTCATTTCAAATTTTGCTTTTTCACTTATAAAGGAGAAATTAAAGCCACAAATAAAAACGAGCAGGGTGAAAGATTCCATTAGTAGATGAAGGGTGATGATTATAGGTGAGATAATTTTTAACATAATAGACATTTGATGTGTTTTGTGACCTGTTAAAATTAGAAAAAAATCAAAACAAATGGATATTTGACTCATGCAATGGAAGTATTTTATAATTCATTTAAACAGTTGTCCTTATGCAAGTTTTCCTTTTCTTTACCAATACATTGATGAAAGTGGCTGTATGTTTAGTGAACGTAGATTTAATTTGTTAAATTTTAAAAAGATGACTGTTTAGTTCATAGCCTTTCAGTAATCCAGCCAGCAGTAATCTCCAGTGTAGAGAGATCTTTGTTCTTATGATAAATTGTGACTTCCACATATATAGGAGGGGTAGTTGATGCCTGTGTCACCAACTGTCATAAGGGTAATGATTTTAATTATAAGTCATAAATCATACAGTATGAATGTATTGGAATAATAAGTGTGTTTTCAGGTGTGAATGACTGAAATAGTTTTAAAAGAAATCTTATGTTTGACCATTACTGATAAATCTATCCAGGACTGTTCTTGGGATTCTTTGTGACCAATTGGTCTTTCAGGCACTTGCCTTTACTGGTCACTCACACATCTCACCTCTATTCAAGGGTGTCTTAGCTGAACATGCTTGCCAGCAGGTTTCCATGGGTCAGCAGTTTATTCATGTAGTCTGCCCATCTTTTTCCTCCACCAAATTATACTGACTACCAAATATCATTTGTTGAAAATGGCATTAAACCCTACAAATCCAAACAAACCTCTCTCGTAAAACATATTGCACTTTCTCAGTATTCAATGGAATTGCTGCTTTAAATAAATTTTACAGTGATGACCCATAGAAAAAATACTGTAAAAGTATTGCTCTGGAAGAGCTAGGTGACCTACCTGTGATATACATGCTTTAGGAGAACTTGTACATCGGCCTGTATGGCCTGCCTGTATTGGAAAGGTAAAAGTCTATGTTGACAATAAGCTAAGCTAATACAAGCATGGATCTGTGTGGCCTTTATCACTTTAGAACAGTGAGGCTTTAGTTTTAATAGTTATGTGAGATTTTTCACAGATATTAAATATTCCAAATTTAGACAGGATTTAAAGCATACAGGAGCATATTTGGGGTAGGTGCAATTAAAACATTTTCAAGTGTTTGCTCAGCAATTCTGCTTAAACTTAATACCATCATTTATCTAGTTTTTGCAAAATTAGGTGATTTGTCAAGTTACATGTTTAAATGGGATTTATTGGATACAGCAGGGCATTTAGCTATATCCCTGGTATTAAACTCACCCTGGCAATCTTCATTTATCATTTGATGACAAGGAAGGGAATGCTATTTGTATTATGTATGACCTGTTATTTATCTGATGTGTGTATTATATTTTACATATTGTCATATTTGTCTATTAAATATGTTTTGTCATATTGCTAAAAATTGCTTACACTTAAAAAACTTAGAAAACACAGGGAACGCGAGTGGCCAAGTGGTCTAAAGCACTCGCCGTTATGGATCACTGCCATCTCACCTCTGTCTGTGTGGGTTCAAGTATTAGATTTGGCCAATGTGGGTATGTGAGAAAGCTTGCCAGTAGCTTCATGTGAGTCAGTGGTTCTTTCTGGGGTTTTCCTGGGTTCTTCCTCCACCATTAATACTGGCCACCATGTATAGCCTATTGTGTGCTGAAAAATGGTGTTAAACCCTACAACAACAACAACACAATGTACACACATCTGCTAAACGCTGTGCATTTGACATGTGCACACATAAACCATGCTTAGAGCATTTGACATGCAGACATATACACCAGACTTGTACATACATATGTGCACACATATACATTAAGTTCTGTGCATACACACCTGCACAAACATACACCAAGTTCTGCTCATACACACATGCACATATATGTGCATATACGTTAATCTCTGGGCATTTTAAAGATTTAGATGCTCTCTTGCGGTTTCAAGATTAGAAATTTGTCTGATTTAACATTTGGGGTCTTTGAAGCAGAAATGGATATAATTTTATATCAAGAAGGAATTTGCTTTCTTGGCTGTAGGAATCTTTGTTATTAAACTGTATACACCACTCCCTCACTATAGGGTCTTCCTGTCATAATGTGGACAATGGATCCTATTTTATTATGTAGGAGTGTATGTGTGATTTGGATTTTTAATGTAGCTTTTAAACAAATTCAGTCATATCGCTATGATGTCTGCAGTGTGGTAGTTTATAGTAATGTCTAGCACTGGGACATCATGCTGCAGACATGTAGCATGATGTCCCACCCAGTCACATTATCCTGACACCAGTCCGTCCAGTCCTAATACTAACCTCTTAATGCTGAGCGCCAAGTGAGGCAGCTTTTAGTACCATTTTTGTAAGTCTTTGCTATGAATTGATCGGGGATCGAACCCTCGACCTCTTGCAACCAAGTTTGATGCTCTAACCACTAGGCCACTGGAGCAGTATTATGTAGGAGTAAAATTATAAGTATGATGTACTTCATAACTGGGCATTCATACTATAACGCAGTAATACTCTATGGCACACATTAATGGACATAACAGGGCACTCGCACTACGAGGCAGTAATACTCTATGGCATTCATGGATGGACTTCACAAGGCACTCACACTATGAGGCAGTAATACTCCATGGCATTCATGGATGGACTTCACAGGGTACTCACACTACAAGGCAGTAATACTCTATGGCACTCATGGATGGACTTCACAGGGCACTCACACTACAAGGCAGTAATACTCTGTGGCACTCATGGATGGACTTCACAGGGCACTCACACTACGAGGCAGTAATACTCTGTGGCACTCATGGATGAACAGCGTTATTATGAGAGAGTGCTGGATAGCATATTTTGGCTCAAATTGAAGAACACTTGACTCTTCTCAAACAAAAGTAAAATTTATTTTTTTTTGCTTATAAGAATGGGAATCAAACCTTAATACATGCATTACAGAAATTCCAAACTGTTCACATGTACATAAATGTATAATAACTCTCATTTTAATTGTAATGGATTAAGATTTTAAAATATTACATAGAACATTGAGGCAGATAAATTAGTGTAATATGAGAGCAGATGTTTTATTTGTGTAGTGAATACAGATTCTATATAAATTACAAACTTTTCTGCACTCTTAACTTTTTGTATTAAGAATATTCAACATTACAGCAAAATTAAAGCAAGTGTTTGTAACACCGACCTTACCACTTCTGGAACCTGGAAGAATATGTGTCTCTTAAAGGCATGGCTGAATGACTTGAAATAGAGCTTGTGGAAAAATTTAAATAAACCTGGAAGGTGTTATTATATACGAATAATGATATTATCAAGAACAAAAAATATTATTACAAATAAGAGGTATAGAGAACGTAATCATTTGTTTTTCGATATTATTGGATTTGTAATTTAAGGTCTCAGGTTTGCTGCCCACCAAGGCCAGCCTTGGTCATCTGCCTTGGTTTGCCTTTAGGTAAATACTTAGTTCCCATTTCCTTGGTGTGAAAATGTGTCGAAAGTACTTATAAACCAATCAAGCTCTAACAAAATTCAGTCACCATTTCACAGTTCCATGTGGGTTACCTCTAATTTAATATTTAATGTGAATTTGTATTCATGCTGTTAGTAATAGATTTTTTAATGGTTTATTTCAGATACTGAAAAATGAATTTTCATTGTATTTTAATAGCTGATGTCATTCAGAATGGCATTGTAAATTATTTTGTAAATATCTGGACTTGAAAAAAAAGAAGTGTAAATACATGTACGTTTAATTGAGGAGAGACCTGTGTAAAGTCCAACTATGATGATCATGTAACAGTGATTCTCATGTTGACCGAAGTACATCTGTATCTATAAATCTGTTGATGCAGTGACACTTGACGATTTAAGCAACGAGTGGTTCATGGTCAAAGATAATGTAAAGATGGAAAAGTAATGATATGAAACACAGAAATAAGTAAAAGAATGTCAGTGTACATTTTTGTCCCTTCGTACCAATCTGGTTACCCTAGTGGCAATGGGATAAATAACCTCAACCGGCATTATATAAGCTAGCCCACTAGGTCTTACTTGTAGCTGACTAGTTCATTAGAATGTGATTTTGGAAAGCTCCTGCATGTGAGATACCAAGTCTGCAAATATTGATGGTAATTCAAAGAACTTATTGTACATGGGATGAAGCTGAACTTGAAACAATTTATTGATGCTGACTTTACCTGGAACTTAATTACTCCTGTGGTTTGCCCTAGTTTGGCTATATGCTAGGGTCAGGTAAAATGTCTGCTGGTATGTCCACTAGATTGTTCACTATTTTGTACAACATGGTCAACTGGGCCTTGATTACATATCTACTGGCATATACATAAAGTCCAACTGTGAAATGCACAGACCCAGATCTGCTGTTTCTGGAGTAATCAGTACAGCATTAGGTAAGGTGGTATTTACTATCACTCCCATGGATAACGTTAAAATGTGGGACTACCACTGTTCTAATCCCTTATTACAATAATCATGGTATCCTGACATCATGGGACCTTCTTAATTTTATTACAGTTGCAACACGTTTGAATACAGTCCAATTTAGGGATATGGTTTACACTAGTTTTATGACTATGGTAGGTCCTTATCTTTGTATAAGCACTTGATATCCTAAAATATGTGACAGATAATATTGACTAGATAGTAACTCATCTTAAATTACTGGGTGTTGATTGTATAAATGCTAATAGGCTCTTTAGACATATCTTCCCATGTCATTTTCTGTCAAGGAATTTAATGAGTTACTGGTATTACACTATTATATGTATATGTTTAGGCTAAAAGAATTGGAATTTAAACTGACACCCAGATATAGTACATGTAATAAAGAAATGAATATGTTAAATCAATGATTTTTTAAAAATTGGTTATCAAGCAAGAGAAGCAGTAAGACATTTGGGAAAATGTATTATTGGTAATAATTATACCCTCAGAATTTTTATTTTTCATTATCCATAATGAGTAACTTGTTATTATGTTTTGTCTTTAGGTACCAAAGAAAATAATAATATTTGTATTCCCCACCACAGTATTGGTAGTTCATATACTTTAACCTTGTTTTCCCATCAGAATTTGGTTAAACCTTGTGTTTTACCTTCAGGGGCTTTGGTGGACCATCCATGTTCCTTTAACACATTTCTGATCTGCTTATAATTATTTGTGGAATATGAAAAATACTGTATTAAAGGTTTACAATATAATAGGTCTTATTCTAGTACAGAGCGTACCATAGACCTTAACACTATTACAGAGAGTTCAGTAGATGTAACACTACAGTATTACAGAGAGTACAACAGATATTAATACTATTACAGAGAGTACAGAAGATATTAATACTATTACAGAGTACAGTAGATGCAACACTATTACAGAGAGTACAGTAGATGTAACACTATTACAAGAGTACAGCAGATGTTAACACTGTTACAGAGAGTACATTAGAGCTTACACTATTACAGAGTACAGTAGATGCAACACTATTACAGAGTACAGTAGATGTAACACTATTACAAGAGTACAGTAGATGTAACACTATTACAAGAGTACAGCAGATATTAACACTATTACAGAGAGTACAGAAGATATTAATACTATTACAGAGTACAGTAGATGCAACACTATTACAGAGTACAGTAGATGTAACACTATTACAGAGAGTACAGTAGATGTAACACTAATACAAGAGTACAGCAGATATTAACACTGTTACAGATAGTACATTAGAGCTTACACTGTTACAGAGAGTACAGTAGATGTAACACTGTTACAGAGAGTACATTAGATCTTACACTATTACAGAGAGTACAGTAGATATTAACACTATTACAGATAGTACAGTAGATGTAACACTACAGTGTTACAGAGAGTACATTAGATCTTACACTATTACAGAGAGTACAGTAGATATTAACACTATTACAGATAGTACAGTAGATGTAACACTACAGTGTTACAGAGAGTACATTAGATCTTACACTATTACAGAGAGTACAGTATATATTAACACTATTACAGATAGTACAGTAGATGTAACACTACAGTGTTACAGAGAGTACATTAGATCTTACACTATTACAGAGAGTACAGTAGATCTTAACACTATTACAGATAGTACAGTAGATGTAACACTACACTATTACAGAGAGTACATTAGATCTTACATTAGTACAAGGATTACTATAGAACTTAACCTATTAGAATACATTAGTTCTTAACTCGTACAGAGTACAGTTAAGGTCTTGCACTATTACAGAGAGAACAGTAGATCTAAAACTGTTACTAGGAGTAAGTTAGATCTTGTACTGTTATAAAGTTAGTATATCTTAAACTATTACAGAGAATACAGTAGATTTTAAATTATCTAGGGTTACATGAATTATGACTCCTGTATGGTCAATTTATTTATATCTAAATTGTTCTTTCTCAAAGTGCACAATTAAGAGTTACATGGGCCATCAGATTTTCCTTATGGTCCTCAAACTTTTTGTATTACCATTGATTTTTGTTACAATTTGGAGATGAGTCTCAGCAGCCATCTTAAAATTGGCCATATCTACATGTGGTTTTCACTTTAAGGTTTCTTATGATGATTCAGTTAATCATAGATGAAAATGGTGCTGATGGGATATCCAATATGGCCACCTTGGCAGTGATATTGAAAATCTCATTATTGCTGCTTATGAATGGAACATAATATTGACATTCAAGGATTTTACCAGAAGACTTTAATGTCAGGCTGGTCAGAAATGGAAATTATGCCAATCTGACCTCCATTTATAATGGCCACAAAAAACCATCTTTAAAAATTTTATTATTATTACTGATTGCATGGTCTTGTCAGCAGTGGAGTTTCACCAGAAGACTTCTGATGATGTCTTGTTTGTCCTAAATTAAAAAGGTACAGATTGCACATCCACTGTGGCCAGTATTACAAACATAATATACAATCATATCTTGACTCCTGTAATGTTATTTGGGGAAACACTTATGATGTTAGAATATTTGCAAATAATTCAGTTTTCAAAAAAGAGCTTGCACACTCATCCTTGATAATGTAGAAAACAACCCATATGCGATAAAACATATTCAAATATTACCACATGTGAATGAATATTTTTGAGAAATTGTAAACTTTCATACATACTTTTAAATGTTATGCCCCCAATTATGACTCTGCTAAAAAAAAATACTCTCCATTTTTAAGATCAATTTTAGCTAACCATATCAAAACACAATGTAACTAGTTGGAGCATTTTATTATGAAATCTTATGTTTACTATGTTCTGATAAAAACAGTTTATTAATGGGGTTTTTCTTACTTTTCTAGTATGAAGTTATTTTCTGTTATTTTTGTTACATAGAAAGAATCATGAATGGTATGTGCCTTTCTTTATTGTTTGTGTAACCAAGAGCTCTGAATGTGAATATGTATATAATGGAGGGCCACAGGGATGATTAATTCCTTGCAGGTATATGTGTCACCCTCTTTAAAGTCGTCATTATTACATGTATTATTATTGACTTTGGAGTAGATTCAAAGATCATTGCTAGCATTTTTTAACTTCATTCAAGTTCTAAACATAGTGACTTGTATGTAACTCATGTAAAGTTTGACTTTGTATTTAGTTACATTCCAAAAAACTAATTGATTTTCAGCACTCTGACATTGATTTTCATTGTGTTGACTAAGGTTGGTTGTTGCTTTCTATATTATTGGTATGTGAGCAAGATAACACAGACAAGTATGAATGGATTTTTATCAACCCCTATTTGTTGACATGTATATTGAATACCCATTATGATATGAGTAAAACAACCATTTGGTTTTTGTTTGTTTTTCTTTCTTCCATAAAAAATAATTCATGATAGGTTTAAGCAAATTGAGCACATAGGTGTATTTTGAAATTGTATGAAACAAATCAAATGATTTTTTGTCTGTGATGTCAGGTTCAAGGTCAATGGTCATGATAGAGGATGTTATGCTGTACTTAAAGTCAACTTGAGAACATGTAAGAAAATAATTTTTTTCTTCAAATTTGGTATACTGGTACATATTTGAGTTCCTCAAGGATATCAGAGATGGTTTTAGTTCTCAGCAGAAAGAAACAGTAATCTTGCATTCATGGGAAATTCTTTCTGGCGTGTGGGGTATTATTTCATTCAAGGGACTCTTGTTTCTTTGAATTAGAACTATTGGGGATATGGTGTTATTTGGATGGAGGGGGTCTGATAATATTGTTCAGGCATCAATGGAATCTGGGAAAGATGTGATGTTTTCTCTACAATCTAAAGTTGATAAAAAAAATTTTATCTTGAATGTATTTTCTATAACGAACAATTCCAACATTTTGTATTTTGCTTGGATAAGGTTTTCTTTAAGAACATTTGCAATATGTACTTATTTTCTATACAACAAGTTTTTCTGTTTAAAATGATGATTTTTCATTTTTGAAATATTTCTTGTTGTACAAATGATGGTATAGTTTTACGTCTCACAGAGACGATGATATGACTTTTAGATTGTTACTAGCAGTTGTTTATATCGGATAATAAGCCACATTCTATATTTAGTTCAGTTGTCCTTTTAGCTTTGAAATCCCAATCTGGATTTGTAAGGGTTATAACTTAGAGTCTATAAATGAGAGTCAGACTGGTAACCTCCCTTGATATAATTTGACTAATTATTTTAATAGAAAATGTTCAAAGGTAATTGCCTAAATCGTCATCATTGGCGGCTCAGTCCTGAGAGATCATGTGAAAAGTGCCCTTGGAGTGTTGTCTGTCTTGGGTTTTGGAAATGTCTGCTGTGGCTGTGCAGGTCTATGCATGAGTGACAGTCCCTATTGCAGTTGGTACAGATGTACTGGGAAGTCTGAGTTGCTATAGTTGCTGCAGTGCTCTTCTTTCTCTCATGTTTCTCTGCTGCCAGCTGGCCTCTCCTCACATCAGCAACTGATATGTCCTTATGGACAGTGTGTCTCCATGTACCTTGGTCCTCGGCCTGCACATCCAAACCATTGGGTCAAATGTCGCATGCTTTCATGTCCCTCTTGCACACATCCTTGAAACGGGGTGAGGGATGGCCTGCTCTTCTGGTGCCAGTGTCCAGCTGTCCATATATGATGTCTTTTTTCAGCCTCCATCCTCCATGTATCGGACATGTCCCAGCCATTGATGGCGACATTTGCTCAGCAGGGAGTACATGCTGGGATACTTGCATGCTGCAGGATCTTGCTTTGTGTGTTATGGTCTTGCCAGCTGATTTTCAGGATGCGTTTTAGGCACCATATATAGATAGAGTTGAGCCAATGCTTTTGCCTCATATAGGTGCTTCAGGTCTTAATTCCATATGGGAGGGTGCTGAGAATGCTAGCTTGGTAGACTTGGATCTTGGTGTGCTCTGTCAGCATGTTGTGTTCCCACACCCTCTTTGTTAGTCGTGCCCTGTTAGTGTTGGCCTTTCCAAGCCTTCTGTTCAGCTCTACATCGAGTGAGAGTGTTGCTAATGGTTGACTCCAGGTAAGTAAAGTTCTTGACTGACACCGTCGATTTTGATGGAAGGGGCAGTGGTGGAATCTTGCACACTGATGTTTGTCTTGTTCAGACTGATAGTGAACCTGAACTGGTTCCAGGCATCAGCAAAATGTTCTCACAGTCTCTGGAGGGCATCCTTGGTGTGGGTCACAAGAGGTGCATCATCTGCAAAGAGCATCTGCCTAATGAGCACCAACCTCACTTTGGTCTTTGAGCGCAGTCCTGCCAGGTTGAACAGCTTCCCGTTGGACCTGGTGTGCAGCTATATGCCATCAGTAGATGAGTCAAAGGCATAGGAAAGGAGCAGGGAGAAGAAGAATTTTAAAAAAATGGGTTTGCGCCAGCACGCAGCCATGCTTCATGCTGCTGTTGATGGGGAATGAGTCTGAGGAGGATCCATCATAGAGGACTTTCCCTTCATATCGGCATAGAAAGGGATTATCATGCTGATGAGTTTTGGGGGCAACCAATCTTACTGAGAACATGTAGAGTTGCTGACCTTGCTCACTGCTATTCTCTTGGAGTTGTTGGAGGGAGAAGATCATGTCTGTTGTTGATCTGCCTGCTCTGAAGCTGCACTGATATTCCGTATCCACCAGCAGCTAAAACCTGTTGAGGATGATACGGACATACACTTTGCCAATGATGCTCTGGAGTGAGATCCCTCTGTAATTGTTACAGTCACTGCAGTCGCCCTTGTTTTTGTAAAGGGTCACAATGGTGGCATCATGAATGTCTTTTGGGATTGCTCCTTCCTCCAAGCAGAGGCCGAGTAGCTCATGCATTGGCTGAAGCAATGTCAGTTTCCCAGATTTTTATAGCTTCAGGTGGGTTGCTGTCGCTACCTGGTGCTTTGTTGTTTGGGAGGGAATTCATGACTTTGTTAAGCTCCTCTAAGTTGGGCACTTTGTCAAGCTCAACCATAGTGGGCAGTTTCTGTATGATGTTAAGGGCCATAACAATGACTGACATTTCTTGGAAGTATAGCACTGAGTAGTGCTCCACCCATCTGGCCAGCTGTTGCTCATGGTCTGTGATCTTCTCTCCCATCAGATTTCAGGGGGGCAACCCCTTTCACTGTAGGGCTTAGAACCTTCTTGATGCACTGTACGTAGCTTGGATGTTTCCAGACTCGCCATTGCGCTGGATTCCTTCACACAGTTGTTGCCAATACTCGTTGACACACTGTCTTAGTGATGCTTTGGGCACTTCTGTGGGCAGCAAGCCTCTGTTCATTGGGGCAATTTTTGTAAGTTGTGAATTCTTTTCATTTGTCCTTGGTTATTGGTTCCATTCTTGAAAGGTGAGCATTGAATCAGTCCTGACTGGACGAATCCTTACCAAACTTTATTGCCTAAATATATTCTCTATTTTAAGAAAGAGAAGAAATGATTTGCAGCTGTATTAATTAGTACATATAGGATACTGGTATATGTTTATGATCATACCAAAGAAACATGATTATCAGTATCTCACTAGTTATGTTCATTTCTTTGATTTTGTGTAATATTATATTACATGAATACAACAATCTAATCTGTATTCTCAGTACTTTGATTTTTCTGACAGTTTTACTTCACACAGACATTTGATTATAATGTTTATGTTATTGCACAGATTATAATGTTTATGTTATCAGCCAGGGATCAAACCTACAACTTCCAGCATCCGAGGCAAACGCTCTAGCCACTAGGCCACTAGAGCGGTTATAGGTGGATCAAGGGGATCAATATGTTTCCCAGCTGAAAAGTGCAACCATTTCTGGAGATGTGTCCAATATTGTTTCCTTGTAGATTATCTCATGAGTCCAGTTTGACACTGGCAGCTAACTGCGCCAGTGGCCTGATGGTTAGAGCATCTGCCTCTGATGCAGAAGGTTATGGGTTTGATCCTGGCTGAATCATACAAAAGACTTATAAAGATGTTACTAACAGCTGCCTCGCTTGGTGCTCAGCATTAAGAGGTTATCGTTAGTACTGGTTGACCTGGAGTCAGGATAATGTGACTGGGCGAGACATCTTGCTACATGTCTGCGGCATGATACCCCAGTGCTAGATATCACTATAAACTGCCATGCTGCAGACATCGTAGCGATATTACTGAATAATTGTTAAAGCTACGTTAAAAATCCAAATCACTCACACACACACTGGCAGCTTGTCCTGATATGCCCTGATGTCAACTTCGATCATTGAAGGTAATGTAAGTAAGGTTTTGAGTTGATTGTTATATTCATTTGACCAAATTCCTATGATCAATTTTCCATTATTATTATTAAGGCCCCCAGTATACCAAAGTATCCTGTATAACACAGTTTTGGTCATGAAATGATTGATGTGACTAAATTTTGTTTTATCACTGCTCCTTGCTTGAATTCACTCTCTTCAAGTGTTTGGGCTGATAAGAACCAATTCACATAACCTACATTTTTATGTCCCCACAACGATAAAAGTGGGCATATTGATTTGCATGTTCATCTGTAAAATTCATTCTAATGCTATTTTAGCATGATGATACTAAAGCTATTGGACTTCAAACCATGAATTATTACACAATCTATTATGGTCAAGAGTAGATGACTCAGTTAAATTTTCAGGCATTTCATAGCATTTTTCATTTTTGCTTTATTTAATGTTTGGATGTAAAATCATTTGACAAAAACTTGTTAGCAAAGACTACGTTACATGAGCTGAATAGGTACACAAGGCCAACACAAGAAAAAGAAACATTTGTGAACTGGACATTTTTATAAAAAAATTAAATATTGTTTTCACAATTTTTCAGAAGTTATGTGAGATAAACAAATGAAATTTGGTTTGCATGGTGGTATATGTAAATAGATGATTTGATTATATTTTCATGCAATTTTAGTATTGTTTCTATAGTTATCAATTTGTTTGGAACTTGGACCTCTTTTGGTCTGCATTGGAAGCTTAGGTGTTTTATAAGCACAAATTTATATTTGGATTTTACACAGACTTAAGTGCTAAAAGGCCTTGCTTGTAGAATTTTATATGTCTCACAATCTGTCTAATTTGTGCATGCCTTCATTATGAAGCACATTCAGTTTGTAAGGTCACATGAACCATATTTAATTGGTATTCATTGTAGTCTTAATGTAGATCATATGCAAGGAAACTGTTCTCTTATTTCAGACCTTTCTTTGAAAAGTAGGCTTTTGTATCCGCCTTTACGTTTGATTGGATTTACATTTAAAACATGTGTTAGTTCCATTTAGCATGTTATAGAGGATCCAAAATCTTTTTAGCTCACCTTTCCATAAGGTGAAATGTGCTTATGGTGATTTGGTCCTGGGTCTGTCATGAGTCATCCTTTTGTCCACATTTGCTATTTTTTTTTAAAAATAACATTGTACCAGTTTTACTGGAAACAGTACCCAGGAATGAAGTCATTCAAAATTTGTAGAAATGTTGCCTGTCTACTATCAATATCATTACCACTAATAAAAATAACACCTAAATAGCTTTAGAAATCCCACTTTAATAGCAGCAGTTACTTATCCTGTCGCTATTGTTTAGATAATATGCTTTCATACTGAAAAAACACTATGATGTGAATACATCCTCACACAGAGTGGAGAAAAGTCAGTATAACCTTTTGACCATTTGCACACCACTCTGTATGTCGCATATAACCTCTTTTTCTTTTTCACAGATACCACACTGTGCAGACATTTGCCATATCACAAATTATGCCTCAAGACAACTAAGATATCAACAAATTAGCAGTCTCCTTCTGCGGAGTTAGTAGTCTTAGTGTTACAGGTGTCCATTCATTCATCACCTTTAGAACTTAGTTCTTTGAAGGGCTTCCAATGCAAACTCATGTTCGAGTCTTTTATGGTGGACAGACTCTTACGTACACATAAGTCCATATTTTCTAAGGACAATAACAGGCCCTGCTTATATGTTGAGGGCATTGTTTCCTCCATCTTAATTTTCAAACACTATTCTTTACATTGGCCACACACTTGCATTGACATTGTTATTGTAGTCACATGTTGCTTTAATAAACAAACAACACAGGTGAAATATACTATTTTTCTGCTGAAAAAGTTACAGGAAATTTTCATTCTTTGTTTACTTAATGCATAAGGGGAGTTTCACAGCAACAACCTTGTTCTTAGTACATACACAGGGGTGTTGCGAGTTGTGCCCTCCATTTAGGGAGGTAGAACACCACAGTAACAGCAACCTAACTTGGCGCTCATCATTAAGAGGTTAGTATTAGGACTTGTCGGCCTGGTGTCAGGATAATCAGGATAATGTGACTGGGTGGGACATTATGCTACATGTCATCGGCATGATGCCCCAGTGCTAGACATCACTTTAAAATTGTCACACTGCAAACATCGTAGTGATATGACTGGAAAATTGTTAAAGCTACCCTAAAAATCTAAATCACACACACACACATTAATTTGATATATGCTGAGCTTTTCCAGCAGGATTTTGTGATTACAAGGTCAAAAGCCTTTGTAAGGTCAAGAAATTCTGTGCCGACAAGGTTGCCTTGATCTATTGCTGTTAACCAATCATCCACATTTCTACTTAGTGTAATCTGGCATGAATGTCCTTCACAGAAGCCTGATTGTTGTGAATGTAGCAAATTAAATGATTCCAGTTAGTTTCCAAATTCATTACAGACATGTCTTTCTAATATCTTTGAAAGTGATGATAAAACTGATATAGGTCCATAGCTACTCATATCAAAAATATCTCCCTTTTTATGTATTGGAGTTAATTTTTCCAGTATTAGCCTGTTTATAAAAATACCCAAGGAAATACTTGATTGAAGATTATACATAAGTGAAGGAGAAATCAATTGAGATGAGAGTTTTAGGAATTTAGCACTTATATTATCTAGACCTGTAGATGTTTTGACATGAAGTTGGTGTAATTCATTTAAAATGAATTCAAGACTTATTTTAGGGATTTTACTAAGTTTTGAAGAAATATGTTCATTTAATTCATCACTGGAGAATATTTGTAGGAGCTGTGAAATTAACATTTTTTTTTCTCATTTATATTCACAAAGTAATCATTTGGTGCATTTGCAATTTCAAGAAGTTCTTGCTTAATATCACCATTTTCATCACTAATACATGTAAATGGGAGGTTGACAGATTTGGCTTTCAAGACATTTAAGGATTTCCAGAGTTTTCTAGGATTCTTTGTTATAATACTATCTGATATTTCAGTGGAATAATACATAATTTCTTTGCCTTTTTGAATCATTGACTTGACTCTGTTTCCTGATAATCTATAATTGTCAGTATCTTTTAATTCATGAAATCTATCCATTGTCTTAATAGTACATGTATTCAGTATATCACCTGTAATCCAGTTTGGTTGATTTTGTTGATTGACTCTCATTAAATTAATAGGAGCATGAGTGCTAAGGGTTTCTCATCAGAAGGAATAATACAAGTTGATTCATTTATTCAACTGATCACTTTGTCCGTGTGTGGTAAACAATATGTAGGTGAGACTAAAAGGGAATTCCAAGTGAGAATAAAAGACTACTTGAGGGATGTGACTAAGCATTTTAATTTATCTGACCACAACATAGACTGTGTTAAATATCAGGTAATAGAATTATTAAATCTGATCCAGAGCTCTCCAGTAGCACTAATTTTAGGAAAGATAGAGAACTTTATTGGATGTACCAATTACATACTCTACAGATTTCAGGGATTAACATCTTTGGCTAAGTGGAAGTACAGGCATTTTTAACTCGACCATACCTCTTACTTCTTCAACATTCATTCACAGTTGAGGAACTATGACAAAGGTTTCAGCGAAAGCCACAATATCACTTGTCAGTGTTGAGGGTGGTCTGTTCATCTTTCAACATTGAGACCCCTTATTTCTTCTTCCAGCTACCGGGTACATTCACCAAAGTGGCCCATCAAACCTCCTCCTTTGGACGCCGATGCGGCCAAAGTGAGTGTTTCTACGTGAGTTTGGGCACACCTTGCCATCAAAACAATTGATGCCATGGAGCAGAAAACCCCGTTACTTGTAACCATAGCTTCTCATGCCAACCTATTCTCTGCTACTTCCTTTATTATATTGAGAGAGGCCTTCTTGAATCAAGCTGTATTACAAGATTACAACATATGCTGGAAGCTATGGCTGAGACATCTTGTCATGCGCTTTCTGCCACTATGGCTTTATGGGCAGAATTTCTGCACATCTGCCTTGATGCTGTATTGAACTCATCAAGGGTCTTACTTAACCACAGGAAAGACTTTCTAATGGCTCAGCACCTCTTTGGGGGCCTCATTCCTACTGTGGCTTCTCAAGATTTGCTAAAGCATCAGCATCAGTATTTCACCTTCACTCAGGTAGATTACCCTCGAACACCACATGCACAATTTTTCAAGCAGATGCAACCTATGTCTAATCCCCAAACTCCTGCTTGTTTTCCTCCTCACACGTCAGGTCCACAGTTCCCAGGTTGCCACAGATCCCATAAGAAGAAGTTCTCTAAGCCCTCTTCCTTTCCCACCAAAGGAAAGGTAGAGGACATCTCTAGCAAATTAACCCCTCTCCTGCCATACATCCTATCCTGAATGTCCCACTGGTTGCCTTAAGGCCTTTTTTCAGGGGTTTGGTCAAGTATCATGGATGATGGGTGGGTCCTCTCCATCATCAATGGGATTTAGTGACTCTGGTTTCAAAAACATCAACAACAACCTTAGAAATATAGTTTTATTGGGGTTAAGACTAATTTTAATTATGCAATAATTATGTAATACTTACCTGTTGCTATTGCCAAATACCCTCTTCCCACACCGCTTTGATGTCTTTGAAAAAGATGAAACATTATATCTACCCTCTGCACATGACCATACAACAAATAGTGGGGTCAAAAGGTCATACTGACTTTTCTCTACTCTGTGGGAGGATGCATTCACAGCAAACAGATGGTGTAATTTTGGCATTAAAATAGATCAGCTAAACAGGACGGGTAAGTATTGCATAAAAAAAAATAATTTTACTCCCCAGAAACTAGATTTTAACAGAATTAGACAAAATCTGACCCAAAAAAATCCTGCCATAATCTTTGAGGTTTATATAAGTCCACCATCCAATATGGCCACCATTACTAAAATTAAAAACCTTTTAAACAAATCTGCTTCTCTAACTACTCAACAGAATTTAAGCAAATTTCACAGAAATTATCACAGTAAGAGTGAGGCCTTTCATGGCTGTACATTAGCCAATCACACATGCAATATGCCACTATTACTATAAACAGAAAGACATTTAACAGCTTGTTCCAAGATATGATGGAAAGTATCCTAGCTTGAAAACTTTTTAATGTGTATAAATGATGGTCATCTCCAGTCCAATATGGCTGCTGTTACTATAAAAAGAAAACCTTTTGATGATGTCTCCAACACAAATCTACAACATTTTACCAGACTTGACAAAAAAGCATCGTTGAATGACAATTTTTTAAACTTTACAAATTAATAAGGATTGTCTGCTATCCAGTGTATCTACAATTAGTAAAATTAGAATTTTTTTAAATGACTTCTTGTTTTCATAACAGTTTTACTGACTTTACCAGATTTAGAGCAGAGCACATTGAAATGAAGGTCTTTCATATTTATACAAACGGTGCTGATGTACCATCCAATTGGACTGCAATTACAACAAGAAATAGAAACCTGAAATGATTTCATAAAAACTGCTAAACAGAATTTAACCAGTTTTGGAAGAAGACACCAGTAAGAAGGTCTCTCAGTTTTGAAAGAAAACACCAGTAAGAAGGTCTTTCAGTTTTGGAAGAAAACACCAGTAAGAAGGTGTCTCAGTTTTGGAAGAAAACACCAGTAAGAAGGTCTCTTAGTTTTGGAAGAAAACACCAGTAAGAAGGTCTTTCAGTTTTGGAAGAAAACACCCATAAGAAGGTCTCTCAGTTTTGGAAGAAAACACCAGTAAGAAGGTCTCTCAGTTTTGGAAGAAAACACCAGTAAGAAGGTCTTTCAGTTTTGGAAGAAAACACCAGTAAGAAGGTCTCTCAGTTTTGGAAGAAAACACCAGTAAGAAGGTCTTTCAGTTTTGGAAGAAAACACCAGTAAGGTCTTTCAGTTTTGGAAGAAAACACCAGTAAGAAGGTCTCTCAGTTTTGGAAGAAAACACCAGTAAGAAGGTCTTTCAGTTTTGGAAGAAAACACCAGTAAGAAGGTCTTTCAGTTTTGGAAGAAAACACTAGTATGAATATCTTTAGCAGCAGGGGGGGCGAATCCGACATTTTGTCCAATCGTTATTTTGCTTAATTAATACTTCTGCACTCAGCGGATCCGGTGTAGTCAGCGCCTGGTAAAAAAAAAACGACGACGGTCCATCCTACACGACGGTGACGTCATTTGGTTTAATTAATACCTTCTGCGCGCCGATCCCCAGCGTCGTCAGCGTCCGGTAAGCACATCGACGACCGCGTCGATGTCATCGCCCCCCCTGCTGCTAAGTGGTTATTTACAATGAAAATTATTTACAACTAACCGAATATTTGGTCAAGTCCGATACGATATCGTGTCCGAGGATCATGTAAATTTATCGTTACAAATCCATGTGGGGTCGACTGAGCATGACTAAAAAAGTTTCGAAAAACATTAAAGTCCATGTCACCGCCGCACCATGTCTGCCAAATATTTCGTAGCGTGTGTGTATCAACACCGTTGAATACAGCAAGAATATTACAGTTATCTCTGATTACTTTTGGAATCTGAGTGTATCGTTGAGTGACATATATCACGTCAGTGTTTTTATGCCTGCCTCTGGAAAATATCCTAGCTGGGTTTTTTTGATTGTCTAACATAACATCATCGTACACGACTAGATTGTTAACGTCGCCATCAATATCATCAATACCTGGTGCATCATTGATATCTGTAATAAACTCGATGACATTTTTTTTAGCGATCGCTGATGCATTCTCGTTGAAATCTTTCAACACCTCGTAGCATCGTTGATCATCTACGCTAGGAGCAACCAAATACAACTTATCCCACTTCATCCATCTCATTATTAAATTAAGTAACAATTGCGTCTTGCCGGACCCAGATGGTCCGATGATAATCATCCGGATCGAGTTTGGTAACGCTGCAACATGCTTAACTGGTTCTCTCGTTTTAGTCGCCGAAAAATCAATTATATTCATATCTCTATACATAAATTATGGATCTATATTGTGTGAAGTGTAGAGTACGTACTGGCACAAATGATATGACAACCGTTACAACAAGAAATAACAGATCGGCGCTTACGGGCAAGTGTGTACAATGCGGTACAAAGAAATTTAGATTTATTTCTGCTAGACCCGGGGATGCTTTAAAAAAAAGCGAGGAGGTGATATTGCAGCCAAGTTATCAAAACTTCCCGGAACACCGTGGGCAAAGTATCCAGGAGAAAAGCACCTCCCAGGATATAGCTACTGTGGCCCCGGAACACGATTAGATATCAGACTCGATGATCAAAATCAGCCCAAATCCGGTGAGTATCCAATAAATGCTATCGATAAGGCGTGTCATGCTCATGATGTTGCTTACAAAAGTAGCGATCTGCAACAGCGTCATATCGCGGATGTAAAATTAATCCACGCGTTAAATGCCATTCCTGATAAATCCCTCAAAGAAAAGTTGGCTTCATGGTTGGTAAAATCGGCTATGAAAGGTAAATTAATGATTGGAAGCGGAGCTTCTCGCGCTGGTAATTGAAAACGCTAGCGTTTATAATAACAACATGGAATCCATCTATTATTCTCCGAGAGGATACTGGAAGGGGAAGGCCGCAATTGGTAAACTCGCAAGCGCTGCAAAGGTAACAAAGGCCGTTGCGGTTAATTGGTTATCCAAACAGGCTATATGGCAAATTTATCTACCACCGCCTAAACAAATCAACTTTTCGTGCTTTGATGTCAGCGTACCTAATGAAGTTCATCAGGCTGATATACTATTTCTGCCGCATGACAACGGTTACAAATACGCGCTAACCGTAGTTGATGTTGCGAGTCGATACAAACAAGCGGAGCCGTTAAAAACAAAGTCAGCAACTGAAGTAGCCAATGCGTTTGAGCGGATTTATCGAAGGGGTCCTCTGCGCTGGCCAAATCTATTACAAGTTGATCCTGGTAGTGAATTTCGCGGTGCTGTTTTATCAACGCTGAAACATCATAGCGTCGCGATACGACGAGGTGATACTGCGCTACATCGTGATCAGGCAATTGTTGAACGATTCAATCGGACTCTTGCTGAACGGTTATTTGGATATCAATACGCGAAGGAATTCATCCAAGAAAAACGATCTCGTGAATGGGTCAAAAGGTTGCCAGGCGTAATTGCAGCGTTAAATAACGAGATTACCCGAGCAATCAACATGAAGCCCAGCGACGCGATTAAATACGAGTATATACCCGGAAGATCAAAAATAGATAGCGTTTCCAAGCCGATTCTCGTCGATGTTACCGTGAGATATCTGTATGAACCAGGAGAGCTTGAAGGCGGTAAAAAAAGAGCTACTGATCCTATTTGGAGTGTTACCACACATAACATATCAACGATAACACGATCAACTGGTAGACCACCGATCTATAGACTGGATTTAACTGCTCCTCAGCGCGGATTTACTCGCGAGCAACTACAAGTGATACCTGACGATACTCAATTACCCCCGCGTGGTCTTAACTAGCGCCGTTGCGTCTATTACACTCAAGACAAGTTAACCTCACATTGTTTTTGACATGACCGAGACTGTTATCGATCCTGTCCACGGTAAATTGGCGAGCGTCTTTATCCGAATAGCGCCAACTCATTATACAATTGCAACTCGCACAGTGATTATTCTGTTGTTGTCGTAACGCAATTATTAATTCGGCATCAATATCAAAACGCCGCTGTTTTTTTTTATCCTGTTGGCGGTAACCCGAGAGTTTTCTATCAATGACGCTTGCATCGATGGTGACTTTGTCGCCGGCTTCGTCGGTGGCTTCAATTCTTCGAAGCTGATTTATTCTCCGTACTCGGGACACTGCAAGATAGACTAGATTCGACCATTCGATGCGATTATCAACCATCCAAACAATTGTGTCCGTGATGGTTAGTCCCTGCGAGGAATGTATTGTTGTTGCGTATCCTAGCGTCCACGGGGATTTATCAGCACGTAGCGCGTCCTCGACGACGCCGATATCAACGAGCACGATATCATTCAGCACGAGAATTTGTTTTTCTGTCCGGCCTGGAATTTCAACTTCAATGTTCTGCCGCCGTGTGTCCGCGGGTCTATAACATAACGGCACTGGACGCGTTGGAAACTTTTCCTTATGCAACGCAAACAACCTCCGCTGAAGTGTGTCTCTGACTATCTTTCTGCTCGCTACAATCAAATCGTTTGGTCTCCATGTTTCCCAGAATTCATTTAACGGCGTTTCCGGAATCACCTCGCGAATTATTTCACATTGAACTCTATCCGGCTGTAATCTGATTAATTTCTTAACCTCGCGCAGTTGTTCATCAAGTGCTCGGTAATCAGTATCGGTTTCTTCATAATAGTCCACAAAACCCCTTAACCAATCATGTGGACCCTCGCCGACAAATGGTGGTGGTTGGCCATGATCTCCGCACATGATTACCGCTGTATTCGCGCGCAGCAACCACTCAAGAAACATTTGTAAAGTATCTAACGAAACAGTACATATTTCGTCCCAGATGATAACCTCAGGAATAAATTTTTCCCCCATTCGATCAGGAGTCCACTCACCGCCGCTGTATCGAAAAAAGCTGTGATAAGTAACGGCGTCAACATTTCGTTGTTTTATCTCTCGCGTTAGTCTATGGGTCGGTGTAAGCACGATTATACTTGCCCGCGTTCGAAATAATTCAATTGCCCGAGTCGTCTTTCCCGACCCGCCACAGCCGCTTAAATAAACTGTTTTGTGTCTACAAATTGGATCAGAACACGGTGGTGCATTAGACCATTCTGATAAATTATCACCGCGTAAGTAGTCGTTCTCAACGGTGACATCCGCTGACGGGGAATAATCGCGTCGTATTTCATTTTTAATTCTCCATGTACCCCAACTCTCGTCCAGACTAGTAAACCCGGCTACGTTTTCCTTATACGCTACGTCAACATAAAACGAATCAACGGCTACTCTAACCGCGGTATCGGGAAATTTATTTATCATCGAGAATAAATTTATGCAAGCATAACCCAGCATAGACGCCCTCAAATGCGGGTATGCTGGGCTGTCTCCATCGCTGTAGGTAACAACTGTACCCAACCTTGTTCCATTGGACAAGAAAGCTGTTTTGCAGTTCACGTATCTATTTTTTGCCACTGCGTCCTTGATTACGAAATCATATTCTGCGTCATCTATAATCAGCCGTGAGCAATATCGTTTGTAGTCGTGGTTTTTTCCACCTTGTGTGAACTTACCAATTATTCTTCTACCGAGATCTTTTGCCTCGCGGTTTCGTTGGTTAAATATCTTTTTGGACCATTCGATGATATATTCCTCGTTGGCATCAATGTTTTTTCTGGACTCGTCAATTATGCTATCTAGACGCTCCGGTTCTGGTAACCAGACTTCAGTCTGCGCCCGGTATGATATAATTGCGTCACTGACAATCAACGAAACTAGCATTTTACAATCAATCATATACCGTAGCAGCGCTATTGGCAACCACTTCTTTTCAGCCATGTGTCTACCGATCCAAATATAGCAACAGCGATGGAGTCCTGCCGCGAATTCAAATGATACTATGCGAGCGAATCCGGTTAAATCAAAATCAGGCAGTGGTCCATTAATAGCAACACGAGTCATTTCATGACTGGGGTGTCCAAATCGTTTGAAATACTCAGCGGCGGATCCATACCCGAGAAAACTCGCTGGATAACAGGCAACCATATCAACGGAAATCATAGCGTCGCGGTTGTATTCAGTGTTCCATAGTCCACCGTGATAGTATTCCAAACAACTGGATTGTACATCCGGCAGAAATTCCTTGCGCGTTGGTCTCCACGCATTTTTCCTTGCTGCAACATGAGCTACAACCGATGGAATCGTAAAACAATTTGTTAGCAGTTGTTCATCATGCTCCTCAAATTCCATGGCGGTTTTTTTCATCCTGTTGTGAAATGCTTCAGTGCGATATAATTCACCGTTTGGTCTTACAAACTGATCAAAGGTATCCGCATCGTTTTCAGCGCTGCGAAGTAACCACACTGATACAGGGTCGTTTTTACACAAGTAGGTAATAGCATCAAATAGTTTCCTCTCCGCGAGAAAACCATCCCGGGAGAATTCTTCGGGAATATACTTTACTGTTCTATCCCGTGGAAATATTGTGATCGCGGGCGTCCATGCGTGTTCGTTATGATCAATAATTTTGATTGGGGCCCCATTTGATTTATACTTTGATTAGTATAATACTTCACCGGTTATCGTTGTAACGGTTATTGGAAATCTCAGCGATGTTTCTAATCTCGCTATGTCGCTGATGGTTGCTCCACGCTCTTTTACGGTTAGTTCCCACTGGTTGATTTTGCTACGTCGTAAATCAGTCAATTTGTTTCCTCGACATGCATTTGTAAAATGCTCTATTACTCGTTCTGCTACACAATTTATCCCCGTTGACTGTTTCATCGGTTTCAGTTTTCCGATATCAGGTTTCTTATTTAACGGGTATATTCCATAAACAGCTGCTGTTTCAGGATACGCTCGTTCATAGTATGGTCTGTCAATTCCGGTTAACAACCCCGGCTTGGAGTCGCGGCTAACAGTGACTGTTTTCTTGTCGCTGAGAACTGGTTCAAATTTATCACGTATGATCCAATCGCCTGATTCCACCCGGACAATGAATTTTACTCTGAAGAAATACCTTTTACCGTCAAGTTGTGATATTATCGTTGCTGCGCGGTTATCGTTCATGGTAGCATCAACAACGCCATCAATTCGAAATGTTGACCAACTATGAGATGCACCATCACGCTTGAATTCATTAATACAATCGCGTATTTTATTCAACAGGGTTCTATCGTTTATTAACGCTTTTGGTGTGTCCTTGAGGACTCTATCGAGATTGAACTTAATATTTTTCCAGGGCTTAATTGCTGCTAATCTCTCGAACTCATCCATATAATTAAAACAAGTATTTAAATGAAAGAATATAGTATAATGAATAAATGCAAATGGTTGATGATTGGGTCGACAACCCCGTGCAATAAATCATGTAGAGGTGAATTCTGCGGGTATCATTTACAAAGCGTTCGTAATGGTTCTCTTGGCCCCCTCCCGTGCTTGGTTTGCCACGTCGGTGTAAGAGGAAAATCGCAGTTGTGTATTAATTGTGGCGGAAAGCGATACAGGGAACTAAAACGCTATTATGACAAGCGAATTAAAAACGCCGTCATTGACCCCACCGCCGACTTCGTCATCAAAACTCCCCAAGACTACGTTGAAAGATTTATAATTAAACCAAATAATAAATTAGACAAATAGTATTATTATACAAATGGACCAAGAATTTCAGCCGCATCCTGTGCTCGTCAATTACGAGGCATCTCGCGACGGCATTGTTAGAAATTGCAGACTGAAGAAGCCGGTTGGATGGAAAAATAATCAGGGGTATTTGATGTTTGGTGCCGGAAAGAAAAAATACTATGTTCATAGGGCGGTATTTGAGGTATTCAACGGATTAATCGAGAATGGACTTGTGATTGATCATATTAATAATAATAAGACTGATAATTCTCTTATAAACTTGCAAGCTATCTCGCAAAGTCAGAATGCCAAAAAAGGCCAAACTGGTAAATACCCAAAGAAAGCAAGGGGTGTCAAATCGTTTGATACAACAACGCACGAAGAAAAAACATTTCACTCCATGAATGCGGCAGGAAAATATTTCGACATTTGTATAACCTCAGTACGATTTGTTGCAGAAGGAATACAGAATTCAGCGATCTCAAAAAAGACTGGGCACAGAATTCGATTTTCATATATAACAGAAATTAGCGAGTGACGAAGTCACCGTGACAAGGCCACCGGCGCCTGTGGCGCTGACGAAGTCGCCATGACAGTGCGAACGCGTCTGTTCCGGAAGAAAACAAAGTATTCAGTGTTGTTGAACACCTCGGGATTGATACACGGGTTCATTTTTTTTTTATTTAAAAACAAGATGTTTTATAAGAATAATGAATATCGAAGACATCAATAATATATTAGCCGAGATTTCAAAATTAAAAAATCAAGGAATTGAATTATCTGATGGTCTCGACAGCGAAAAAATATTATCCGATTATGAGATTATTAACGAACAATCGAAACGGGGGCGTTTTACCCTGGCCCGCGAGTACTTTTTTATAAAACGATTGCAACATACGATTAATGAAAACTTGTACCACAATGACGCAAATGCATTCATTGGACTATTTACTGCCGTTGAAATAATACGAAAAAAACTTGGACGTGTTTATGAACGACGCCGGGAGATTTCTAGTAAGATCAAAAACATTAGAAGGATTATAGACGGAGCCTCCGATGACACACTGGGCGGGAAATTAGAAATTGCGGAGCAATTGCAATAATGGTAGGCGAATCACTTACTACTCGGCTAGCCAGAGAGCGGCTAGCAGCGCTTAAAAAGTTCATACCGTTACGAGACAGGATCCGAGAACAACTTCAAACGCGGCAACAAATGCAAACTGATTTTGCCGTTGGAAGCGAACAACTCTTTGCCCCGGTAACTAAAGCGACCAAAGATGTTACGGCGGCAACAGTACCCGTCCTCGATGCGCTTGAAAAGATAGCGGCAGAGACAAAACAAACAAAAAAGTCTTTAGAAACACTCCCTGCGAAAATAGCGGCTGCTACAACACGGAGGCCACCACCACTCGCTATAACGGAACCACAAGACCCTTCTGTTACAATGGCCGACGAAGAAGAATTAGGTGCTACTGCGAAAGAACCAGAAGAAGAAATACCAGAAGAAGAAATACCGGAAGAAGAACTAGGCGCCACCGCAAGAGAACCGGAAGAAAAAGAGGAGAATATACCCCGTGTTATACTCAAGAAGAGCACAATAGATCAAATTAGAGGCTTCAGTAGCAGGGAAGAATTAATTAATTTTGCTGCCAACAATTTTGCTAAGAGCATACGAGATAAGAAGCATATCAATAGCGGTTACGAGAAAAATATAAAGTCGTTAAAGGACTGGGCAAGAATAGTGTATTTAGCAAGTAAACATAAAGATGCATTACTACATCGTAGTAAATCCGATTACGACGCATTCCACAAGGAAGTTAAGAGTAGAACACCAAAAAAAGGAAAAGGATACCCTGTTGGTGAAGAATCCTACGGCGTTACCTGTCCTGGTAGTGTTCTCAGTGATATATCACGGCTAGAGGTACTAATTGGAGGAAAACGAGCCGGAAATAACTCTCCGGAAATAATCAATGAGGCCGCTGATATTTGCAAGCGGTTATTTGCAGGCGGTATCATGGACATTAATGCATATCGAACGCTCATAGACGAGTTAGTGGATGATTAAAAAAATTATAAAATTATAAAATTATCGTTTTTGTTAATTTTTAACCGTTTTTTGACTGTTTTTGGCCATTTTTTGACTGTTTTTGGCCATTTTTTGAGGGCAAAAACCCAAGGAAATCATTTAGAGAAAATCGATGTTTTTCTGAAAAATCGAGAATAAAACGACTATAGGCAACAAAAAACGACCAAAAATGACTAAAAATCAAGAAAAAACCAGAAAAAAACCAGATTTTTATCGAGGGCAAAAACCCAAGGAAATTTTGATAAAATTTATTCCGGTTTTTGATTCGGTTGGGGGGGGGGGGTAATCAATCACTGGTGATCACAATCACTAATTGAAAAACCGGTGTTTTTATAATAAAGATGATCATACACTACAACCACGATAAACCAGTACTCGTCTACGTGGTAAACTCGCGATTGCCTGTTTACCGCGCGTACTATGGAGATGGTCTCGGTAGCACCATTGCGGGGTTATTTACAAGAATGGCTCCAAAAGTAGCGCCGTTAGCCAAACAATTAGGAATGAAGGCTATTGATGTTATTCGTGATAAGGGAATTAGTGCTATTGGAGATGTTGCCGGAAAGGCGCTTTCAGCCGCGCGGGACAAACTAATGTCGTTGGTCAAATCCAAGAGATTTTCAAGAAAAAAACAGATGCCATCAACGACAGTGATGCCTGCGAATGTCAGTAAAGTAATAAATAACGCCGTGGAAGAAAAACTAGAGTCGTTGGCGGCGACTTCGCCATCAGCCGATGCGGCAACCAACGCGCTCATGAACGCGATAGCGGGGAGTGGTCTACGACGAAAACGACGTTGATGGATTTCAATTGAAAACATCAACATGATAAATAATAAAATGTTTGCGCGAACCGCTGACCCCGCGTTTGATATGGACGCCCCAGTGCGCAGGGATGATTCTGTCCGCGATTATCAATATTATTCTTATTATGCAGCGCAACCCGACCTACGATCGCGAATTGAACTTCAGGTCCAAGATACCAGTAAATATTTTTTGCCGTGTGAAGCGTTTATCGAAATTGAGGGAGAACTCGTGACAAATGCCGCCGATAATACACCATACGCAGATGACCATCGTGTTCGAGTTGGCTTCGTTAACAACGGTATCATGGCGTTATTTGAGAGCGCCAGATATCTTATTGACGGGCGAGAAATTGAATCAATAGAACGCGAGGTTGATGTTGCAACGACGATAATTGGGTTGGCGAGATACTCGGATGATTATACAAGATCGGCGGGCCCATCTATGATGTTTGCGAAGGACTCCACCGATAACGCTGACCATCTTCAGTACGTTAACGTGCTGGTGGAAAGAGATACCGCAACTGACCCACAGGCTGAAGCAGCCAATCCAGACCGCAGAGCAAGACCAGGCGCTAATTTCAATATTATAAAAAGTCTTAACGATAATTACAATATGGGATTCGCAACACGAGTAGGGATGTTGCAAAGACCACGCCGACAGTTTTCATGCGCGATTCCACTCCATCACATATTTGGATTCTGCAGAAATGTCAGGAAGGTTATCTATGGGGCCAAGCATACAATCGCGCTGACGCGAAGGGGCGATGATAACAATGCAATATGGCGTGCTGCTGGCGTCGCTGCCGGTAAAGTCGTTTTAACTAAAATGGCATTGTGGATGCCGGTGCTGACTCCATCAGTTACCACGGAAGCACGATTGTTATCATTTATGGAACAGGGAGGGAAATCGTTGTTGAGTTGGCTAGCGGTAACAACTGATACTAAAGAGGATAACGTCGCCGATACGTTTACATGGCACCTGGCATCAAAACAGGGTGTTTCAGCCCCGCGTCATATATTCATAGCGCTACAGAATAGGGAACAATTGGGCAGTCAAGAACGCAGCCATATGATATTTGATCAATTAGGAGTTAGGGATGTTTCGCTGAGAATAAACGGACAACAGGAACCATCCGAGGACATACAGCTTAATTACGGCGACAACCATATCGCACGTGTGTATCATCGATTGCTGTCATATATGGGCCGTGATCAAAACGTCGACACTGGTTTGCAAATATCACAACTTGATTTTAAAAACCTGTATCCGATTTATTATTTTTCGCTGGAACATCTTGATTTAACGAGACAATCCGTCGTTGATATACACTTCCGAGCTCGTATAGCCCCGGCTGGTGCCAATTATAGAGCGGTTGCTGTCATTCTCAGCGATAAATCAATGCTGCTAGAAGGCGTTGGTGGACGAATGAGAATCGTTGATGCGCCAGTGGAAAACATGTAATTGAAAGCACAAAACGCGTTTACAATAAATGTCGTATAGTGTCATCAGTGTAGAGTTGACTGATGGTCAAGTCAAGAAATTACGATCAAAGTCGGCTAAACAATGCGGGACCACAATAACGCTGAAGCCGTCACAGATGGCAGGTGGTAATCATAAGATATCGTTGACGGCGCGTCAAATAAAACATTTCAATAATGCGATGGAGAATAAAAAAGGTGTTCAAATAGATTTTTCAGCCGCAGCAATTAAAAACATGGAAAAGACCGGTGGGATATTTCCGCTGTTAGCTGCGATTCCAGCGTTGATTGCCGCGGCCGCACCAGCAGTGGCTAAGGCGGCTGCGTTAGGGGCCGTTGGTACCGCGGCGGGAATGGCATTAAAGAAGGCAACCGGGAAAGGCTACAAAAAAAAACGACCCGTGGCCGGAAAGGGTCTAAGACTACCGGGAACCCCGTATTCATGGTATTCGGGAAAAGGTCTGAGACTACCGGGAACCGTTTATTAACTCAAGAGTCTATGACTCCAATGTCTAATTTTGATTTAATAGACGCCGCAAACGCGTTAGCGATAAAAAACTTCAGAGGTGTTTTTATGAGGGATCAATTACCGGCGGCACCAAGGAATATTGAAACCGATATAATTAACCTCGATGGGTCCTCTGGAGCGGGAACTCATTGGGTTGCATACGCGATTGATCCGCGTGCGATCGTCTATTTTGATTCATACGGGTTAGCCCCGCCGAAAGAGTTCATGCGGTATATCCGGGCGTGTTCAGCCCGGGCGTGTTCAGCCCGGGTTTTTTATTCCACGCTGCCAACACAGCAATTAAGTGACCCACCGATATGTGGCCGTGAGGTATTGAACGTACTCGCGGCGATTTCATCATCGCGAAAACCACCTCATATGGTTGTAAACGATTAAACACTAGTGGGGTCGTAGAGGCCCGGCGGGTTAATTAGAAACGCTGTTTTTTTTTACAATAACGATGATTGATATTTGGGGACGACCGGTTTCGGCGCTGAAAAAGCCCACGGAAACGCTCGCCACCGATGACATAAAAAAATTAATTGAGGATGAAATCGCTGACATGTTAAATTTAACCAGTGTTGACCCGGGCGAAAAAGTTGTATTTCAAGACCGCCAGGGTAAATTGAAATCCAGTAATGTGTCGCTGGATGACGTTTTAATACGACAGCGCGATGCCGCCGAAGACACTATTGCGTTGTATACCAGCGACGGACGACTCAAACCGGGTGAATCCATCTTGACGATAAATGGAAAAATAAGTACACTTGGCGACAATTATATAACCATGTTGAATTCGTTAAAAGGTTTACGTGGTGAATTTAACTTGCAGGAAATTCATTTCAAGGCGATGCTAACGCATTTCGCCGATGTGCAACACATTGTCGATAGTTTTATTCGGGGACCCCCGACGGCAACCGAACCGAATTTTATAATAATAAAAAATGCTATTTCGGAGCTTATGGCGCTGTCGGCCAATTTACCCCCGTTGCGAAAAAATGTTAACAGGATCGATGACAACTTTGATAAATTCTTTGGTAAAAAAAATACCAAGCCAGATGAGATTACAATAACTATAAATGATATCACTGCGTATGGACAGGAAATAAAAACAATCAAAACTGATGTTGCAACAAACAAAAGGAGTGTAGACGCGCATGAACGGGAAATAGAAATAATCGGCGCTAATGTTGCAACGATCATAAATAATGTAGACTCGCATGGACGGAAAATAGAAACAATCAAAACTGATGTTACAACGATCATAAATAATATGGACGCGCATACACAGGAAATAGGAATAATCAAAACTGATATTGAAGCGAACAAAAAGAGTGTAGACGCGCATACACAGGAAATAAATACACTCATTACTAAGTTTACAGCGAACAAAAAAAGTATGACCGAGAATACACAGGAAATAAATACACTCATTACTAAGGTTGCAGCGAACAAAAAGGGTGTGGACACGCATACACAGGAAATAGATACACTCATTACTAAGGTTGCAGCGAACAAAAAAAATGTAGACGCGTATGGAGAGGAAATAAGTACACTCATTACTAAGGTTGCAGCGAACAAAAAAAGTATAACCGAGAATACACAGGAAATAGGAACAATCAAAGCTGATGTTACAGCGATTAAAGACAGACTACCGAGAGTAGCAGATCAATTCGAAAAAATAAAAACCCCTCATGAGAACATCATCAACACAGTATACACAATTCGGCATGGATCATTCGATTGGACTCCTACACAGAATACAGTAAATATCACCGCAACTATTAAGGGCATTTATCGATTGACACTGGTTTCAATGATGCAGTTTAATATATTATCGTCGAGTTCATCCGGGTTTAACAATACAATATCAACAATTATAGACAAGAACGCAACTGAACTGTTTACAATTTATGCCGTTGATAGAAATCTAGCCGGGGCAAACATCACATGGTATGTGGAATTTGTAGCGAATCTAAGTAATTAAAAACACTAGCTCTTTTAAAATAAAAATGACCACCGGGGTAATTAAATCAGAGGTATCACCGACGTCACATCAATATCGATTCGATACCGCAAAAGAATTCTCCGCAAACTTAAAAACGCTTTCCGAACAATACCGTGCAAAAATAAAAAAATACCGTCGTAAAATAACCGCCATCGACGCGGTCGTGTACTCGGTGTCGGGTATAGTAGCTGGCGCCGGTGTTATTTTATCCACGGTGACCACGATAGCCCCGATCGCTGTTCCAATCGCCGTCTCCGCGATGACAACAATTGCTGGAGTCGCCAACGCAATCACTAGGAAGATATCATCGTGTTTTCAGAAAAAACTCAACGAGTATACAGTAAAACATCAAATAGTGTCCGACGCGTACTCGAAATTATCCGGGTTGATCTCGTTGTCAATTGATAATTTGTTCGTATCCGATGTTGAATTCTCCACGATGGTCCAGTTGTATAGCTCCGCGATGTCAAAAATCGAGGATTTTCAACTGGAAGCCGGAACCACCTGGTTGTTGAAATTAGACACTAAAGACAACGAATAATAATAATGTCGCTGAACCCCGAAGGGTTTCAATTACTTCAGCGGATCGCGGAGAACACCACTCCGGTACAAACAAATATGATATCAATAACGTCAACGAAACCCGAATTCAGTGTGAACTTCCCATCGCCGGTTCCAGTGAAGGAAATAGTGCTGGCAAAATTGCGAATATATCACAGTTGGCCTAATATCCAAGCGGACGCATTTAACGGACAACAACCTAATAACTCGCTGGTTTTTGCATGGACAAATAAACCCGATGGGACCCCAGACTGGGAGGAGGTTACAATACCAACTGGGTCATACCAAATAGAACAAATCAATAAAGAATTTCAACGCAGGATAAAATCGATCACAGGAAAGGAATCAAAAATCGCTATTACGGTTCATGAACCGACGTTATCGTCGACGATTGAAATAAGCACACCGGGGTATATGGTTGATATTTATAACAGTTCAATAAGAACCATACTAGGATGGCCTGAGAATCCACCCGCGGACACCCCCCCATCAACTATCCTCAGACACGATAACGGAGATGATGGTAGGCATATTGCTCCATACAACGTAAATATCGCATCGGTGATAGCGATTAATCTAGTGTGTGATGCTATCGAAGGAAGTTACCAGGTAGATACCAAGCAATCAAATCAAGCTCAACAGGGATATATCCTTTATTCATTTTCACCAACAGCCCCTCCGGGATTTTTAATCATTGAAAGTCCGATTAATCCGGTCTATATGCGATGCCATGATCGGTTTTTAACGAGAATTAATTTTAGAATTACCGATCAGTCAAATAACCTAATTGATCTACAAGAGGAGGAGTTAGTGATCACTCTGTTTGTAAGATCATAAAGATTTTCATTGTAAGCAGCAGGGGGGGCAATGACATCGACGCGGTCGTCGATGTGCTTACCGGACGCTGACGACGCTGGGGATCGACGCGCAGAAGGTGTTAATTAAACCAAATGACGATTGGACGATCCCCCAACGACGTCGTCGTTTCTTTTTTACCAGCGCTGACTACACCGGATCCGCTGAGTGCAGAAAGTAATAATTAAGCAAAATAACGATTGGACAAAATGTCGGATTCGCCCCCCCCTGCTGCTTCTTTAGCCAGCAGTTTTGTATTCAAGTTAAAAGGCAAATGTCAGCTAGGTATGAGCTTTCAGACCCACTTGGGTCTTTTGTTATGAATTTGCTTTTAGGTTTACTCATCAGATATGTGAGGGAGATAAAGTTTACTGGTCTATCACATAACCTTGCACATTGTTCGATCAAATCACATTCTTTACAAATTTTGTTTCTCGGCAACACTTTATGAAGGACTGGATGGATTTAGACTAAATTTAGTGTACAGCTTGCTTGAAGATGACCTTAGTCAAGTTTAGCATCTTTCTGGCAAATTTTACAGAACTATGTCTGTGTTTGACTTTTGCATTATATTGTTAAGGGACATCAATATTGTACTGACAAAATTTCTACTTGCTTTTTTGTTGTTGTTGTGGTTGGAAGAAATCATAATCTGCAAGGCTGTCACTTATCAATTTCATTTTGCAGCTGCAAATGTAATGAATAAAATATACATCCACTGTACATCAATCCCTACAGAGAGAGAAAATCAGATAATTGAGTCACAGATATTATACATATGATCAGTCATAAACAAGTTACACTTTATAATTGACAGTACCTACTTAAATTCATCTAATATATGTATCAGGTTTGGATCAAATAGACATATCGGGTTTGGCTAAAGTTTCTTTGACAAGGGAACAGTGGTAGCTCAGGTGATAAAGTAATGGATTCATGATTCAAGGGTTGCAGTTTCAATACCCACCCATGCCAGACTGGGTTGGTTGCCTAATGGTGTGTTCTTTGGAAAGGCACTTAGCTCCCATTTTTTCTGCATGATAAAGGCAGTAATATATTAAAAGTACATTTAAAACCTGCAAAATAAGAAAAAAATTCTTTGATGAAATTTTCTATTGTGTTGCTCTCGACTCTTACGAAAACTGAGACCCAACTTTTAACAGACACTTTTTTACCTGTGATTTTGCAGTTAATACATGTAATAGTTCTATATTTTAGACTCTATTATCACCCATCAACTGGAGAAAAAGTAATCTTTTCATAGAGATGGATATTTCAGGATCGCATGTTGATTGTAACAACAGGATTAGTAGTCGTGGAGACATGGATCAAGTGCAACATTTAGACCTAGGAATATATAGAGAGGATGTTGTTGTTGTTGTATGGCTTAACACCATTTTTCAGCACATGATAGGCTATACATGGCGGCCAGTTTTAATGGTGGAGGAAGAACCCGGGAAAACCACAGGAAGAACCACCGACCCATGAGAAGCTACTGGCAAACTTTCTCACATACCCACATTAGCCGAATCTGAGACTCGAACCCACGCAGACAGAGGTGAGATGGCAGTGATCCGTAAGTTAGAGCGCTTTAGACCACTCGGCCACTCGGGGCCCCATATAGAGAGGCATTTAAAGAGTTCTTTTTTTTTTTATCCAACAAACAAAAGAAGTGAAAACAATGTAAAGAGGTATAAGCATACAGGAAGATTTTGGTAGTTACCTGTTGATTAAGAACTTAGACTCAACCAGCTTGACTGTCAACAATAGCATGAGAAAACAAAAGGATGAAATTACCTGTGAACTAAATGACTTTGTCATGAAAGAATTCCTCTTTGCATGGTATATAGCTGTTTTAATCGACTATCTTGTGTTCATCACTAGGTGGGCACTGTATGGAAACAAATACTTCTCACTTTTTCTATTGATTGTTTTGGTATGTTGGGTAGGTTATGGAAAATTACATATTTTTGCAGTTTAGCCATAGTCACAATTGACAAGAATGAAAGAGCTTTGTTGATATGGAAATGAATGTTCTGGCATATAGAGTAAACATCAAACAGGATAAAGGAGGGATGTTTGCTTGTTTTACTTCTCATTTTACACTCAGTCAAGCCATTAGAGAACCCAGGGAGAGTAAACGAGGTAAGGATTGTCAATACTCCATACAGTAACATGTAAATAAGCACAGTCAACACACCAACAAAAGAGCTTGAGATACAAATTTAATAAATTGAGAATTTTATTTCCAAGTTTGGAACTAATTGTGAATTTTTGGTTTTATTCAATAGGGCATTTCATAAACACAGCAAACCACAAACCAGACTGAGTCTTAATCATCAGGACATTAATTATAATAATTAATTGTCAAATGGCTTGGTGAGCAGAGACTCTAAGAATACTGTGTTTAGTCAAATGACTAGTTTTGATTGTGTGGTCAAGAACTATCATTTCAAACATGCATGGGATATCTAGAACTTTAAGCTGTGGAATAGTTTATGTTGATCAAACACACCACCATGAAACATGGACTGTGCTTATTGCAGTCGTAAAACACTTAATATGGTAAAAACTTTCTTTAAAGACCACTGCTATGTGAGACCACCTGTCATCAGAGACCACATTCTCAATGCACAAATTTATTATGTAGCATTGTGACCTGTTACGAGAGATCATCTGTCTTGAGAGACCATATCTTTTTTGGTCTTTCAAGACAGGTTCTTGTGTATTAAAATGTTATAATTCAAATGTATTCAAGATTTCTGTATGCATTGTTAGTTGTTTGTGAAAAATATTTAAATATATTGATTATATAGTGCTCTGCAGACATGATGCTTGGTTACATTTATCCCAAGTATTTATATTTTTATGTGCATGTCGCTACCATTTAGCCAGAATTTTGCATATATACCCACCACAAATCTGGTATGGACATATTGCCTGTCTATAGTTAATTTTACCAGTAAAGTTTTGTCTTCTCAACTGTTGCAGCTGGGCATTGAATGTTATATGTAGATACATTTCTGGTTAAATCATGTTTGTCTAGAGAGCTATAAATTGTGTGAATAAATGTAAAACTCTGGTTTTTTTTATCTCTTAATAAAATTTTATGTTGTGAACATTTCTTTATATAGAACTTTACAGCAGACTAAATTTATGATGTTGACCAAATATATATACAGTTCAAGTCTTTGAGTGTTGTAAAATCTACCTTATTGACTTGTCATTTTTTTCGGAGCTGGTATCAGTAATGATGTTGAACTAATAATAATGCATGGGAACCACTGCTATAACATGCTTCGTTATAGCACATATTTTCTGATGCAACAATGTTGTGTCATGGTTCCTGATTTATTTGTTTTAGACATCCCCATTTCCTGAAAATTTTCAAACCATCAGTAAATCCAGTGAGAATATAAAAATAATTAAGTTAAATTTCACTTGCAGCATACGTCAGATCATGAGTAATGTTCTTACAAAGCAATGATTAGATTTTCATTAAGCATGCAGCTATCTGAATCCGGATTTATATATTAGAAAAATGAATATCTTACATTTGAACAGCAGGGGAGGCATGATTTCGAACCCCATCCAAATCATACCAAAGATTTTTAAAAATGTACTAAGAGCTGCCCCGCATTAAGAGGTTAGTGTTAGGACTGGTTGGCCTAGTGTCAGGATAATGTGACTGTGTGGGACATCATGCTACATGTCTGTGACATAATGCCCCAGTGCTAGACATCACTATAAACTGCCTCACTGCAGTCATTGTAGTGATATGACTGATTTTTTCTAAAGCTACGTTAAAAATTCAAATCACACAAATATGATGGATTATGTAACGCAGTAGATGATAACTTGATCCACAACTTAGCCATTGGTTTCAGATTATATGTATGTCATATGTCTTATGTCTTATAAGATGTTTTTATGTTTAAGCCTAATTACTGTTGGGTTTTACATACAGTAAACATCGATCCCCAAACATCAGTCCTTTGAATACTTGGTTACACATAAATGGCTCCCTGAGTCCTTATGCCTTTGACCTTGGAAAACTGAAAACCCAACTAAAACTTTGGCCTGTAATGCTTCAGCTTGGACTTTTTACAGAACTAAAATGTTTCACCTTGGAAGTTTTATAGCACTAGAATGCTTCAGTTTGGACTTTTTACATAATTAGAATGCTTTAGCTTGGAAGGTTTATAGAACTAGAATGCTTCACCTTGGAAGGTTTATAGAACTAGAATGCTTCACCTTGTTAGTTTTATAGAACTAGAATGCATCACCTTGGACTTTTTACAGCACTAGAATGCTTCACCTTGGAAGGTTTATAGAACTAGAATGCTTCACCTTGTTAGTTTTATGGAACTAGAATGCTTCACCTTGGAAGGTTTATAGAACTAGAATGTGTCTTCTTGAAAGTTTTATAGAACTAGAATGCTTCACCTTGGAAATTTTATAGAACTATAGGCATGTGATCTTTAAGATACAAAATATTTTAATTGAAATACACTTGAAGTGGAAAGTCCACCTTGTGCAATGATCAAAAATTTATGTTTACAGTACTATAATTAGAAAATATGAATGAATTCATTGTCAGTTCCAGGATTGTTATGAAATCAACAAGACATACAAAACTCCTTCAATTTAACACTTCCTATGGGAGCTATGCAGTATACTGTCTTATAATAAAATGCATTATATATGTGTGTGATTTGGATTTTTAACATAGCTTTAACAGTTTTTCAGTCATATCGCTATGAATCTTTTGTCTGCAGTGTGTCAATTTATAATGATGTCAAGCACTGGGGTATCATGCCATAGACTTGTAGCATTATGTTCCATCCAGTCACATTATCCTGACACCAGGTCGATTAGTCCTAACACTAACCTCTTAATGCTGAGCGCCAAGCAAAGCAGCTGTTTATACTATTTTTAGAAGTCTTTGGTATGACTCAGCCAGGATTCAAACCCACAACCTCCTGCGTGAGGCAGACTCTCTAATCACTAGGCCACCGGAGTGGTCTACATTATACATGCAGTGTTCCCTATTTTAAAAACTCCTATGGCAGCCATTCTGTGTACTGCATTATTATGAAATAATTATGTATATAGTACTCCTTCATTATAACACTGCCAATGGAAGCCAAGTAATATATTGCATAATCTCCCTCATTATAACACTGCCAATGGAAGCCATATAATATACTGCATAATATCCCTCATTATAACACTGTTAATGGAAGCCATATAATATACTGCATAATGTCCCTCATTATAACACTGTCAAGGGAATCCATATAATATACTGCATAATGTCCCTCATTATAACACTGCCAATGGAAGCCATATAATATACGGTACTGCATACTCTCCCTCATTATAACACTGCCAATGGAGGCCGTATAATATACTGCATACTCTCCTTCATTATAACACTGCCAATGGAAGCCATATAATATACTGCATAATTTCCCTCATTATAACACTGCAAATGGAAGCCATATAATATGCTGCATACTCTCCCTCATTATAACAGTGCCAATGGAAGCCATATAATATACTGCATAATCTCCTTCATTATAACACTGCCAATGGAAGCCATATAATATACTGCATAATCCCCCTCATTATAACACTGCCAATGGAAGCCATATAATATGCTGCATATTGATAATAAAGTACACAATGCATTGTTAATACTACAGTGAGACCCATGACCATACCCACCTTATAACAGGAACTATTTAATCCTGAAGTGCCTTATAGTGAGGGGGTGTTGTATTAAGTTCCCAAGTATTCCAATGCCTCTTGTATAATATGGTTGAATGTGAGGTTTTCACTACATGTAATAAATGACAAGGCAATAATGTAAAGCCAATAAGTTTTTGTTTGCAGTATTTTCCTTTACTCATATCAATGCAAAAGTAAGTATTGTGTATAGGTATGCCATGCAAGGCACAATAACCTATGGAATTTCCTGCCATCAATAAACTCTTCATGGGGCACTTGATGTTGTATATGGCTCTTGTAGATATAGGGAGCAAAAACTGAATTAATTGTTCACTGAGAAAGTGAATGATTTTTCAGATTTACACAGTTAGGGGTCAAGACATACTTTACTTCTCAAATGTGTTTGAAGAGTACCAATTAAGAAGTCATTAAAAATGCTCTCATTTATTCACCATTGTCATTCAAGCCTGTGCCAATCTCCACCCCAAATCCCCATATAAAGCAATTTGAGGAAATTTCAATTTATCTTGTTTTGAAGTTAATAGAAAATTAGGGTTGTGGACTGTTAGCTGCCTTAAGGGATATCCAAGTTTACAAAAGAACTTTTATTCACCAGGGAAGAAAACCCATATTTTTGATGATTGTCTTTGACCTGTGAACTATTCATATTGAACCAGACTGTCATTACAGTTTTATGGCTGTTTAAGTTCACATAGAACAGATGGTCATTTAGATGGTGTTCACATGCAGTACCAGATGGGTATGTACAATAGTGATAGCTTATGTTTCTTTTAGTTCATTTGGAGCTGTTACAGATCAAATCATCATGTTAACTGAGTCTGTAATTTTACTTTTAAATATTTCCTTTTAGTATGGCCATTTTTGCCCATGTAGATATCAATCATAACTAGTTGGTTTCACCTACCATATGTGAGGAATAAATCCTTTCTTTCCTGTTTCACCTACTGGAAGGTCTTTGTTATATTGAAAAGTGTGTATTAATTGATACAGGTGAGGCACTAGGTCATGAGAGCAATATGTTGAAAATTTTGACCAAAACTTTGTTACTCTGATGTAGGGGGTTGCAGGTTTGAACCCAAGCCAAGCCATATCAGAAATTTATACAAATGGTACTAGCAGCTGCCTTGCTTGGTGCTCAGCCTTAAGTGGTTAGTGATAGGATTGCTTGGCCTGGTGTTAGGATTGGTTGGCCTGGTGTTAGGATAATATGACTGGGTGGGACATTATGCTTCATGTCTGCAGCATGATATGCCCAAGTGCTAGGCATCATTATAAACTGCCACACTGCAGAAATCATAGCGATATGAGTCTAAAATTGTTAAAGCTATGTTAAAATTCCAAATCACATACACACACACTTTGTAAATAGAAGCAAAAGCCAAATGAGATACACTACTGGTAATTAAATTTTGTAGGCATTATAAATCACTTTTCTTTGTTGCTAACCTGATCGAATTTGTAATCCATTATGTTTTTATTTATTTTACTTATTTTATAGCATGAATCTAGCAAAACCACGAGAACTTGAAATAAACAAGTTAGATTTTAAATGTTTATATGCATAAATGTAGATGACTATCTGCAGTTTTCATAAGACTGTTTCAGTTTTGCATTCGAGGTATATGTTTTACACATGAATATTGTTAAAATTTATAGTTTTCTTTCATTTTTGCTTCTAACACATAACTTCCTGTTTACCAGTGAAGATTATTGGCACAGCTTTAGTACTACTTGATAATAAATGTCAGAGGACGAATTCATAAATTAGAAAATGAATGATAATTTTAGCACATTTACATTCACAAATAACGTAGGAACTGGTAATAGGAATTAGTTGCTTTGCCAATTAGTAAAAAAATGGTGTAAACTTATTGATTCTCTACCCTAATCATGCCATTTTACTGTCATTATTTAACAATGACATTCAGTCAGTTAATGAAAAAATGACTAGTGAAGTATGCTGTGCATGTATTTGTCCTCATGAAACTTGCCATGCAATTTAAATACGCATTATGGAAGTTCCTTTATTAAATGGAAAGAGCCATCACAGCTCAGTTGGAAGAACACCAGAATAGAAATGCGAGTAGTAAGGGCTCGGGTACCTGCTCCCCTCCCCCCCCCCCCAGCTACCGCAGGTTAGCTACCTCAACATGTCCTTGGGGAAAGGCAATTATCTCCCATTTCCTTTGCATAAAATAGTTAATGGTGTGCCTTTATGGTCAAGTCACATTGAAGAAAGACTGGTTCATGGAATCTGCCTAGTTTGGCTGTTGTGGTGTGCCCCTAGACAAGGCTCCTTTACTCCAATTTCCACTGCATGATGTGACTTTCCTGTAATGATATGCTGTAAAAGCACCACCCAATTAATGAATCAGCATCTTTTCATGCATATTAATGCATCAACTTTTATTAATTGGTTTTATATTAGATATAAATTAATGTAGATAGAAAATTACTTAGTATTTTCATCAACCATCAATAGGTAAACAATCTGGACTTTTGCCTAATATTGGGAATTGCAACATAGAGTTCATTGTGCTATACAAGTGACTATTCAGTTTTTTGTTCCTTATGAGGAAATAGCAGGACTGCAATTAATTTGCCAGAGGTGCCAAAAATCATTTGCACTACTCTAAATAACAAGTATTTATTAAAAAAATTATTAAGAAAAGGAATTGGTAGGCTGATTATCAGACAAAGCATCACAGTAAATATTTACTGATCTTTTTTAAAAATGGGTTGGATGTGTCCTCAAGCATGAACTTCATCAAGTTAGAGCTGAGTACCACAAAATGTTTTGTAGCGAGGTATTTCTGTACAAAATATAACAGTAGACCAGAACACTCCATGGAAATATTTCACAATTCGACATCAGGTATGGGTGTGTCATCAAGCATGGACTTATAATCAAGTATGGATTTATTATCAAATATGGGTCCATCATCAAGCATGAACTCATCAAGTATAGACTTATCATCAAGCATGGGTTTATCATCAAATATGGACTTGTCATCAAGCATCAACTTATCAAACAGGGGCCTATCATCAAGCATGGACTTGTCATCAAGCATGGATTTATTATCAAATATGGGTCCACCATCAAACATGGGCCTATCATCAAGAATGAATGTATCAAGCAGGGGCCTATCATCAAGTATGGACTTGTCATCAAGCATGGATTTATTATCAAATATGGGTCCACCATCAAACATGGGCCTATCATCAAGAATGAATGTATCAAGCAGGGGCCTATCATCAAGTATGGACTTGTTATCAAGCATGGGTCTATCATCAGGCACAGGCATTTCATCAAGCATGGACTCGTTATTAAATATAGCCATATCACCAAACTTAGGTAAATCAAGATGGGCTTATCATCAAGCAGGGGCCTATCATCAAGGATGAATGTATCAAGCAGGGGCCTATCATCAAGTATGGACTTGTTATCAAGCATGGGCATATCATCAAGCATGGACTTGTTATTAAACATAGTCATATCACCAAACTTAGGTAAATCAAGATGGGCTTATCATCGAGCAAGGGCTTATCATTGGATAAGTATGGTAAATGTTTCGCCTTCAAACATTGTAAACAAATACAAGATTTGCTACCTTTTCAGAGTACAAATTTCAGCAAAGTTTGTACCATTGTACAGTAATTTAGTTTTCTGACTGATAGAATCTTAATACTGATTACACATTGACTATCATCATTGCCTGAAAGTGTTATGCTTGTAAAAGTCATACTTTAGGGTAAATACAGACTGAATATAAATGTGTCAATTCTGTCAATAATTTCCTCTAATTTGCACTTCCCTTTTTCTGAAAAGGTGCCGTGATTGGCTGTGTCAAATTTGTTTTTATTACAAGGGATGCAGGTGGTAGTTGATTCAGTGCCTATTTACTTGCAGCATCTCATTTTCCACCCTTATTAGGTTTATATGCCTTTAATTATTGTACTAAATTTGGATTAATGTTGTGTGCTTTTTTTTCTGTGTAACATTGAACTGTGTTCACACATGAAAGAACATCCAGAGAACATTGTTTTCAAGACACGTTTTAAAGTTTCTTTAATGTCAGGAACTAAAAGTTAGATGTCAAGTGGTGCAATATGGGACCTAATTAAGAGCCTCCAAATGGTTAGAACTTAATTTAATGTAACATTGTTGAAATGTAACAATAGAATGAAAAGGGTTCTAAGAATAATGATCCTAAAAGCAAGTTAATGTTGTGTTATTTTACAGGCAATTTAGTCCAATCATAACTTCCCTTTATTGAAGCCTGTACTGTATTTAGCATGCTATAAGAGAGGTAAACCTTTGACTTCACAAGACTGACAGCTGAATAGAAGCTCCAAAGCAGACAGAGATATTGGATTAGTAACAATAATGACGGACTGCTTTCCTCTACATTAGTTATTTGTTATTCTCTTCTACAATTTGAGGTTGGTATGATTGTAAACCCAAAAATCTTTATTCTATTTTATGGAATGTGTGTGTGTGTGTACATATATATATATATATATATATATATATATATATATATATATATATATATATATATATATATATATATATATATATATATATATATATATATATATATATATATATGTGTGTGTGTGTGTGTGTGTGTGTGTGTGTGTGTATGTATATATATATATATATTTGTCATTCCAATTACATTTGCACACAGATTTCTGAAAATTCAGTTAAATGTATCTTTAGATTTTATATTTCATCAGCATTTTAAAGTCATTATATAGCTGTAAAATTAGTGACTAGTGGTTAGAGCATCTGCCTCGGATGTGGAAGGTTACCAGTTTGAACCCAGGATGAGTCATACCAGAGACTTACAAAAATGGTACTAACATAGGTGCTCAGCATTAAGAGGTTAGTATTAGGATGGGTTGTCCTGGTGTCAGGATAATGTCTGGGTGGGACATGATGCTACATATCTGTGGCATGATACCCTAGTGTTTGACGTCACTGTAAACTGCTATACTGCAGACATCGTAGTGATATGACTGAAAAAATTTAAGGCTACATTATAAATCCAAATCAAACTTACACACACACATACACACACTTAAATGCTTAAAACCTGACAGATTTTTTTATACATCCTTTATTTTTATACATACATTATGAGGCATAATGTAATTATTCTTTTATGTTTGTCCATCTGTTCCTTAGTGTGTTTCTGCACAATGACTCGAGTTCTCCATCTGTTATTATCAGACTTAATTGTCAATAACTTGCATTTGGTGTACAGAAGAAGAGATTTTGGGAGTGAAAAGATCAAGGTCACTGACTGATAAAAGAAAAAAATGGTTTCTGTGCAATAACATAGTTCTACATCATATACTTGGACAAAACTTTGTGGACAGCTTGCATTTAGGATAATGAAGAAGCCTGTTGATTTGAGGTCCATTTAAGTTCAAGGTTACTGACTGAAAGAAGAAAATGTCTTTTGCAAAATGACTTAAGTTCTAAACCATGTACTTTGCACCTAATATATGGAAGAGGTCTATCATTTGGGTGTCAACTGGTGGAAAATCAATATCTGTGTGGTTCAAAGAAAATGGGTTTTGCAAAGTAAAATATTTTCAAAACCATCTGTTCCTTGATCAAACTTTGTGGATTGGTTGCATTAGGGTAGCAGGGAATCCATTAGATTAATCTGTGATATAAAAGTCAGAGGACACTATCATGTTAAGTCAAATAAGAAAATAATAGTCTCTGCACAATAAGTTTTGTTCAAAACCACATACTTCAACCAAGGGTCTAGATCATTGAGACCCGTTGATCAGTAATCTCCAAAGTCGACCATGCCCTACCTGAGTGCCTAAAGAGAGAACAATTAAGCATAAGGTGTGTGTAACATGTCATTCCCACTACTTTTGCTGGTGTGTACATTAACAGAAAGCAATAATTATAAATATAAATTTTATTTTGCAATGAGCTTATTTCATTTGTTTTTTAAAAGGATGATTGAGCTGGTTATTGACTATTCCTCTTTACTGCTAAAATTGAATAATCTACTTTCAACCTATGCAGTGGCAAGGAGTTCCATGGTAGAGGTTATAAGGTACTGTTTCCCTCAGTGTTTGTGTGTGTGTGTGTGTGTGTGTGTATTTATGTATATACCTTACATTTTCCTAATAGAAATACAATGGATTTGTGTATACAGATTAATGTTAAAGTAAAGAATGTTTGCCATGTAAGTTATTGTGTACCTGGAGTCCTTACCTTTTACCTTGTTTGATCCTTTTTGGGGGGAAGGAGCACATGGCCATCTTGGTTTGGATAATCGTGCATGAAAGCCGGGGATAGGTAATTTTCATTTCTGTTTTATATAGTGTCAATGTATAATTATTACTTAATGTATAGACCTTGCATTCTTCAAAAGAAAATCCTGTAGGTTTGTGGATATTACTGAGTGTTAAGTCTTTCTTTGCCTCAGAAGTTAGTTCTTGTGCATCTTGAGTCCTTATCTTTGACCATGTTTGATCCTACTTTTGGATGAACACATGGCCGTGTGTGTGTTGATTGGTACACTGGTGCATGAGAGCATGGCAATAGCAGCTGCCACTTGTGACATTGGTTTGATTCCATCTTGGAAGGAATTATAAGTCTCTGACCTGTTATATATATATATATATATATGTATATATATATATATATATATCACATGTTGGACATCTGAGCCAAAACCCCTAAATAATGGAAGATTAAATGTAATTATGATTTTCTACTAGCAGTAACGTTTTTGTTTTTTTACAATTGTACATGTAAAGAATTACCAATGAAGGTTTTAGGTGATCATGGGAGAAGAAGAGGAAATAGCAATAATGTCATAATGAAAGCCTGTTTGCTTAGCTGGCTTTTGTTGTTGTTTTCTTTTCTGACCTAGATTTAATTATTGAGAAAGAAAACCCAGCTTACACATGATGTCTACAGGTTTTATCTGGTACAAAAATTTCTCATCTGTTAGTTAGCCAAGTATCACACCTGTTTGGTTGTGTAGTATTATGCAACATTCCCTAGTTGACTTCCTCTAATGTCCTGTAATATGGAAGGTTACATCTATCTAAGGACTATTTTTTTGAAGAGACAGGTATATTGTAGCATTCTGCTACCACCAGAACTACTGCTACTACTTCTACTGCTGCCACTACATGTACTGTGACATGATTATTATTAATAGTAGTAGTAGTAGTAGTACTGTGGTTATTATTATTAGTATTATTAGTATTATTGTGATTGTTATCATTATTATTAATTTTATGATTGTTTTTATTATTATTATTATTATTATTATTATTATTATTATTATTATTTCTCAGGTGACCAGTTTCAAATGAACATTGTGAAACTGATTTCAATATAGTAAACTTAAAGGAGCCTTGGCCAAAAAAGTATATATCTTTTTTAGATGTGATTTATTATTTAACTAAATACGTAAATACAAGACCATAATGGTTTGTACATTATGTAAATAATTTAATGTTTTCACTAAAACCACAATTAAGTTCCATGTTAATGTGCATACATTAAAGCATTGTCCTTGTTGTCTTTGTTATGGATACTTTTTTAAAAAGTGATAAAGATCAAATTTTAAAATGGCTTAAGCAGAAAAAATAATCTTTACAGTTGAAAATATAATTCTGTATGCCCACATAATGTGCATACTATTTTAATGTCTGTCAGTCTCTCTGTTAAATTTTATTTTGTTCCTGCATCATAACTCAAGTGGTCCACTCTGTTGATACATGGATCAGAAATGTTTCTGCACAAGTTCTCCACCATCTATAGTTAAAAAAAATTGCGGATGACTTTTTTTTGCACCAGAGGTAATGAAGAGGCTTACAGATTTTGAAGGTAGGAAATTTGAAAGATCAAGGTCACTGTGACTGAAGGAATTCAAATGGTTTCCGTACAATAACATTAGTTCTATATCATATACCTGGACCAAATGTTGTGAATAGCTTGCACTTGTGATAAAGAAGAAGCCTGTAAATTTTGAAATAATAAAGTACAGTCACTGTGACTGAAGGAATAAAAATGGTTTCTGGATAAATAAAATTAGTTAAATTAGGTAGAAGCCTGTTGATCATGGGGTCTTGGTCAAGGTCATTGAAAATAAATGAAGGAAAATGGTCATCATGCCAGCACTCTCCTGCATCTTAAAAAAAATCGAGTAATTAATCTTAGTGAATTGACAATTGGCCTGATCAGTCTTCTGCTGAAGAGAAGCCCCAGGTGGCCAAATGGTCTAAGGCGCTTACCATTACAGATAACTGACATCTTATTTTCTTATACGTAAAATTTCTCACAAAAGAGAAAGTTGTATTACCTTTTAGTGAAGGTTTCATTTATTTTAATGCTAATTAAAAAAAATATTAAATGTCTGTGTTGCTATTGTAGCCCTCCTGATCCAATCTAAAACATCTCTAAAACTGGTTATTTCTTTTGGGTTACTCAATATAAGATAAGACAATGTACACAATTACATAATGTGTAATATGGGGATTTTGATTTTAAGAAAATCCATTTTCTCAGGACAAAATAATTAATTTAGAAGGGTCCATTTTAAAGAAAAAATTTAGGGGGAAATTCCACTTACATTTTTAAGAAATGGTGGAACTTTCTGAATGTAGAAATGATTTATTGATAACACTTAAAGTAGGGCTTGAAAATAGAATTAATGATTTTGTACACTAGGTTGATTTATTGAGGCAGTGTTTTGAAACATTAGTGTGAATCCAGGAGTCACACATCCTATAATAGATCCCAATTATATCTTTTCAAGCTTTCAATGTGAATCCTGCAGTCACATATCCTATAATAGACCCCCAACTGTATCTTTTCAAGCTTTCAGTGTGAATCCTGCAATCACACATCCTATAATAGACCCCAATTGTATCTTTTCAAGCTTTCAGTGTGAATCCTGCAGTCACATATCCTATAATAGACCCCAAATTGTATCTTTTCAAGCTTTCAGTGTGAATCCTGCAGTCACATATCCTATAATAGACCCTGGTTGATCTGATCAGTTATTTCAGTCACACATCCTAGAATAGACCCCAATTTTATTTGAATAAGTACCATATAGAACAAACAGCATAAATTCTGATCTGCAGGCACATTATACTATGGCAGATCCAGGTCTTTTGTTGTTTGTAGTTTGACTTTACTTATAAAACAATTACATGTGGTATTTTAGAGAGAGGGACACATCTTGGCCAGATTTATTGATATGCATAAAGTTACTGGTATACAGAAAATGTGGATAAATTATAAAGACAATTGTGCAGATCTAAATTGAAGTTGTAGCATCAATTGAGTAGCTGTAAGGATGGTATTATTATTATTATTCGTAGTAGTATTAGTATTATTGATATTATTATTATTATTAGTAGTAGTAGTATTAGTATTATCAAAACCTTTGATCATTTATACATCTTTCCCAGAAAATGCTTGTTTTGGATTGATGATGTCAATCATTGAATAACATGTTGTATAAACGTATTTGCTGCATAAATTTGAATGATGCTGGTAAAATTTTCACCATAACATTGTGCTGGTACACATACTCTGAAGTATGATTTCTGTGTAAATGTCGGTTGGCATGTTAATTGGTTTTGAAAAGCTTGCTTGTCCATAGGGTCTTTTGTTGAATGCTTTTCCCCTTAGTCTGCATTCCACATTTTTAACTGTTTACACCAAAGTACTTTGGATGAATAAAAATGTGGACCAAGAAAATTATTGTGCTTTTTTCATTGCATGTCAATGCTAGAGAGAATAAGATTTATTGAGTTCACTTGGATGGGTGATTAATGGATGATTAATGAGTTGTTTCAAATTTTGAATTTTAGAAGTGAGCCATAGAACCTGTTAAATACTGGCATTTGATGTTAACTGTTTTGCTTCATTATACACTGAGTTCATTTCATGGTATATTTATGCACATATAGCTAGATTTTGAGCTTCATAAAGTAAAAGTATTCAATACCCATTGTGGTATTATTGTAAAAACCAAATCTGTATGGGTCATTTTTGAGCTCATGAATATTTTTCCTTTCTGGTTTTCACAGATAAGTTTGTATTTTCTGTCCTGCCATATCTACCATATATATTAACTTAGAGGTTGAGTCCATCTGCAAATAACATAGACACTGATCTGCCTGTTGTTTGTTCTACTGATTAGTCCTAATAGGACTTCATAGACCTAGATCTGCTTGCACATTGTTCAGATGTACTGTGACAGACCTGGACCTGTGTAATTTTCACTTGGATCTGACTTGTAGGAAACTACATACAGTCCATTGGAATAACATCTAGTATCTTTACTTGAAATAATTTTGACTATTCTGCTTTTTGAAACGTGGTGTGCATATATTTAAATATGACCAGGTTTGAAGTTTTGAACTTTGTATCCATAATACAGTGTGACCTTGCTATAACATGGTGGTTGGGGTCCATAGATCCAGCCTTATTGTAGACCGAACCATGTTAGAACCAGCCAAATCTGATAGCTGAAGAAAATGATGCATTTACCTAAAATATAGCCATGGGGTGGGTGGGTAATAAAGCGGGTGCAAAAATACATGCTTTTGATACAACATTCCCACTGACATAAGGCAGGCTCCTGGCATTTCTTCTTTTCAAAATCATTGTTTTAAATGGATTAAATCTTTAGAAAATTGTACAGTTCTAGTACAAAAAATACTGCCTGCTTTTCTGTAATTTTGCATCATTTTCATAGTTGAACTTTTCAGTGCAGGATATTTTATGTTTTATATATGTTTCTGTTTTCACAGATGCCTGTGCATGTGTTCCAGGCTTGATAATTTGAATTTTAAAATTACTTATTTATTTAGTGTCAAGCCAGATTCTTCACATCATGTTGTATATACTGTATACATGTATATTGTACATAACAGATAGAAGGCCTCAAGGTAGATTAGTTCTGTAACTAATTGAGTTACCTTCGCTAAATAAAGTCTTATTCATTATTATTATTATTATTATTATTATTATTATTATTATTATTATTAAATGATGACAAACTAGACTGAATAACACTTGTATATTGCCAACTTAGAGTTGTGTAGTAGAGTCCATAATATGTTAAGTACTGTACATGTATATAAGAAATCCATGAATTCAATTAGAGATCATGTTATAAAATTCATGTATAAGTCACATCCTGTTAGAAAACACAACACATATATAAAAAATTGGTAGTTCTCATTTTGATCTATATCTGATTGTCACTAAAATTTACAACAACTGTCACAAATAGCACGGGCTATTGTTCTTTGCAAGCTACATGTACATTTGCTTAAACTGGCCTGTCATCTTGTCCATGCTACCCAGGGGATGAGGCATTTGATACAGAAATGAAAATGTGAACAAATAAAAGAGTCTGACAAACATCTTTGCAAGATACCCAATCTTCAGTTAACTTGACGGCTAGATATATAGTTTGAAAAGATTACTACTGTTGGTATCGACCGAAAGCATACATTTTTTCCTGTAAAAATGAAACTGTCATTTATGCAAATTACTTTTTATACTTTTAAAAACAAATAACTTATTCTGTGTGTGATCAAATTCATGCATATGAAATTGCATGAGCCATGCCATGATAGTTTTGTATTAGAATTCACACACGATCTCTTCCCCAAAATGATAATTAACTTTTACATGTTACTTTTGAAAAAGAAGCCAAAAAATGTGTGAGAAAAATACATGTACAGTAGAACTTTGATTATTCATCAGGGTGTGGGACCGAGATCATGATGAATATGAGAATAGATGTATAATAGAATGTGTACATTAAAAGTATTATACAATAGACCAGGTCATCAAAAAAATATAATATCTACATATGTACATGTACCTTTTTTTTAATAATTTGACGTATAATGACCTGATGGTTAACAGACTGATGGTTAATACTGTGACAGATTATTGAAGTTCTACTGTATATGAAATTTCAGGAGCTATGCCAAAATCATGTTTTAGTATATCCAAATTTGTTTTATAATAGAGTGTACTATAGTGGGGGTCACACTGTACATGTGTGGCAAGAGATTTTAGTTTGTTGTTTTGTTTGATGTTTAACAGGATCAAAAAAATATAATATCTACATATGTACATGTACCTTTTTTTTAATAATTTGACGTATAATGACCTGATGGTTAACAGACTGATGGTTAATACTGTGACAGATTATTGAAGTTCTATTGTATATGAAATTTCAGGAGCTATGCCAAAATCATGTTATAGTATATCCAAATTTGTTTTATAATAGAGTGTGCTATAGTGGGGGTCACACTGTACATGTGTGGCAAGAGATTTTATTTTGTTGTTTTGTTTGATGTTTAACAGGACATCAGCATATGAAGGCTACATAAAGTGCCAAGACAATGGGATAAACATCCCTTGGTAAGAGATGCACAACAGCAGCTGATCTGGGCAGCAGTTGAACCTGCGATATTTGGCTCTCAAATCCAGCATGACTCTTCTTTGGCATCAGATAGATATCTTCACATTTCCAGAGATCCTGTTTTATATTGGCACTTTTTTGGAATATACTGTTATTGCTAATGTAGGTGATTCGCTTGTCCATGCATCCTTGTGTGCATCCATCCATCTGTTGGTCACATGGTTCACATCTCCCTCTTTAACTTGTCCTGATTGAAGTCCAAAATAACAGACTGCAGTAAAAGCAGCAGAGCAAAGTACTGAGGGACCTCTGAAAATGTAAGAAGAGGATGCTTTTTCTAATGAAGTTATTTGTTTTTCTGTATCAGTTACCCTTATTTTCAAGATAACCAACCTTTGAAAGATCATTAAAGATCATTAAAAACATTATTCCAAGAGGTTGTGATATATATCACATGAGCTCCTTTGAAAATATTTTGCATTATTTTACTGCTTCTTGCATGTAAATGTGGATATATTTGAGTTACTGCTGATTCACAGGAAAACAAGAGTTCTTTTTTTTTGGGGGGGGGGGAAATTAAGCATATTTAATTTCTTAAACAATATTACTATCAACATTGAAACTCAATTTTATGTGCTTCTATTGTTCTGTTGGTAAATTGTTGATGTTACAATTTCATTTCAAGTTATAGTTACATTTCTGTTCATCCTAGACCTCTGAGTGCTGATTTGGGAATTGCAAGTTCACACACATTTTGGAACTCATGATTAGAGTGTCCGTCTAGGAGGTGGGAGGTCGTGGGTTCAAACCTCGGCCGAGTCATACCAAAGACTTAGAAAAATGGTACTAACATTTGCCTCGCTAGGCACTAAGCATTAAGAGGTTAGTATTAGCACTGGTCGGCCTGGTGTCAGGATAATGTAACTGGGTGGGACATCATGCTACATGTCTGCGACATGATGCCCCTATGCTAGACATCACTATAAACTGCCTCACTGCAGATATCATAGCAATATGACTGAATTTTTTTTAAAGCTACATTAGAAATCCTAATCACACTAATCACACAATCTATGTGCTATCTTACACAAGTTTACACTTGTCCCAAAAATCTAGCCCCATTTCGCCAGGATACAATCTACATGCCATAAAAAATAGTGTATTTCCCTTTAATAAAATAGTTTCTTACTGTATTACAAGATATAATTCCATGTAATTTACTGGTGTGAACACCCACTGAGGTAATATAAGCTTGTCTTCTAATATCAGAGACCAGCTCATTTTTTTAAAGCAAATTTTCTGATAAGCCTTGGTTAATAATACTCATTTGTTGTTAAATGTTTAGCACTTGATAACAAAGATTATTAAATAACATAGATCGAAGGTTCTCAGCTGTTTCATCATTTGAATCAAAACATTATTTTTCAAGAAACTAATTTTGATGACAATCAGCACTTTGATGCAGAAAAAACGGGTCAGTTTCTAAGATGCAGGACAAATTACCCACTGCAGGTTTTGGAGGAAAGAAAGGACTGGGAGTGTTTTATGGCAAGAACATAATCATTTGGAATTGCATGATGCTTTAAATAACTCTCCATTATTGAACACCCTCCCAGTGGCTCTGTTACCATGTGCTTAGGCAATGATGGTTAGCTTCCCTTTCGCAGTGTACGAGTTTCTGGCGTGACCCATGTTGATACTTTGTCTGGGTTCGGGGCCCCAAGTGGCTGAGTTGTTTAAAGCACTCACTGCTACAGATCTCTGCCATCTTACCTCTGTGTGGGTTTGAGTCTCGGGCTCAGCCAATGTAGGTTTGAGAAAGTTTGCCAGTAGCTTCTTGTGGGTCAGTGGTTCTTTCCGGTGTTTTCCGAGGTTCTCCCTCCACCATTTATACTGGCTGCCATATATAGCCTATCTTGTGCTGAAAAATGGCATTATACCCTATAACAACAACAACAACTCTTTAGGGTTCAAGTATATGGATTATTCAAAAAAAAGAAATATTTGATTTTGATCAAAGAAGAACTTGAGAAAAGCAGTCAAGTGATATTAGTAGCAAAAGAATTATAAGACCATGGAGCCATTCTAATAAATATGTCAACATGTAGGGAGATATGATTTTGGGAGACAATGATATCCTCTGAAAATAAATGACAAAATTTAGTCTAAAGGGTTGGAAATGGGACACTTATATTTGGTTAAGAATATTATGTTTCAAAACCAGTCATACTTATATTTTGTCAAGATATTATGCATGTGTTGTCATAGATAAGTTATTGTGCAATAACTATTTTCTTATTTAGATCTGCTATTGCATGTTGTAGGGTTTTCTCAACACAAAAAAGCAGAAAACAAGAATTAAAATAATAAATAATTTGTTATGTTTCAATAAGTATTAAAATTCATTTTTTCAGACTTTGAAGCATGAAACATGCAAGCATTTTACAAACAAATTAAAAATATTTTGGACAAGAAGACAACAAAATAATGATACTGAAAGCACAAAATTTAAAATCTCACAAGAAAAAATATATCAGTATAGGAATGTAGAGTAAAGGAACAGAGTTAAAGGATTGTTATTTAAAGGACCAGCAGGACTTGGCTCTCTGCAATAAGGTGACAATTGCACATATAAAATGTTATTGTCATATTAAAAATATTCAAGTTTTGGTCATGAAGGAGGTTGCAGACCGAAGAATACTTTATTTACATCAGGATTGGGCAAGTTATAGTAGTGCTGTATAGTTTGTTATAATATAAGATTGCACTATCATATTTTTTCAGGCTTTCCAATGTGAGGAGCAGGGGTTAACGTATCGGAATTGGTCAGGATGTGGAAGAAAGTAGTGGCAGTGCTCATTGGTGTGCTTGTGGGCATCTGGCTTTTTGATGACTTTGACCAAAGTATGTCTGAAATGCATACACCTTTTCATTCATTTTCTTTTGACAGATTTTGACTATATGTTTTAAGAATTTTACAAGTGTTACCTTTATCTTTGAGCTTATATACATTTTAAATGTTTTGTAGAAAATGAATACATTTATTTGGATAGGTTTATCTTCAAACTTTTACTTGGCACCATATGGCTACTGTAAGGCTGAGGTAGTGTTAAATGGATACACACACATATGTACATACAAACATACATGTATACATGCAAACATACATGCATACATACATACATACATATGCAAACATGTACATACATACATGCATACATACATACATACACACACACATACATATGTAATACATACGTACACACATACATACACACACATGCATACATACATACATATATACATACATGCATGCATACATACACACATACATACATATATACATACACATACATACATACACACACTTTTGTGTGTTCATACATACATACACACACACACATACATATATACACATACATACATACACATACATACATACATACATACACACACATACATACATGCGTCCATGTATACATACCTACATACACACACATACATACATTCATACATACATACATACACACACACACACACACATGCATACATACACACACATACATACATACAGGGGCCCCGAGTGGCCGAGTGGTCTAAAGCACTCTCCATTACGGATCACTGCCATCTCACCTCTGTCTGCGTGGGTTCGAGTCTCAGATTCGGTCAATGTGGATATGTGAGAAAGCTTGCCAGTAGCTTCTCGAGGTTCGGTGGTTCTTTCCGGGGATTTCCCGGTTTCTTCCACCACCATTAATACTGGCCGCCATGTGTAGCCAATCGCGTGCTGAAAAATGGCGTTTAACCCTACAACAACAACAACAACATACATACATACATAAACACACTTTCCAACCATGTTTGAGGGAGTTATCCCCCCTGTCTGAATTAAGAATTTACCTTTCTTTTGCATCATACTGTTGTGTGTATCAGTTTTATTTAATTCTGGTTTAAGGTATGTTTTTATGAAGGTATTTAAGGACATTTCTTGTTCTTTCCTAGTCATGTATTTGAGGTATCATGAGGTCTGAACCATTGTATAAGATTAATAATTAAGTTTCAAGTACACGATTAAAAAATCTGATTAATGGGAGAAAATTTGAGCATCACCCAGGTCACATTTAATTTTCAGGTTCCGGAAAGCTTTTCTTATATTTTCATGTTTTCTGCTTTAGCTGCAGGTACTGTAAAGGGAAAGCGTGTGTTGATTACTGGTGCCTCTACAGGAATAGGGGAACAGATGGCATACCACTATGCACAAATGGGAGCTAAAATTGTGGTCACAGCAAGGAGAGAACAGAGGCTGAAAGAAGTATTTTTCACATTTTTGTTTTTAATCTGTTAGTTTATTGGACATGTGCAGATTTATCCAATGCTTATATATAACAAAGCAAAGTTTGGTACAAATGGTATGATTTCTCTTTGTTTGTGTCTTTTTAAGGAAAACCTAATAATTATGTTATGAACTATTCCGCTGTATGCATTTGTTCACATGAAATGTTAGGCAACATCACCAAGACCATTCCAGACAGAAAATGTAAACCTTTTGCTGATGATTGAATGCTTTCATTCCTTGTGGTAGAAGTAAATGAAAATCTGAAGGAATGAGACCTATTGCTCTTTTCTTCAGCATGTCAAAAGAGTTCTGTGTTATTTTTTTTGGATTGTTGTGTATACATGAAATATCTATAATACACAGTTTTTATTGATTCACGTGGTATATGTGTTATATCTAAAATACATGATTTTTATATATTGTAAATATGGCAAAAATTGGACCTATTGCTCTGCGCTGTCAATTGTTCATGGAGTTACTTTATTATTTCAACATTTACTAAATAAAAACCTCAACCTTATAAAACTGTATGCTAAAATGATTAGTATCAATCATTTGTTTCATATTTTGATCTTTATCATCCCTGGAATTATGCTGTTGTTTCAGTCATTTGGTCAGTTGTGTTAATAAAGTTATGGTTGCAGTTAAAGTTACAGACTGTAAAATCATATATATTTTCATCTATATGAATTTTAATCATGTCAGCATGACAATTCTACTGCAATGCTTAATTAAAAAGCCCATACATTTTTGGACTTAAGGTAAAGTACGATTAATGCAGTCAAGTCCAGATATTGGCTTGTCATGGTTTTGTCTGCAATAAAAAAAAGTTATAAGTTGACTCGGTGGAGTTTGTCAGGGAACCAGTCTAACTTTACAGGGACATCCTCAGATGCTTTGATTTACCTATGTTTTTAATGGAAAACACCTCTTTAATCAAGCTTTTTGAATCAGAACAATTGGCACTGATGTGTAAAAAGAATATGGACAACTTTGTTCTTGAGGAAGGAAAGACAACAATTAATTTAGTAGACATTTTGTTGTGTTCATTTGATTATTGCTGAAGTATAGAGAGATTAGCAGCTGCCAATACATGAACTACAAAAACCCAAAGAATATGTTAAGCTGAGAGATCTAGTAAGAAGTCATTGACCTACACTGGGTTTTGAATTAGTTTTAAAACAATTATTGGTTATTAGGGCTGAAGTGTATTTTATGAACATTTTAATTAATATAATGTTGTCTCATATTCATGTTTTTCTAAATTAACAATAGCGGTACATGACATTGTTTTACACATTACTGAAAATTGGTCTAACTTATGGCAACATATCAACTGTGTTACTGAGAGGGTCATTTTTGAGTTGGAAGGTCTGCAGTTTTCAATAATTTTGCAAGAACTTAAAATGGTGATAGGAGTAGTCTTTTTGTTTAACAGAAAAATGTTTCTTCTCTAAGTCTTTAAATCAATGGATTTTAGTAACTACATGCCACATGAAAAATAATAAATTATATTATACCACCTTTTTTGTCTTGCCTGAGTTGGCAAATAATGAGAAATTATCATTTTTACATCATCAGTGGGGTCAAGGTTAACTTATTGCATTAAAGTTTTGTATTAATGTTTTTTTTTCCTCATATCTGATAACACTGCAGTATGCTATGGCAAAAAGTTATAGAATCCATTATAATATGGTTCTTTTTTTTTACACTTAAATTCCTAAAAACCAGCAGCATTATTTTTGTGTTGTATTTATTTATCTGGTCTGAAGGGATTTCCTTACTTCCATGCCTATGGCGTTGTTATGTATATTTGATTTAATTTATATCTGATTTAATTTATATTTATTTAAATTTTATTGTTTGTCAGCTTTAAAAATTTTTTATTCTATTACATGCTATTATAATATAGTCTTGTTTATGTGATTTGGAAATTTTTTCAGACAATAGTTTGACCTCGACTGTTCATTTGTAAACACTTAAAGCTGACCTAGTTTCCAACCTTAATATAAGTAACAGTCATGTGAACAAGTTCTTTTTTTATTTTATTTTGTTGTGGGAATAATAAGGGTGAGATCAAGGCTATATTGGATACATGACCCTCAGCTTGTAAATAGTCTTTAGTGAAGTAAACAACTTTTTTTAAATTTTATTCTTAGAGTAAAATGATTGGTTTTTGTCAGGGCCATGTTGAAAGTATGTGATGTGAACATGATCACGTGACCCTCATCCAGGCATCTGTTTTGCACAGTATTCAGGTATTATACCAATGTTTGTAGAGAATTTAGTCAGTCTGGACTTAAAAAACTTGATGTCAAGTCCTTTCCTTTTGTTGTAGCAGTTTTCGAGTTATATTTTCTTCAGATTATTAGGATTCTAAAAGATTAATTCATTTCTCTGGAAATATTTTGAGTGCTCATACAGAATTCTCAAACAAAGACATTTCTTGAAAATTTTATTTGGATTTCCAACGCTTGAGCATTATTTCTTGTGTTTCTACCAGGATCTGTAGCCAACAACACTGTACAGGATACAGTATATGTCATTGCCTTCCATCTTGCATTCTTCATCGGGACTCAAACTTGAATTCATTAGAACATTTCATTATTAGAACTTCTAAAATTTTATTTTTGGATTATTCTTGGATTTGATTCTTGAAAGCGTAATTTCTTTTTTTCTTTCTTCATTTTTACAGTATTTTTTCCAGGGAAATAAATTATTTGTTAAATTGTTCAAAGCTTGTTGTTTTCACTCTTGTTACTGTTTATTCCAGCCTAAACACATAAAAGCATAATGTCCATTCTCATTTCCCAAACAGAGTTGGTATTACTAATATTAGTAACAAACTTTATGGCCTTGTAAAAATTAGTAACAAAGTTTAGATCCAGTGGATTTACATGTCATTTTTATGTGATAGGTGTTAGTTGAGATTGAAGTAAATGATTAGACCTGATGGTAGTTATCTACCATGGAAATTGTTACATTGATGGCAATGCTACTTAACTTAACAGTAGAAAATGACAATAAAAATAATTTTTCAAGTGATTTTCAAATATTAATTTCAATTCTCTAGTGATATGTAAAACAATTTAGAACAAATATAATCACAGAGAATATATTAATGCATTATAGTTATGATAATGGAAAGAACCAGGAAAAGCACATCTTTTGAGTTAAATTTTGTCATCTATTCAAGTTAGTATTACTTCAGCCCTCCAAGCCATCAGTATTTTCTGTACATTTATTTATCTCTTTATTTATTGAGTTTTTAAAATATTTATTTATTCCTATTTTGTAATGTTTACAATCACAGAGGTTGGCTGGTATCAGTATTTGCCGTTTGCATAATCTACGAAATGTCAGTGTGTTGTCATTTAGAATGGTTACTCTCTTTAGAATGTCAGTGTGTTGTCATTTAGAATGGTTACTCTCTTTAGAATGTTATGTGTGTTGTCATTTAGAATGGTTACAGACTTAAGAATATTAAGTGAAAACAAACAACAGCTGGAGCACATTTTATGATTAGAATGGCAAAAATTGAGAATCAAGTTTTAAAAAACTCTTTTGCAGGTTGTGGCAAAATGTCATGAAGCTGGAGATGCAGATGGCCAGTATGAGTACATACCAGCTGACATGTCTGACATGGCTTCCACTCTGACTGTCGTGCAGGTACATACAGTAACTTAGAACAGTATCGTGCTATATAAATCCAGGTTTTTTATTGCTCTATGTTTAAGTTTTTGCAAGACGATTCATCGGATACACACAAACCCTTTTGTTACTTGTGTTGCTTTATGACGGAGTTACATAGATATCAATAACAGTACATATTGGCTAAAATATCTATATACAGCACTCCCTCATTATAAAACTGCTTCAACATAGCACTGTTCATGTTTTAAGGTGAATATGACCACAAATCCCTTTATAAGACAGTCTCATTTTAAAGCATTATACCCTATGGTACTCATGCACTTCTTTATCAGGCAGTCTCATTTTAAAGCATTATACCTTATGGTACTCATGTACTTCATGATAAGGTGGTCTCATTTTAAAGCATTATACCCTTGGTACTCATGCAATTCTTTATAAGGCAGTCTCATTTTAAAGCAGTATACCCTATGGTACTCATGCAATTCTTTATAAGGCAGTCTCATTTTAAAGCAATATACCCTATGGTACTGATGCACTTCATTATAAGGCAGTCTCATTTTAAAGCATTATACCCTATGGTACTCATGCACTTCTTTATAAGGCAGTCTCATTTTAAAGCATTATATCCTATGGTACTCATGCACTTCTTTATAAGGCAGTCTCATTTTAAAACAGTATACCCTATGGTAGTCGTGCACTTTTTTATAAGGCAGTCTCATTTTAAAGCAGTATACCCTATGGTACTCATGCACTTCATTATAAGGCAGTTTCATTTTCAAGCATTATACCCTATGGTACTCATGCAATTCTTTATAAGGCAGTCTCATTTTAAAGCAGTATACCCTATGGTACTGATGTACTTCATTATAAGGCAGTCTCATTTTAAAGCATTATACCCTATGGTACCCGTGCAATTCTTTATAAGGCAGTCTCATTTTAAAGCATTATACCCTATGGTACTCGTGTACTTTTTTATATGGCAGTCTCATTTTAAAGCAGTATACCCTATGGTACTCGTGCACTTTTTTTATAAGGCAGTCTCATTTTAAAGCAGTATACCCTATGGTACTCATGCACTTCATTATAAGGCAGTTTCATTTTCAAGCATTATACCCTATGGTACTCATGCAATTCTTTATAAGGCAGTCTCATTTTAAAGCAGTATACCCTATGGTACTGATGTACTTAATTATAAGGCAGTCTCATTTTAAAGCATTATACCCTATGGTACCTGTGCAATTCTTTATAAGGCAGTCTCATTTTAAAGCATTATACCCTATGGTACTCGTGCACTTTTTTATATGGCAGTCTCATTTTAAAGCAGTATACCCTATGGTACTCGTGCACTTTTTTTATAAGGCAGTCTCATTTTAAAGCAGTATACCCTATGGTACTCATGCAATTCTTTATAAGACAGTCTCATTTTAAAGCATTATACCCTATGGTATTCATGCAATTCTTTATAAGGCAGTCTCATTTTAAAGCATTATACCCTATGGTACTGATGCACTTCTTTATAAGGCAGTCTCATTTTAAAGCATTATACCCTATGGTACTCATGCAATTCTTTATAAGACAGTCTCATTTTAAAGCAATATACCCTATGGTACTCATGCACTTTTTTTATAAGGCAGTCTCATTTTAAAGCAGTATACCCTATGGTACTGATGCACTTCTTTATAAGGCAGTCTCATTTTAAAGCATTATACCCTATGGTACTCATGCAATTCTTTATAAGACAGTCTCATTTTAAAGCATTATACCCTATGGTATTCATGCAATTCTTTATAAGGCAGTCTCATTTTAAAGCATTATACCCTATGGTACTCAAGCACTTCATTATAAGGCAGTCTCATTTTAAAGCAATATACCCTATGGTACTCATGCACTTCATTATAAGGCAATCTCATTTCAAAGCATTATACCCTATGGTACTCATGCACTTCTTTATAAGGCAGTCTCATTTTAAAGCAATATACCCTATGGTACTCATGCACTTCTTTACAAGGCAGTCTCATTTTAAAGCATTATACCCTATGGTACTCATGCACTTTTTTATAAGGCAGTCTCATTTTAAAGCAGTATACCCTATGGTACTCATGCAATTCTTTATAAGACAATCTCATTTTAAAGCATTATACCCTATGGTACTCGTGCACTTTTTTATAAGGCAGTCTCATTTCAAAGCAGGATACCCTATGGTACTCATGGATAGCACAGTAATAATGGACTATTTTACTGAGGAACTCTATTAAACTTGCCCTTCTTTGACACAGCTTCCTGCACAGACTAATCCAGATATGCCAACCATTGCAGTTTTGTCAGAAACCTTCCTTAATTTCAATATCTGCCATGACAATCATTTCTATCTGATTCCAATTTTAAGGTTAGAGATAATTGTATGTGGGCAAGCTGCAGCTTCATCACTGGCATATCTAGATCACAGAAACACTTGTAATGTCTAATTGTAATTATATTGTACAAATGTACTTTTACACCTGCTTCATGGAAGCATTTTTGAATATTGACCAGAAATCATGCAAAAGCTTTTGCACCAAAAACTGTTTTTTTTATTGAAAGAAGTAAATGATTATTCTGTTGATGGCTACAAGATGGACCAAGAGAGCCACAATAGCTCAGATAGTAGAGTATCAGACTCTTATTTCAAGGGTTGCAGGTTTGATACTTGCACAATCCGTCTTGTGTCAGCTGCCTCTGTTTGTGCTTGGGAAGGCATTTAACACACATTTCCTCAGCAAAATATAGCCAATAATGTGTGTGGCTGTGTGTGAATAGGATTTTTTAACGTAGCTTTAAAAAAAATTCAGTCATATCGTTATTATGTTTGCAGTGTGGCAGTTTATAGTGATGTCTAGCACTGGGGTATCATGTTGCAGACATGTAGCATGATGTCCCACCCAGTCACATTATCCTGACACCAGGTTGACCAGTCCTAACAATAACCTCTTAATGCTGAGTGCCTAGTGAGGCAGGTATTAGTGCAATTTTTATAAGTCACTGGTATGACTTGGCCAGCATTTGAGCCCTCGATCTCCCCATTCCGAGTCAGATGCTCTAACCATTAAGCTAATAATGCACTCAGTTGCTGTTTAACTAATAACAACAACAAGATGGACCAAATTTAATGTTTGGTATGTTGCAGGTATATTGCATGAATGATTCTGATTTTAATGTTCAAAGAAGTTTGTCTTATAAATCAGTTAGAATACTAACACTGAATCCAATTTAAGGGCATTAGGTGCAGTGTGTTTCTTAATGACATCTTGTCCTTAGTGAAAGAGACTTCCCCATTGTTTCAGTTGTGATATTATGTAAACACTGCAGTATTATGGAGCACTGATATTTATATACTTTGCAAAACAGAAGTAAATGATGTAACCTTAGTTAAGTTTTTTCTTCTGAGCTATGAGGAATATTTCTTTTATAAATTCTTATATTTCATCTACAGGAGGCTGTGAACAAACTTGGTGGCCTTGACATCTTGGTTCTTAATCACATCACACTGATCCCCCTTACCCCTTGGAATGGATCAAGAGAAAACCTCACCCTCCTGGACAATGTCATCAACATCAATTTCAGGGCATACATTCATCTAGCATCCCATGCTCTACCTCATATTGAGAAAAGTCATGGCAGCATTATTGTAGTGTCATCCTATGCAGGTACGAATATACTGTACTTCTGTGTATAGCCCATGGAGTCTGAATATGAATATACTGTACTTCTTTGTATAGCCCTTGGAGTCTGTATATGAATATACTGTACTACTTTGTATAGCTCATGGAGTCTAAATATGAATATACTGTACTTCTATGTATAGCCTATGGAGTCTGAATATCAATATATTGTACTACTTTGTATAGCCCATGGAGTCTACCTTTTGAACTTTCAATGAATATAATGTACTAATATATATAACCCATGGAGTCTACCTTTTGAATTTTGTATGAATATGAATATACTGTACTTTTATATATAGCCCATTAAGTCTATGTTTGAATTTTGTATGAATATGAATATACTGTAATTCTATATATAGCCCATGTAGTCTACCTTTTGAACTTTCAATAAATTTACAAATATGTATAGCCTAAGGAACATGCATTTTGAACTTTTAATGAATATGAATATACTGTACTTTTATCTATTTGCCAAAGATCCTGCCTGAAGAATTTTGTAGCTTTTCAGTGTCCCATTGCACATTGTTTCCTGGCAAACTTTCATGGAGTTATGGTCCCTGTTTGACTTGAAACTTTTCACTTTAATTGCGTCATATTGGCAGCGGCATTTGTGGCATAAAGACATGCCTCTAGCATGACAGGGATTTGAATGGGGAAAAAATTGCTTTGATTTTTTTCAACTAATTTTTACTACCTCAGCTTTTAATGTCATAGAACAGGATATATTTTTCTTCTTTCTTTTATGCCATTGCTACCATGAACAAAATACACAAGAATCACCATAAGGTTTTGAATGTCTGAGTTTCCAGTTAATGCAAAATATGTAAGAACACTTTGTTGCTTATTCAGAACTATCTATTTATATAACAGTTTGATGAATCACATACCTTTTGTTTCATATGCTAAACATAGGTAAAATATGGATCACACATTTCTAGTGGCATGGTCACAGATATCAACATTTATGGAATGGTCTATTGTCCATTGCAAGTCCATCTGGTAGCACAAGCTTATTATCACCACTGCTGCTAAACTACATGGAGGATTGCCATGAAACTTTATACACATATTAATCCAATGATCAAGTTGGTCCTAAATAAAAATGGTGCTGCAAAGGCTCCATATATGGTTGCCACAGCAGGCATCTTGAAAATATTATTATTGCTACTCCTCCTGAATAGATGATGGTATCAGCTTCTTACAATGTCATGTAGGTGCTAAATGAAAATAGTGCAGATCTGGTGTTTAAAATGGCTGCTACTGCAGCCATCTTGTTATTGCTACTCCAACAGAAAAGTTCTTGTGATGTCTAGTTTGTCTTAAAGGCAAATGGTGCAGATTTTATATCAAATATGACTGCCACATTGGCCATCTCGAAAATCTTGTCACAAGAGAAGAACAGATGGTCGTATCAGCATAAGACTTCTTAAGATGTCATGTTGTTTCTAAATGACGAACAGATGGTCGTATCAACATAAGACTTCGTAAGATGTCAAGTTGTTTCTAAATGAAAATGGTGGCACACAGAAATCCCATATGGCAGCCACATTGATCATCCTCAAAATTCTGTCAATTCAAGAGACACTTGTTTTAATGCAAAGCATATTGTATTTTTTGCAAAAATTTATTCACTTCAAAATCTTATTATTACTACTTCTCCCACACGGCTAGCCATACTAACATTGTGCTTTCACCAGAAGTTTTAATATAATTTTTTAGTGGTCCTGAATTAAAATGGTGCAGATCTGATATGGCTACTTTTGTGGGAATCATAGAAATCTGCTTATTGCTGCTCCTCTTAAATAAAAGTCATTTTGACATTGGGTTTTCATCAGAAGTGTTGTTTTGGTATGTTGTTGTTGTTGTTGTAGGGTTTAAAGTCATTTTTCAGCACACGATAGGCTATACATGATGGCCAGTATTAATGGTGGAGGAAGACCCCGGGAAGAACGATCGACCCACGAGAAGCTACTTGCAAGCTTTCTCACATACCCACATTGGCTGAATCCGAGACTTGAACTGCCGCAGACAGAGGTGAGATGGCAGTGATCCGTAACGGAGAGCGCTTTAGACTACTCGGCCACTCGGGGTCCCTGTTTTGGTATGTAGCTAGTCCCAAATGAAATTGATGCAAACTGACCCTCAATATGAACACCATAGTGAAATCTTGAAAAATGTTATCTCTACTCCTCCTAAAAATGGGTTTTTGCCAATAGATTTCCTAAGATAGCTGGTCCTAAAAAGAAACTGTTGCTGGTCATAAATTCAATATGGCTGCCACAACAGCTGTCTTGAAAACCTTGCTGTTAGTGCTCCCCCTGAGTGGATGGTCATATTATCATGAGATTTCATCAAAAGACTTCTAGTGATGTCTATTTGGTCCTAATTAAAAATGGTTCCAATTTGACATCCAATATGTCCACAAGAGTAACTAATTTTAGACTCTTGATATTGCTGAAAAATATCAGAGATGGTTAAAACACTATGTAGTAATAAGAAAGAAATGGTCTGATCTTGAATTGCTGAAGATTTTTTTGGCCAGTAGAGCATCTGTTCCATAGTGTCAAAGAGACTCCTATTACAACACAAAGCATATTTTATTTTATATAAAGATTTATTCACATAGTTCATTATTGCGTTTTTGTAGATTTACACATGGAAATTCATTTTCCAGGGAGAAAGTGTGTTTGAAGGATAAATTTGTATATCATACTCTTTCATCCACAATATTCTCGTGGGTCGGTGGTTCTTTCCGTGGTTTTCCTGGATTCATCCTCCACCATTAATACTGGCCGCCATGTATAGCCTATCGTGTGCTGAAAAATGGCGTTAAACCCCACAACAACAACAACTACATCCACAATATTCAATTCAGTACAGTAATACCTTGTGCATTCGCGTTTCTGGATCCGCGAATTCATGGATTCACGAAATTTTCATTGGTACCCTCTACGTACATGTTTTCTTTATTTTATTGAATTGTACCTTCGTTATATGACTTCTGTGACATATGAAGTTTACCTAGTTTACCTTCCTGACAATGACAAAGAAAACGTCAGTCATTAAGTTTACAGTCCCATTCGTTACTTGGTTTTACCTTACTGTGAGTGCAAAAGAAAACGGCAGCCAATGAATTAGTATAGGGGTAATATTAGTATACATGTACCGTACTGTAAATGCGCTAGTGTGGCAAATACCCATTAGGCGATACTGTACTCTATTTTTACGTCAACCATTTATTTCTCTTTTTAAGGGTAATGTATTAAGCTAACTTTTAAATGAAATTAAAGTGCTTTGGGAGCATGATTTGGGTCATATTTAGGGTTTAAACTCTAGAAATAAGCATTTATTAGCATTTTTAGTGACTCGTACCAAACATTCGCGATTCCTCCTGATCCGCGACTGGTTCTGGAACCTGACCTCGCGAATGTTCGAGGTATTACTGTACTACAGTTGCATTTTGAAGAGCATAATTGAAGGTTTCTTGTAATGTTAACCCCCTTTCTTTTAAATCTGGTCCTTTGTGTGACCCTTGGTTGACTTTTTTGCCAATTATTTTTAATGAAAACAATTTAACTGTCCTTTTCGAACTGTGTTTGCCCTCAGAGTTTTAGGATGTTTGAAACAATTTCCCTTGCCTAAGGGAACCTTGATGCAACACTGAATACATAGCAGGGGAGATAAATCTGCTTTTTTCATTAGTAGACAGTAGGACTTGTGTACATGTACTGTTCATGGTTGTAATATTTTTGACAATTTTCAATGACTATAAAGTCTTAATCATGGGGTCTTAATAATTCAGACATGCTTTACATGGTATGTGATTATTTGCACAATAGGATTTTATTATTCATGGAGAAATTGTCTTAAGATGGATTCTCCCATCGAAGTGAATAAAGGGCCAGCAAAGATCTTCACTCATGCATTTGTTAATCAATGAAGTAATCTGTGGAATGATGCTCATCTATCTCAAACTGCCTTAATCTATTAATTGCCTCAAATTTTGACAGTTTATAAACTACCTAGTGATGAGTTTCCTGAGTCAAATTTTTTTTTTATTTTTCATCTGATCTTTCCTGCAGCTGTGACTCTATCCCAAGCACCAGCAAAGTTCACACATTAAACATAACCTTGCATGATTACCTTGTAAAAATTGCTTGCATTCCTGCAGGTAGACATGTTTCAGTAAACTGTTATCTCTCTTCATATCTGATTAGAGTATAAAAGTATCTATTATAAAACCATTAGCACAATTAACCATGCCAACAAATTTTTGCTATGGTCTGTGTAATACTGGCAATTTATATGTATAGTGTTTTGGGGAATTTTTTATTCTATATTTAAAGTAAAATCATCAAGAATAATATATGAAATGGTACAGAGCATTTGGATACTATAAGGTACAGCTTACTGATATTGGAATGCTGTAAATGAGATGTCTATTTCCACATTTTCAACCATTGTCTATGAATTTTGATATCTAAATCTACAGGTGGATCTTTCCTAACATGTTTTTTAATTCGATGAATTAAATACATTTTTAAATGTCATCTAGTTTTAGGCCTTTCTGTTTTTAATTACCTATTATGAAGTCAGTAGCATTCATTGATTGAAACATACCATCTTTTTAATATGTGAATAAACGGGCATCTGTTAAGGATGTCAGCGAATTGAACCAGTAGTATTTTTGCTGTGAAATAATTTTATTTTAGTATATATTTTAGTTTGCAGGCAGTAGGATAGTAATACTGTTTTAAAGGCCATCTGCTGTATTTATTGTTTTATAGTTGAAATATACCACTATTAATAATTAGATTTTTTATTTCTTAAAAAAAGGCATGAGAAGACACCACCACTGATCTGATTTAGGATTGTTGCAAAATTTATGATCTTATTGTTGTAATATGTTTAGTTTAAGTCCAATGGCAGGATATTTATTTAGGTAGTACAAGTAACAAAGAGATAAAAGGTTGTTCATCATGGCTTGTCAGTCTTTGATTAAAAATTGATTGTCCTTTGGTGGATTTGAAATAAAAAGGAGAGACGAGCCCCAGAAATGATTTTGGAAGAGACATTTGCATAAGCATCATGATTTCACTTTGTCTTGTTTATTTGTTATGTTTTACAAGATGTTTTAAGAGGAATATTAAAAGGAAACTCATACCTTTTTGGGTTCAGATCAAAATACTGAATCGTGTGATTTCTTACAGTGCTAAAAGATATTACAAGTTCAACAGTGCAGCCATGGAAATCAGAGTTTGAGTAGGCATGTTTTAAGGTCCTGATGTTTTATTGTGTATTTCTTTTAGTGAAAACCTGGAAGTGATAACAAGATTTTCAAGATGGCTACCAACTGGTTTAGGATGAGTAGTGTTAATAATCTTGCACTAACAGACAAATGGACAAACGGTAGAGATAACATCCCTCCAGAATGTCATTTAATTTGCTTTTTTCACCTATTAGTTTGAGCCCTTCTGTACATTTTTATATTTTCATCATGTCTTTTTCTTACCAGGTAAAGTAGGACAACCTTTTTTGACTGAGTACTCGGCATCCAAATTTGCATTGGATGGCTTCTTCAGCAGTTTGAGACAGGAGATGAAGATTAAAAACTGTGATATATCTATTACTTTGTGTGTTATTGGATTTATAGGTAAGCTTTTTCAGACCACAACCAAAATATGACTTGGTTTCTATTCTTCTTTTCCCTTATCTTGCTGCTATTAAAAAAACTTGTCGCTTTTCTAAAGTAGAATAAAAAAACAAAAATGCAGTAAATTTCATTGTGCACATAATAGCACTCACCAAATTAAATTTTGATTGACTGTGTAATTAGCTATTGGAAATTTTAATGCAAAAGTGGTTAACCTCTTTGTTTAAACTTGTTAAGACTTTTGGAGTAATACAAATTTTGAAATGTTATAATATATTCCTTATATATATATATATATATATATATATATATATATATATATATATATATATATATATATATATATATATATATATATATATATGGGTTTCTTACAACATTCCAAAGTAAAGTTACAAAATATGAGATGTAAAATGTTGAAAGATGAAGTGACCTGACACTGTCAATATAAAATAAATGGCAGTGTCCACTTTTCTTTTTTTCTTCATTTCTTCAGAGAGTTTCTTTCAATTTGTCAGGCACAGAAAATTCCATTCATCAACTTGAAGAAGCAGGTCAGCAGTTTCTGATCGATTTCCTCAAACCAGCCAGTCCATCTGATGCGGCACTAGCAATCATTAAAGGAGGTGTCAAAAGAGCTAGAGAGATATATTTTCCGTATTTTCAAGTGAAGCCCATATTACTTATGAAGGAATGGTTCCCTGAATTATGTGATTTTATCAATAGATGGGTTTATACTCAAATGTCTTAGTGCAAGTGTTTGCATGAATAGGTTTGTGTGGGAAAGAAATAGAACTATATGCAGTCAACCTGTTGTAGTTACCACCTGCTTATAAACACCACCCTTGTACAATGGCCAACAAAGTATTTTCTCATCTATACATAATACAAAATCAACTTATTATAAAGAATACCTGTTCCCATTGCCCACATGTATTGCAGGACCCAGGTCATTTTATGCAGGTTTGACTGCATATGTGCACACGTACCTCAACATGTATTTACAAATCTCATTAGTATGGATATACCAGTATTGCAGCTTCATTGGGGTTTATGTCATAAATTTAATTTGAAGATCATTGTACGAAAATTTCAAATCAGATTTATCACATATCAGTTTAAAATTGAAGTCAAAGTTTAGGGGTTTTTTTCTAGTCATAAGATGGTAAGAGAATTTTCATCTTTATAAGTGTTTCCAGATTATAGTGATAAAAGAATGTTCTATATGTCAGAACGTGGAGCATATTTTGTTATCCATCTGTGTATCCATCAGTCTGTTACTGTTTTAACTTTAGTTTTACACCATTTCCTTTATGAAATTATTTGGATGACATTCACTAAGGATAATAATGAATGCTATTGATTTTGACATTAAAAGGTGACAGTCACTGACTGAAAAACTGAAAAAAATTATTTCTTCACAAACATTTGAGTTTTCAACCATTTCCCTTCACCAAAGTTTGTGGACCAGGTACACTTTGTGTAAGAAGAGCTCTATTTATTTGAGATCAAAGGTCAAGGTCACTGATAAGAAAATAATGGTTTCCTTATCATGAGTTTAGTTAAAGTCTGCATACCTTGACCAAAGGTCAAGGTTGTTGAGACCCCCATTGGTCTGTAGTCTCCAGAAACAACTATGCTCAACTAGTGTCTGCACTGAGGGCTGTTAGATAATTAATACAGAGTGGGCATATAATGCACTTTCAGAATACTCATTGTTGTGGAATGTTTTGAATCTGTCATAAATTAACATTCATCATTAATGCCTGTTTTACTGCATTATCTCTTCCTTTTTCATTTCTATTAAAAAAAGATTCAGAAATAGGACATATAAATAAATAAATGAATCGACGTCAGTTTAATGTTCTTGCAGTCTATATATTGCAATTTTCTTACTGACTTTTGGAGTTCTTGGTTACTAGAAATGAAATGAGTTCAGACATCAGCAGAAAAAAATAGAATTGACCCATGAAGAATATGGGACCATCCTTGCACAGTTGCCACATTCCCAAATTTAAATACCAATGAAAATGCTATATTCAGCAAAGCCTCAAAAATCATATGAAAATAAATTATTTTAAAGCAAAACTTACATGAAAACAGGTTAATTGTTGGTGCATGCATTAAATACTCATATTTAAGAGTGGCGGAGAGCAATACATGTACCTGTATGAATTATTTGATGTTGTAAGGGTAATATAGGGTAAAGTAGTACAGTTATAATTATTGTTTGTAAAATGTAGAATTTTTTAACCATGAGACAATACATTAGTCATTTGTATATGCCTGCCTTAAGATAGCACATTCTTATGTTATGATGTCCATACATCTGTCTGTTGCCTGCTTTGTCTCCGCACAAGATTTCAACCATCTACTATTAGCAAACTGTGGAGCAAGGAAAAAATTGAATGATTCCAGACACAAAAGGACAAAGATCAGTGTCAAAGGGACTGAAATAAGGATTGGCTTAAATTCCAGGTACATTTATTGAAATTGGTAAATGGCTGGCATTTGAGATGAGAAAAACACCTGTTGATTTTGGGGAGAGAAGGTCATGGTGACTCTTAGAAGAAAAATGGTTTTTGTCAGGAGTATTTTATCACCTACTTTGACCAGACTAATTGGATGGCTTACATTTCAGTCATGGAAGATGCTCAGTCCTTTTTGGATCAAAGTTTATTGGTGAAGTTCACAGGGATTGAAAGAAGGAAAATGGTTTCCACAATATAACTCCTATCCTATGCCACCAGTCTTTGTGGCTTTCAAGACAAGAAAGGTATCTTTTGATTTTGGAGTGAAATAGCAAAAAGGACATGATCACTGACAGACACTAAAGAAGAAAAGTGGTTTCCACAAAACAATCTGAGTTAAATCACAAAATCGAAATAACACGTCACAGTAGTATGAACGTAAACCTATCCAGTGCCATGACACTCACAAGTCTAACGCATGCAAAGATGTAACTGTCATAATACCTGCTGACATCATCAGCTAATGAAATAGCATATTTCTTTAGTATTTGTAGGTAACAGCACTTAGAGACACTGGCATGGTACACGTTACAGTAAGCACAAATTAAGTGAGTAAAATGGGTACTAAGTCTTGAGTACCCAAGTATCTGATCACTTAAAAAGGGTTTTACTCCAAAAAAGTATCGACATACTTTTTACCACATTGCAGGTATATAATGTACCATTTACAGTACTTTTATTACCTAATGTTTGTCACTTTTAAGCCCAAATTTATGTAAGAATGGTTGAGGATTTGTGTAGAATTACTTATTTTTCAAGGCCTTGAGTGGCTGAGTGGTCTAAAGCACTCACTGTTATGGATCACTGACGTTTCACCTCTGCGTGGGTTCAAGTCTCAGGCTCGGCCAATGTGGGTGTCTGAGAAAGCTTGCCAGTAGCTTTTCATGGGTTGGTGGTTCTTCCCAGGGTTTTCCCGGGTTCTTCCTACACCATTTATACTGGCCGCCATGTGTAGCCTATCTTGTGCTGAAAAATGGCATTAAACTCTAGTACAACAACAACTTATCATTCATGAAGATTATGTCATAAATCCCAAAAGTCGAATGTATGAAAAAAGCTACCATTACCAGAATTTGTAAAGATAGAAAACTTGCCAACCCTTATGATTTAACTACATGACTTAATAAGCAAATTTTAAAATATTGAACAATGGCAAGAGTTATGAGAATACAATCATTGCAGTATAATCTGGATTTTGGCTTACTCGGGTTTAGTCTTGATCCAGGTTTTCACCTTAGATTAAGTAAATTTAGTCAGGGAACTTGCTAACAAATCTACTTAAGTCTCCCAGGTTCATTCAAAATGTCTACATGATCAAGCTTTTACTTGTACCTTATAGCCTAGGATGAAAATGTTTTCTAACCAAAATAAGTCTTAAAGGCAAAAAAGACAATCAGCCTTTTACAAATTCCAGAAAGTAGGCACAAAAGCGTGAAAAATCTAGACAGTAGGTAAAGAAACATGAAAATTCTAGACAGTAGGTATAGAAACATGAAAAATCCAGACAGTAGGCACAGAAACATGAAAAATACAGACAGTAGGCATAGAAGCATGAAAAATCTAGACAGTAAGCACAAAAGCATGAAAAAAAGAAATATTTAGATACTAGGCCATGCTTGTAAGGTGACAGTTGCATTTATTGGACATCGTTATCAGTTTGAATATTGTTCACAGTGGGAGAAATTGTTGCTGCTGCCAAGAAAACGTAAAAAGAAACAATAACATAGCATGTAGATTACTTCAAGTTGAGATATCAAGAAAGAACTAATTTACCTAAATGAGTATTTGAACAGCAATTTCTGAAACTGAATTTGAGGTCATTAAGGCCAAAATATACCTTACAGTAAGTTTGGTTGAACACATTGTTGATCTTGCAGCATTAGACCACATGTCAGAACTTTTCAAAACCATGTTTTCCATTTTGACAATGGCAGTGAATAATATTTTGTTATGTCTAACTAAATATTGGTCTACCTTGTGGAAAATATAAGCAGCCTTGCTGAGAATGTCTCTTTTGGATTGTCAGGTCTGAAACAGCTTTGATAGTGTTTATGCCAGTTATTTGGTCTTATGGATCATATGGACTATAACAATATGTCCTCCAGATGCAATCCATTTATCTTAATGGGTTCAGATAAACAAGGTTCAAATGTAATAGATTAGCATCATAAGTGATAATCATTTTTAAGGTTTTTCTCTTTATTATGATATAGACCTACATCAAATCAAATCCATTATTATGTTTGTTTTATGACTTGTTAGATTGTTAACACAGTGTATACCTAATTTTACCTCTGTTGAGTCACCTCAGTCTAATGGACAGCCTGAAGATTGTAACATTCTTTCTTATGAGGAAATATTGTTAGTAACAACCAGTAACCTAATCCATCATAGTGTATTGACTATCAGGGTCTATTCAGGGACAAGCAGTTGCAGGATTTGTGCTAATCGGTACTTAATTGTGTCACAAAGTCAGCTGAATGTGTGAAAACTCTGCATTGTGTTTTTTAGTTCTACCTTTCATTAAAACCCTACTATAAATTATCTCCCTTTTCTCGGTGGCAAGGTAATTTCTTGCCTAAGTTTAAAGTTCTAAAATAGATCCAGCACATTAGAGTGGCATAATCGGCAGTGTGGCATAATGTTAGGACATTTTCAAAATGAATTTAGACTTCTCTGTATAACATTATAAGTGTTGTTTGGAGGTCAAACATAAAACTAACTTAAATGAGAAGTAAACAACAAAAAAAAGGAAAAATAAATTGCATTTAAAATTTCAACACAAAATAATATTTTAAATTTAACTCTCTTTTCATCCAGTACAGTTTGAACTGTCAACAGTAATATAGAAAAATTAATGACAAAGCGTAATTCTCAAAAATAATTTCCCAAACTGGAGCCAGTTTTCATCAACCAGCTGTACTACCTTTGTGTAAGCTAAAGACATATTTTAAAGCTTAAATACTTCATTACTAGACCGAATATCTTTAAAGTATACTAAGCTATCAATTTCCTTTCTTTAGTTCCTACTATTCGATCTGAATTATTTTTTAAAACCAGAAACCTAAAGCAATCCTTATTTTTACTAAGGATGAGTAACCTAATCTGGTTGTCCATTATTGTCATTATCATGTACCATTTAGCATTACTTGCAATAACCTAGTCATTATATACACTTCATGTTGGAATATCATAAACATATCATAAACATTTCTTCTTTGCCTTATATTGTCTTTAATATCCATCTCACTGCAGTATGTAACAGGTTCATTTTTATTTCCTTGGCATGAATAGCTAGTAATATGTTAAATGTGCAGTTAAAAACAACCAAGATTTTGGCTTTTATGTTGATTCTTTACAAGTCCTTTCAATGCACAAACAATTTCTGGCAAGCAGAAATCCAGTTAAGAATGGCATTCCATGCACAGATCTGCCAATGTAGTTGCAGCAACAGATTAGGGTCTATGCTGTTTGCTGAGAATACTGAGTGGTATGAGCAGCTTAAATCTTAATTTTTGGGTAGGTGCCAGGTGGCTCAATGGTTTCCAGATTAAAATCCTATCATCAGATGAGGCTGGTGTGGCTACTGTGGTGTATCCTTGGGGAAAGATCTTTGATCTAATTGCCTCAGCAGTGAATAACCTACTTGTGTTGGTGTGCTGCTAAACACCACACCAACCAGCCTAGTATGTAGGATTCAGTCTTGGCCTGCCCAGACTATATCTGCATACAGCAGAAGTCACATTTCTTCATTGCCATCAAGCAGATACATGTTGTTTCTATCAACTAACTAATGTACGACTTAATTGATCTTACAACCTTCTTTCTGCCTAAAGCAGTTTTTTTTTAAAATTTGTTTACATCAAAGGTATCAATTGACATGCTTTATTTTCATTATTAATTTAATTTTACCCTAGTCAACACTTAAAGCGCTGTTTAGTTCCTTTAGAATTTGGGTGTGCTTCTTTTAGGTTTTTCTCCAGGCCCTGGTTTGTCTTTCTGTTGCATAGAAATGAAAACGAAACAGGCCAAGTTACTCAAGCAATGTGGGCCCATGATGGTAGGGTAGATCTGGATCTGTGTTGTAGGTTAGATTTAGTTAGAGGACAGATATCCGGATTAGCATGCCCATGGTTTGACATCTCTCTTATCCATAATGTTTATTATTGATAATGGCAATTGCTAGAATATTCATAATTACATGTAAATAGAAAGTTGTGATATGTTCATGTGAGTTAAAATTTTTTTGGATATTGTCAGATTGTTGAAATTATTAAATCTCTTCTGTGAAATTCATGTGTCTACATTCAACGAAGAAAAAACTCGATTTTATTTTGTCAGCTTTTAAAACCTTTTGTTTTTATCAGATGGATATGTACTAGCCATATCAATAGGGAGACATTCAAGTTTATTTTATCATGACTATGCTCTCTAGTCTTCTAGAGCCCTGTAGTAAATGGGTCCATCTGTATGTCAACAGTTTGGTTTCCACAAGATTTCAATTGTTGGATTTTATCAAATTATTATACTGCGTTATGTTAATAAGACTTCAAATGTACTCAAATCCACAGACATATTTGTCAAAACAGAGCCATACTTTTCATTTCCACAGCTTAATTTTACTAAAGGGTGTTAGATTTCAGCCAAATTTAGTATATATACTGGTGAAACCTTAAGTTTGATTCCCAGCACTCAGCATAATTTACCATAGTTACGTCTTCCTGGCTGCTCTCTTCTTGACTTTAGTTTCCACTGCATAAATTTACCAAGGTTTTTTGGATTTTAACTAGATTTGAATTTTAGCTTTGTATTGACAAGACCTACAAGGAATTACATTTTCACAATTCCACAACTTCATTTGCAGGAGTTATGCCCTCTTCAGACTTTGTTTCTGCAGTTCATCTTTGCAAGTGCTGGTTATCCAAATTTGGTATGCAGCTGTATGTTTAGGAAACTTCGAATGAGTTGATTTTTTTTATTTTGCATGTCATCATCTCAAGGAGTTATGGCCCCTAAATTGCCCATTTTCTTTACTTTGTTCCCCAAGGCAATATCATGCTTTAAGCCAAGCAGATCAAATTGTAGTGAGATGGTCCTTTGCAATGCAGCCATTGTTAATAGTTTTGCTGGTCTAAGTAACTGTCATTTCTTTATTAAAATGCTGGAAAAATCATAGAACAATACTATGTCTATATTAAATATTAGCAAGCCAGTACTTGTAATGAAAGACTGAACATTTTTGCTTGCAAGGGTCATTTGTTGTTGCCAGAAAGATAATTGACTTCTTTCTAGATATGAAAATCAAGTGCTAAATAATAGTTTTTGCCTATAAAAAATCTAATATTTCCAGAATTTGTAGGACATATTTGATGTGGTTATGGGTTTAACACAGTGTTTCAGCACATGATACAAGGCAGACGGTATATCTGATGGAGGAAGAAGCCAAGAAGAACTACCAACCCACAGGAAGCTACTTGCAAGCTTTCTCACATATCTATGTTGACTAAGCCTGAGACTCAGACCCATGTGGATAGAGGAGAGATGTCAGTGGTCTGTAAAGATGAAAGCCTTAGACCACTTGAACATCCCTAGCATATTTGTATGTGCCGCCACAAGGAAGAAATGATCATGTTACCATATCTGTCTCCATTTCGTTTATGCACAATACCTCAAGTTCTCCACCATCTACTATTTCTAAACTTTGTAAATACTGGTCACTTGCATTTAGGGCAAGGAGGAATCCTTTCCTATCCAATTTGGACTAAAGGAGTGACACAGTAAGGACCAAAAATAAGTAAAACTTTCCACACAATAAATTTGACTTCTATACCAGATACATTAATCGAAAATTGTAAATGGCTTGCATTTGCAATCACAAGGACACCCACTTTTAGGTCAAGTTCATGGTGAATTCTTGAAGAAAATGGTTTCTGCAAGAGATCTCTAATTCTTCATCACCTACTTTTACCAAATTTTGCAGTGACATTTGAGACAATGAATATACCTATTCATTTTGTGGTCAGAAAGTTTGAGGTTAAGGTCATTTTGCATTGAAAGAAGGAAAAATGATTTTTGCAAAAACTGTTGAAGCTCTTTATACCACATGCCTGGACTAAACACTATTGATGGCTTTCATTTGAGAAAAGGAAGCTGCCTGTTAATTTTGGGGGATAAAAGGTCAAAGGTTATGGTCAGAAGAACCCAAGGAAGGAAAACAATTTCCTCAAAAGAAATTAAGTTCCGTGCCATAGACAAGGACCAAACTCATTTGAGATATATCAATTTTGTGAGTCAGTAGGTCAAAGGTCAGTGTCACCAAGACATAAAGAAGAAAAATGGACTCCAGAAAATGACCTGATATGGCAGATGTATAATGTACCTTTTACAGTGCCCGTTTCTCTTTGTATCAAATCTTTTTGTTAGAAAATGACTCACAAGTTTGCTCTAGAAGGCTAATCTTCATCCATTTGTTTTGTTTTGTCTAACAATAATTCTTTTTTGTATCACCTTAAATCCTAATAGACAGAATTTAAATGAACATACGCTGCCATAAGTCTTTTACGTGCTTTTTTAAAACTCTATATTTAAAATGCTTTGATGAGAAGAAATCCACGGTATGGTGTCCACTATATGTCTCGAGTATAATTTACTTAGTATTTGCATTTACATGTTCAAAGATTGATAATGTGTCACTGTCGAAAATTGTTTTCATGTTAAAAAGATATGGTTATCTATTATAGCTTGTGATTATTGAAAAGAAGATTATTATTAATTATGTTTCCATCATTGGCATCCATTTCTTCACATATTATATTTATTTGTTTAGTTTCATTGTGTTACTTTAAATATTGTGTACAATTCTTCAGATAAATAAGGTTTGCCATTTTGTTGCTTTTTAAGTCATGATAGCTCAGTTAGAGCATCAGATTTGTAATCCAAGGATATTGGTTAAATACCCAACCAAGTCAGTCCATGTCACCTGTCTTGATGTGTCTTGGGAAAGGCACTTAGTTCCCATGTCCCTGGATTAATATAGTCATTAATATGTTGATAGTGTAGTTAAATAACAACCTAGCTTGCTATTATTTCACAACCAAACAACCCTATCAGCACTCCAAACTATTCATAATCTTCAGTCAGTCTTTCTAAATAATAAAGAACCATAAAAAGGTAAATGCTTCTATCTCAGAGTTAGAATTTGTGGTATTTGTTGTGAATGAACAGTTTTTCATGAGATGATTGGTAAGTCTAGCGAGTTTCTGTGAGATCATTCACCTCAAGTAGAGGGATTGTGTAAATGTGCTATTTATGTTTTTTGGGTTTATTTTTGTTTCAAGGTTTGATTGCTACCTCATTTTTCACACATCATTTACAAAAAGATAATAAAGACTTGTATCCGAAATCATGTTTTTCTTGTCACATCTACCCCTTTTGCAAAATGTTTGTTTACTCAGTGGCCCTACATGACACACAATATAATTTATTTCCTACTAAATGACTTTTAGTCAACCTATATTTGAGGTTATATTTTTATGGCAAACTGTTTAAATTTTTTTAAAGTTTTAAAACTCCAGTTTATTTTTTATCCTGCTTGCAATACATTGGCAAGGCATTTGTGTGACTTTAAGCAATGTTGTTGGCATATTTTTGTCAGATCGCCCAATTCTTGACATCAATGTATGTGCAGAGACACTGCATTTAACTTGGTAAAGACTCCCACCAGGTCAGTAACAGTAACCTATTATTCCTCTTCAAAGGAAAAAGTTTCATTTAGCACCTATGTGTAGTTTTCAATCTCATTTTCACAGATGCATTCATTTGGAACAATGTTGCACTCATTGTTCTGAGTAGGTCACAGCAACCACTATTTTAGGTTTGTATATCTCACAGCATGAAAACAGAAGAGGCCTCTTTACATATCATATTCATGGGAGGGCATTTGCTCTTTTCTTTTGTTTATGAATAACGCTAAAAACTGCACATTCTAAATTGTATGCTTGGCTGTTGACAATATTGGGTAAATGTGATATAACAGCATGCTTCCAAGGTTTCAGATGCCATACTTCTGTCATAGAATATATAAAACATAACTGATTACTCATGCAATTATTTTATGGGAAAATTGGACAAGAAAATGTTTAGGTTATAACTTTTGTTAATTGTCTTGGGCAAAGTGAAAGATAAATTTTGTTGTTCTTATTCCTTTTTTGTGTTTTTTATTCACTCTGCTACATTATAATTTCTCATTTTTCTAAATTTTTGTCAGCTACTATTGTGACTTTTGAAGTAAGTCAAATGTGTGTCATTTAATCTCAATCTCTCTCTCTCTCTCTCTCAATGGAAACATAATTCCTTTTAATTGACATGGTGATACAGGAATTAAATGTGATAAAAATATGTACTATTATGTTTTGGATATGGTAGACTACAAGAAGAGGTGGAATACAAATGAGTCTGAGTTATATATGTAAATGTATGCTATGAAGGTAAAAAAATAGGTGTGGTTACATAGCTTTTTTCACACATTAACCCCCAGTGACGAGTTAATGTGGCAGGAAGTAGTAGCCTACTGCTGAGCTCTGAAGCGTTATGGTCATGCATGATACACATGTGCATTGACATTGCACATAAATTGCAAATTTAACCATTCCTTGACAGTTTGTAAAAAAATTCAAAAATCCTTGTTAAGTGGAGACAGTAGACATAGTTTAGTCTATATAAATCTTAGTGGAGTATTATGCAAGTCCTTAAATTGAAGATAAGTTGAATATTACTTTTGAGTGTAAGGTGTGATGATCGATAATTGCTAAATGTGTATGGTATGAATATAGATGGTGCTTCTTAAAATCACAGAAAACAAAATCAACAAGGATCAAAGTTTCGTTATTGGGGGAAATACTGATTGCTCTATTCATCCAGATTTCCACAAAAGGGAGGTAACTTACTATACTATCTTATAAGTCAGGTTCATCTGAAAGCAGCATAGACCCTCATTTGCTGTAGCAGAATGCACTGGCAGATCAAGGTCTATTTTGTTTGTTCTACTGATTACACCTAGCAAACTTGATATAGCCTGATCTGCCAGCACATAATGCAACAGCAGATCTGGGTCTATGCTGTTGTACCTAACTTATAGGCATGTTTATACAGTTAATATAAAAGCAATGTCATGGAATATGGCACAGTTTACACCCAAATAAAGATTGGAATACTTTTTCATATCTACATATTTATGAATTCATTGACTATTGTTGTATCATATATTTGTTACAAGACCACTCTGCAGTGATACTAAAATGGAATGTTATGGTCTTGAACTAAGTAATAAAAAGAGCAAAAACCAACAAATTCAGCAAAATAATTTATTTACCAGGAAGAAAAGTTAAAAAGAACTTACAGTATTGTGATTGAAATCCAAAATAGCCCTAAGAGTTTAATCCCCAGTCCAAACATTTTGAGTTTTCCAAATGAATTCCAGCAGTGTTCCAAATGATTTCCAATTTCAGAAATGTTTAAGTGCTGGTGGTCTTAAATTTGCTGATATGGCAACAGTCTTGGTGTATCACAATGATATAATTCAAATTGTCCTTGAATGAATTCACAATAATTTCCTAAATATTATTTCAATCCTAAATCAATGAACATTCCCAATGCATGATTTAAATAATTAAATCCTCTCAACTGAACACAACTAAAATTGACTCCACTAAGAATGATGTTAAGATATGGAATAAATGTTTTCTTCAAAATTATTTATCTATGGACTGACTTAAGACACAACAAAATACCCTGGGCCTAAGTCATTTACAATGACCTGACTTAAGACACAACAGAATACCCTAAATAATCTAAAATCATAGACACATGTAGACAAAGATGACTTCTCAACAGATACATTCCTATCTGTCATGTAGACCACAATGACTTACCAACAGATACATGCATGTCTGTCATGTAGACCAAGATGACTTCCAAACAGATACATTCCTATCTGTCATGTAGACAATGATGACTTCTCAACAGATACATTCCTGTCTGTCATGTAGAGCAGTATGACTTTCCAACAGATACATCTCTGTATGTCATGTATACCACAATGACTTTCCAACAGATACCTTCCTGTCTGTTATGTAGACCAAGATGACTTCCCAACAGTCACAATCCTATCTGTCATGTAGACCAAGATTACTTCTCAACAGATATATTCCTGTCTGTCATGTAGACCAAGGTAACTCCCAATATATACATGCCTGTCAGGTAGACTAAGTTGACTTACCAACAGATACATTCCTGTCTGTCATATAGTCCACAATGACTTCTCAACAGATACATGCCTGTCTGTCTTGTAGACCAAGATGACTTCCAAACAGATACATGCCTGTATGTCATGTAGACCACAATGACTTCCCAACACATACATGTCAGTCTGCCATGTAGACCAAGATAACTTCCCAACACATACATGTCAGTCTGTCATGTAGATGATGCTAACTTTCCAATAGATACATGTCAGTCTGTTGTGTAGATGAAGATAACTTCCCAATAGATACATGTCAGTCTGCCATGTAGACAAAGATAACTTCCCAACACACACACATGTCAGTCTGTCATGTAGACCAAGAAGACTTCCCAACAGATACATGTCAGTCTGTCATGTAGATGATGCTAACTTTCCAATAGATACATGTCAGTCTGTTGTGTAGATGAAGATAACTTCCCAATAGATACATGTCAGTCTGTCATGTAGACCAAGATGACTTCCCAACACATACATGCCTGTCTGCCATGTAGACAAAGATAACTTCCCAACACACACATGTCAGTCTGTCATGTGGACCAAGAAGACTTCCCAACAGATACATGTCAGTCTTTCATGTAGATGATGCTAACTTTCCAATAGATACATGTCAGTCTGTTGTGTAGATGAAGATAACTTCCCAAAAGATACATGCCAGTACGTTGTGTAGATGAGCTTAACTTCCCAACAGATTATTGTCAGTCTGTTGTGTGGACTAAGATAACTTCCCAACAGATACATGCCAGCCTGTCACGTAGACCAAGATAACATCCCTAAAGAAACATGCACATTTTTCATGTAGAACAAGATATCTTCCCAACAGATACATGTCAATCTGTCATGTAGACCTTATAAAAAACTTGGATAGAAATTTTCGTAAAGGTGTTTTAATTAAAGATGAATGTGCATGGGTCCAGATGTGGAATGACACAAATGAAGATATGACAAATGCATTCAATTATTGTTTGCAGACAAACATGTCATCACCTCTCTAAAGATGAGGAATCATGTCTCTTGTACCAATGAAGGATAAAGACTTATCTAATTTAAGTACTTGGAAACAAGTTAGTCTTCTGAATTTTGATTATAAAACAGTAATCAATGCTGTCACACCAAGGTTAAAAATGTTATTCCAAATATAATTCACAATACTCAGTCTGAGCTTATCAATGGTAAATATGTTGCAGAAATCCTACTTTTATTTTAGATCAGTGAAGATGCTGAAGATAAGGATTCACCCATGTTGTTATACAGATTTCAAGAAAACGTTTGACAACCTTCATGGAAATTTCTCTTTGATGCTTTATGATGTTCTAATTGTAATCCTTTTCACATAAAGTAGTTAGAAATATTTTACCTAAATATAAATAGCTTCATTATAAATAATGGCTTTGTTTAAAAATTATTCCCCATCTTTATTGGAGTGAGAAAAGGATGTTCCTTATCCACCTATTATTGGAATTGAAAATTTCTCTTACACTTTATATAAAAAGAGGACTTTTATGGGATATATATATATATATATATATATATATATATATATATATATATATATATATATATATATATATATATATATATATATATATGATGGAAATTAAGTTAAAAAAAATACCCTTTCTACCAACAACACTACAAGTAATAATAGATTGTTCAAAGAAAGTTTTATTATGACAACTATGCATTTCAATTAGTTTGAAAATGTGTCTCAATTACTTTTGAACAAACAAAAGATGTGATTTAAAATATTCACCAAAAGAACCATTCCAGTGATCACCTAACAATGTTAGACATATATTTCATACCAATTGAAGAAAAAAATTCAAATTTAACTTTGAAACAAAAATTTACGGACTTGTGCAATTGTATTGGGGGTAGAGATCTTCTAGCATTGTCCAATACTAATAGATACACTAAATTGAAGACATATTGATATAGGCAAACTATAGAACTCAAGTAGGACTACTTTAGTTCAGGGATCTAGCAAAGGAGGATTAAACATGTTAGATATCAAATGATGTATCATTCCTTTGGATGGAACTAATTGAGAACAATGAAATTAACAGTTAGTTATATTATACAATCTCTTGATGGAAGACTTTAAAAAAAAAAAAATACCACTGTAAAGAAAACCATTTTACAAATCTACTCCAATGTCCTCTACCTTTTCGAGACATTATTGAGTCATGATGCAACAAAGAATTCCAGAAGTAATGTTCAGAGATATTTGCAATCAATATCTTTGATACAATTCAATCCTTTACATTAAGAATTGAAAAGATAAAGGTGTGATTTTGTTAACAAAGATATAGTTTATTATCATAAAAATAAAATACAGAACCTATAGAGAAATTATTTGAAGTTTCGATAAATTGCACAATAATTTAATAAATTCCAGCTGCATGGTTTCAGCTTTTCAAAAACCTCCAAAAGTTCAGCCTTGAAACAAAATAAAATTGTTAAAAATTTGAAAATAGTAATCATGCTTGTAAATTTTTAAACTGATAACATTACAGAAACTTACAAATAAAATCCCCCCAAAAGTGGGAACAAACATTTAATGATAAAAAATCAAATTGGAAACATATATATGGTATCATTTGGATGTACTATTCTTTGCAAAGCTTTCAGTATTAGTGCCCAATTAATATGTATTATAAATTTGTATTTAAGTGCAAATTGGCAAAACCCTCGCTTCCTCATTTTTTCCTGTTTTAATGAAGAAAGGAACCACCACATTTCTGAAGATGTCAACATGTTAAAGTTTGTTTCTTTTTCTTTGGGGGGTGGGGAAGGGTTGTTTGCACTTTTTAACCCAGAGAAATTGCAAGTATAATATACTTAAGTATTTTGCAGTCCAAATGAGGTGTCATTAACAATGGTCCTCTGTCGTAGTTCTTTCATTTAAGGAGATGTTTCTGTCAAGGAGACCCATTAGCACCATATATATTTATTATAAAAAAAAAACTTCTTTCCACTGCTCTCAGGAATAACAGAAATATTACTGGTCTATTTTATAATGACAGGAATTTAAACTCGGTGATTATGTGGATAATGCCTTTTTCTGTCGAATGGTAACCAGTCATTTAAGTCTAATATCGAAAAATTTAAGGACATTGCATGAGTCTATTTTACATTGTAATGCATTAAATTCAAAAGTAATTTGGATTGGAAGTAACAAATTCTCAGAAGAAAAATATATGCCGAGATCTGAAAATCATTTGTTCTATTTTAACCTTTTGATTATTATAAATAGCATTCACTTGAAAACAAAACGATATGCAAAAGTTAAACTGTGCAAAGAAATTAAAAGGAGAGAGAGAGAATTGAATAAATATTTTTTGAAACATAATTCAAGTGGTAAAAGTAAAAGTGTTTCAAAAGAGATGTACATATAGATCCAGTCACAGATGATGGTGAAGGTATGGTTAAGGTTCATTTTTTAGTTCATACATGAAAATCACTTGGATCAAATGCCTAATCCCAAATGAAGAATGTCTCGGCAGAATTTGGTTACAAAACAAGTTCTAGACATTTTGTAAGGCATCCAGATATTTAAATTATGGGGAGATTAGTAAGTGTATTAGTAATACATTTTGGCAAGATGCTATTCTCTCAATTGCAAGCTGAAAAGGAAACCCTCTTCAGAGGAAGAATACCTGTCTCAGGATATTCTAAAAATGGCAATCAAATGGAACAGCCTGTCGAAAATCTATTTGCTAAACAAGGATTATTTTTTAATTTTAAAGCATTATGTCAAAAGACATGCAATAAATAATTTCATCAAAATTTTTTATAATATTTATACAAATAACTGGTCACTGGAAAAGACAAATAAATGATTATATTAACAAGGGAAACACTCTTACAAATGTAAACAAAGAGTTGAAAGTACTGAGCACCTATTTCATGACTGTCAAGTGATTTAAGAGTTTTGTAAATCCTCTACTTAATGGATTAAAAATTATATACCAAATATTATTATTTCGAAAAAGGTGTTTTCTTTGGAAATGACACCATTGGAGATCTAATTAATTTTACTTCATTTTGATTGCAAGATATCTAATTTATGAGTCTCGCTGTGGAAAAACAAATTGCAAGTTGCAAAAGTTTTGTTTTGTCTGAAAACAAAATATACAAATATTAGCTATGCTGTATAATAAAACTCATACCTTTGAGAAAAATTCGATCCTTGCTTGAACGTCAACATTCTTGTAGAATACCACAGCCGATCTGATATTGAGTTCTGTATTTTCACGTATTATTTTCAAGTTTGAGTAGGATTCTTTTTTTGCTGTTAAGCGTTAGCATACATTTATCTTTGTGTCTGACTGGGGATGTGTGTGTGAGAGAGAGAAATAGACAGACATGGAGTTTTTACTTATATCTATTAACAAAGACTATATGAACTAGATGTCTGGACTTTTCAACAATAATGTATAACACCCAAAATGATCAGAATAATTGAAATGTAAAGATCAACAGTTTTACACTTAATGCTGACAGACATTAAAAACAGCAAATAAAAGGCATAGAACCAATTTATTCAATTACTTGAAACCCCTTTTTGGCCATACATGAGACTCATGAAAGGTTCATACAGTTTCGGACTACTTCTAAAACGTGTTACAACTTTTATGTTCTAATCATTCCCGAATGCGAAGTTAGAATCAGCATTGATGAGCTTCAATACAATATTTTTAATCTCCATGGTATTTTAGTTGATATAGCAACCGGACTGCTGTTCATTTAAAGAACACATAATAATCTGTTTTACCAATACTTGATTTGATAATGCTGGCATTTTGTGTCAGTATTTTGACACATGTCTATCCAGCCAAGAGTTGATTTTAGTGTAGTTGTCATCAATCCATCTGATATTGGCTTTAACCTTCTCAACAGCTTGTTCAAAAGCCATTCTAGCAGTCCCAAGATTTGGGGTCCGTCCAACAAACTCCTTTAACTAAAAGAAAACAAAAACATGGATGATCACATATGTGAAGAAGTACATAGTTCAATGCAAATAGAGAAATCATAAAAAAAATAGTGTGTAGTCAAACACACAGACAGACAGACACACACACAGATATATATATATATATATATATATATATATATATATATATATATATATATATATATATATATGTTACTACATTTGTATGGGAAAGATGAATTTTTCAGATTAATACTGCATGACCTATGGGAGTGAAGTATTCATCTGAGAAAATGAGTTCATATTTTCCCATACAAATGCAGTAACCTTTCTATTATATACTCATTTGCATATTCTACCTAAGGCTTAATTATAAGAAATGCACTACAAGAAAGAAAGTAACTAAATTTATGCTGTATTAAAAAAAACACACAACTGTAAATTCATCAATACATAATAATATTATTAATGTTCACATAACACCACCCAGCGGCCTTTAAATTTAGTCAGTTTCAAAAAGAATTATCATTTTAGTCTACTTTAAATTGAAATTTAGAGTCATATTGTGAATGGATGCACATTGCAACAGATTTTCCAGTTGGTCTGGAATGAATGGATTGGGGGGGGGGGGCATTCTACTCAATTCTGCTGATTATGGACTGGATTTATTAGCTGTGTCAATTCCACACATAGAGTCTGTGATTTGAGCATGGAGAGGCACATCTTAACTCAGCCACAAGTGTTTCTATTCTATCACTGAGGTCTGGAATCATAATGTGGGAAAAGTATGAACTATTTCAATTATAATTATCAAAAAGATACTATGGAATATCATATTCATTTCGTTTTGAGTTCAGGAAGGAGAATGTTACTGCAGTGGGAAATGTAATCAAAATTATAGTACAAATTCAAAATGTGTAATCAAGCTTTAGAACCCATGACATAGCTTATATAATTCAGAGTCGCAGAATTAAGAAAGTACATTTTGAGGAAATTCAAGATTCAAAAATGTAAGTATATTATTTGCCATTCTTATTACCAGCTAAAGAAGAAACATTATGCCTGGTCACTTGCATGCTCTTTGTAGGGACCCCAGCTATGTTATTAAATCCTGTATGGCATCTATCGCTACCTAAATCTGATACAAAGTATCAACAAATTTAACACTGAAAATTGCAAAGCAGCTGGAGTGTGAGAATCCATTCAGCCAGCAGAAATAAGAATTCTTCGTCAACTTGGCTTATTGATCTGAGGCTCTTACTTTCTTCCAAAATCTTCAGTTTGATTTTTCCATGAATTTTAGTAACTTTATTTATCAAATGGTACGTCTCTGATAGATGTGCAATAGCCCTTGCTCTCAGTATGCTTTTCTATGTTATTTTTGTATACCCCAGAGAGCACTGGTCATAGTCGGAACCATTCAATTTACAAAAAGTTATGAATATTTCTCTTAAATAACTGTTTAAATTATCAGAATGGTATTTTCAATACTGAGTCTCTCACGTTTGTTGTGGACATTGCGAATATCACGTTCATTCATTTGCTTGTTTGAAAGTTTCATTTGTGGCTCAGTAAACTCGTCCACATCGTTCACTTTATCATCTCTACCTTCAGTTAGATGAAACAGCTGCTTTCATTCATCCACAAACCTAATAAACTACAACTCAAACGACTACTACATGATTGCACATTGTTTGTTTACAAAGCAGTTCTTAATACACTATACTATTTTTATGCACACACATATATATAGATACAGACACATAGAGAAAGTGCACTAACACTATGAACTCATTTGCAAACAAAAATATAATGCAGAAAGAAAGACAAAATAACAAAAAATATTGAGAGAGGATAGAAGGATAAAAGGACATAAGCATATGGAGTGTGAAAATAAAGATCCACATTGATTTGTTTATGGACATGTGTCATAATACAAATGTTGTTCATATATACCTGTCTGAGTTTTTCATTCGTAGTAAACGTACTTGTTACTCCAATCACCATGTTACGTAAAAGAAACAGGCTGTCAGAATACCTAGGTATAGAAAAAAAAAGATTTATTTGAATTCAAGCGTAGCATTAACTTTCTGCACGTAAGTGAAGAAAACGAGTCGATAAATATTTTATGTCATCGACTGATAACAAGAATATCAAGAATATCTTCAAGCATGAGTAATCAGTCATTATCCAACGGTTTGGTAATGGTCTAAAACCTGTCTTGTGAAATTATTATTATTATTATTATTATTATTATCATTATTATTATTATTATCATTATTATTATTATCATTATTAAACGGCGTATTATTATTATTATTATTATTAAATGGCGTATTTCTTCTGAGAAAATATTTTCCACAAAAAGACAAGTTTCTGAGCTGACACATACTATTTCAAATGAAAGGAAGTCTCTTTCAACAAGCATTGGCAAGAAGCAGTAGTAGCAGTAGTAACAGGTGTTGTTTGTTTGAATTTACACCCCACCCCACCCCAGTATTAAATACTCGTATTAGTTTGATACATATATTTTTCTGAGCTTTTCAATATAGCATACGAAGTTGAACTTTTTCAAGATCATGAAAATATGATGATTCATGTGAATTCTTAGAAAGAGGTGATAATCATAATTTCAAACCTAAAAATCAAAAACGCTGGCGGAACAGATGGTTTATCAAATGATTTATGTGCACTAGATATCAATACTTACATAATTATTAAATAAAAAAAATGTTATACTAGTTATTTTCCAATTCACTGGTCACCAATGATGGTAACTCCAATTTTCATAAAGGGTGATAGAAGGAAACCATGTAAATATACAGGATTAAGTTTGTTTCCGGTCGTAAGTAAGGTATTTACAACTGGTGTGAACAACCGATTGCAAGACTGCTGCACAAACACAACTTATCAAAGAAGTACAGGCTGGCTTTAGGTACGGATAATCAATAGCTGACAATATGTTCATGCTAAACACGTTAACAGGGAAATATCTTCGAAAAGCACAAAGGAGATATTATGCTACTTTTACAACTTTTGAAAATACATTTGTTCCATTAGAGAGACACTTTTGGAGTATAATACAGTACCAATATGTTATGAATGATCAATAGAGGTGTCAATGATTGTGTTAAGTCCAACAATAGCCAGAGCAATGTTTTGAATTGTCCAACTGGAGTACGGCAATGATGTGTTCTATCACCATTACATTTTGCTTCTTTCGCTATTAATTATGTGTTAATAATGCTGTATGCCGATGATTTTATACTATTCTCTGACATAGTGTTTCAGCTTATATATGTTAAATACATTAAGAAGGTATTTTCTCTATGGAGACAATCACTTTCACTTTGTCTTTGAAAAATGTGAATTTCTTTATATTTCCCCCAAAAGACGACAATTTCTGAACAAACCTCCACTATTTGACAGGGAAGTAAACAGCTTTAAACGAACATCTATGAGAACTAGTAGGAGTAGAAGTAATAGTATTAACAGTTGTGTTGTAATTATTTAAAGCGGACAATTTATATTATGTTTACAGATTACTCAACCCCACCGGATCCTCTGCACTCTTCTGTCGATCTGTACGTGCATGTGTCTTTCTTTCCAAACTTCCGAATCTTTTTGTATTATTTATTACAAATATTGAGGCCAAACCATCAAGTAGAATCCAAAAATTGAATCGCTGTGAACACTTTTTCAAGATGTTTTTGACCCTACTTATGTTCTATTCAACTACTGGCAGCAAAATCTCAGCATTGGTTCATATTAGGCCGAATTTGTATATCGCACCAAAAATAGTTCACTGTCAAATTTTACAAGCGTCTATTCAACGTTACCGATTCACGTCACAGAACAGTTCATGTCTGATGAGCTTTAGTTCCCTAACAAAACAATTTCAATGCAAATGATTCAATTAAATCTTGTTACAAAGGCTTACTCCCTAATAAAGTAATCCCATCTCGATGTTATCAGCTCCCAAGCCAAACTCTGCCCAATAGGATTCTTAGATATCGCCACTATCGCACCCACGGCATTCCTTTTCGACATAACATCCATATTCGTAGCATACTGGCTGTACCTGAAATGAGCAAATCACGTTATTCCCATCTTATATAGTACGTCAAAATATTTTGCAAATTTTTCACACAGTGTTGTTCGAACACGAATAATTTTTGCTGATTTGATCAGGGTTTTAGTGGTATTTTACTTCAAACGTGTCCACATCGACTTCAATCCTCTTCCTCATACTCTTTTTCAATGACCATATTATACAACCTCCCTTACAGACAGTGACCTTAAAGAAACACATCTTTCATCCATCCATATATTATTTTGACCTTTTCTTCTTCACCTTTTCGTCAATTAGCTGTACAATTTACATCTTTTAAATATCCACCTGCCTTATACAAACAAACATATTCCTTCCCTTTCTTCCACGTTCCTCTTTAGAATGCGGTAGCAGTAGATCTTCAGTTGCATTCAGTTAAAACTGAGATGAGAAGTTTGGTTGACAGGTAAATAAATATTCATACATGGCTGTTTTTAAATTTCGTGTATTATCAAAGCTTACGTTACCGATGAGAGAGAGAGAGAGAGAGAGAGAGAGAGAGAGAGAGAGAGAACCAACCTGGTAAGGACCCAAAGAGACCGGGAGCAAGAAAGAGCCGATATAAGAATGCTCTCTTCAGATACGATCGTTGTATTAGACATCTGATTAAAAGCGAAATCCCACTCCTCTTCCCCTCCTTCACGGATGGCTGTACAGTAAACTGTTGATCGTACGTCTGGATTTATGCTTAAATAAATAAATAAATAAATAAAATGCATGAATGGTAAAGTCATTCATGAATACAAGTTAACGTTGCAATACATCCGAACTATTCCTCAGTTTGATGTTGGCTACAAAATCAGAAGTTATCGTCCTCTATTTTGATTCAAATAATGACCAATTTAGAAGAAGATCCAAAATCTTATTACAGATGTTATCATTTTGTCAAACAAAAACGAAATTCTTTTTACTTTTGCTCATTACAAGACTGATTTAATCAATATTTTTTCATGTGTGTATTATCTCTATTGAATTACAATGATAAATACAATCTTTAGCAAAACGATTATTTCGCTTATGTAATGTACGTGTTGATTAAAGCAAAGTAAAATCTATTTTAGGCAATATATGTGTCAATCAAAGCAAGGCAACATTTCCTTTAAGCAATGTATGTGTCAATATAAGCAAGGCAACATTTATTTTAGGCAATGTAAGTGTCAATAAAAGCATGGCAACATTTGTTTCCTTCAAAGAAGATTTATTTCTAATACTTTGTAAATGACCAGCATTAAAATTGAGAACTTAACACAGAACAAAATAAAGGCTGAGGTAATCAAAATATCTCACGTACCTAAAACAAGTTCCTTACACGGGATATTTAAGTTTTTGATACAGTATTATATCTATATACAGAACAATTTGATCAGTTAGCTAGTCTGGCACCACTTACTTTGCATCACTCATCTGTGTATCTATTACTTACGTATTATTTACTGAAGCATTCATCCATTGTTGAAATAGTTCTTTGGCTTGTGACACACACTCTGGTAAACCACAGCCACACGACAGTTCTGCCAATGTTGACATGAAATACCTTATAAGAACAGAAAAGAACAAGCTGTCAAAGAAATCCATACATGCTTAAAAATTACAGTCTATATTTTTGCTTCCATTATGACCAGACTTAACGGCTTCCAGAACCTTAAAGTAATTTTTTAGGATCAGACTTAACGGCTTCCAGAACCTTAATGTAATCTTTTAGAAGATCAAGAATGAATGTCGTGGAAGGTTGTAGAGCAAACTGTTTACGTCATTGAGAATTCAGTTCTATTGTCTCATACTCCCACAGCAACGAAGATATTTTGTGAGGAATGCAAAAACCTAAAACAGACGCGAGTGTTCTTAAAAATAGTTGTTACAAATATGTACAGGCAAGCATAAAACGTACACATAAACACATCTGCTATATGCACATGTACGTAAACTCAAACTTGTGTTACACATGTCATTTATAATATCAATTAAAATATATATGCAAAGGTTTTCTGATGCTGAATACAGTCATTCAATATCTTTTATTTCACCAATTTAATAACTATGTAATTGTCATATAGCATCGCCACTTACGTGTCAATATGCGATAACCCTCTATCATGTATACTAAATTTCATGAAAGCTTGCTTGGTTTTTGCCCTCATTATTCGCTGTAAATATATTTAAACAGAATATAAATCATATGGCCTCGATATCATAGCTGACATATATAAATACGAATATTTAACCTCGCTGAACTGAACTAATGTTTAAGCTCTAATTATTATACTTAAAAACAGTATAATGATAGTAATTTGAAATACACCGATACTCTTGTACATATTTACTGATACAAGGAATTCCTTTTCAAAGAACAAAATGCTTGAATTTTATGACAAAATCACACAAAACTTTGCCTAGCGTCTCTTTTTTTCTGATTTGAAATTATTGGTTCAGGTTGGCAGCAGAAAGTTTTAATAATCAGACCGATTCTCAGTGTAGATGGAATATCAGTGCATGCTAAAACATTTAGGACGAATAGTCACGTGATGCAAATGGTCGACAGAAAGTGTGGAATCAGGTTTTTATTAAAATGAAAGAAACATATTAAAATAAGAAAATAGAATGTTTACACCCAAAGGCATAATCTACAACATTGTCTTTAAAGAAAATATAGCAAAAAATGTATGAAAGTAGTATACCTGGAATTTTCCATAAATTGCTGTCCGTACTAGCCTCACGTCTAAGAAAAACATTTCTTTACTTGCTGCTGCCCAAGGTATGTAATCTTGCTCTCTGTCTAGATAGTCTAACGTCCCTAGAGCAGTATCAAGGTCTAGCTGAGAAGCTCTGGGGTATTAAAGTAATATTAAGACAGAAAAGAATTGGAATTATACTATTATGCATTTATTCCTAAATATAATAATCTATTTGACTCAGATAGACTGACAGACTATCAGACATTATGTACATTAAGTCGACACAACAGTGTCATCTATCTTCATCAAGTGTGTGTGTGTGTGTGTGTGTGACTATGTAGTGTGTCATCCTTTCATACCGAAGGGGTAATAATGCCGTTCACAAATAACTTTTTCTTATCAAAGAGAGGTCACTGCATGCTTCAGCTCTTGGTATTTCGTACAAATCCTCTCAAGTGTTTTCTTCTTTGCTGCTTCATAGAACGTTAGGCAAAAAATACAATGAACTGCACGGCAAGGTTCAGAAAGTAAAGTCTTTGGGTTAACCTTCGTCTGAAATCTCGACATGGTTCACAAAGAAAAGTCCTACTGTTGAGATTCGACTGTGAATTTTTGGTTGTGCTTCTCAGTTATTGTGGCATCAAGGTTAAACAAACTTAGTTTTATTTTTCAAATTGTACAAAGGTATTTCTCTTCCCAACTAGTTTCCATTTTGAAATTTTGTTTTTGAAAGATGTTTCTGTAGATGCTTTTGATATCGATTATTTAGGTAAGTATAAAATTATTGATCAACCAACAAGAAAGCTTCCACAAGATGGTTGCTAATCTATCCACTTGGGATAGCAAACACGAGCGACAATGTATAAATATTTCTGACGAAAGAAAACAAGAAATGTGCCCTAAAGATCAATGTCAATCACATCTAAAACACTATATTGTTACGTAGATGCGCCTACAATAAATTTGAAAAAGTTTTTTTTTTTTTCTTTTCTCCTGAGCTGAATTTCAGAACGGAATGAAATCATCTCCAATGACGGGCACAGATATTGGCAAAGTGATCTTGCCCTGTCTTTCCCGTTGATGTATCCTGGTTTGTCACATGGAAACTTGTTAAAATAAAGATGATGACAAGATGAAGAATTATATACAATGAGAATAAAGTCTAAAACGAGCAGTCATAAAACAATGCAATTAAATTGAGGATCCTTCTGAGTGCCACTTTTAAGTGAATTTTATTACATGATTTGAATATGTTAATATTTCGCTTGCTAAAGCAAGCAAACATATTGAAATTATTGGACACGTCTCATAAATTTCGTTTAAAGTAGCGCCATTAAATCGTGTGTGGAAAATATATGAACGAATCATTTTAAAAATCTTTTCAATTTCCAAAAGGAGAATAATCTAAATGTACCTTAAAGACCGCTTTCAGGGATTGTGCTAAAATATTTCACAGTATATCAGTTGATTGACATGAATTCTCAAATTACTGAAGCATTTGCAATCATATGTGCATCGTTTCTCTACCATACATATAAGGCTTTTTAATCGTATGCTGCCACTTGGATTACAGTGGTTTGGTGATTACATGTCTTTCCGAAGGCACACGAATTAGTTCTAAATTCTAATGTGCATAATATGAAATATATTAAAGCAGATGTTCTCAAAGTGTTTGCTTTATGCCAATTACCTATTCATACTTATGTTAATGATACTGTAAACGATTTATGTGGCCGATATTGATATATGTGGTAGTGTACCCCAAGAAAGTCCGTATTTTGCAGTATGCTCTTTACTCATGGTTAGGTAGGTTTCATTACCTGTATTACGTCATATTCATATATCTGAAGCTGTTTGACGTGCAGTACGTGCAGCTGAAGATTATTTTACAGCACGTTATTTTGCATATCGATCGACGTTAAATTACGTTATTTTGCATATCGATCAACGTTAAATTGCATTATTTTGCATATCCATCAACGTTAAATTACGTTATTTTGCATATCCATCGACGTTAAATGTATTGACAATTACAAGAAACGAAACTTCATAACAAAATATTCATAACTTTTCAAATACTCCTCGTGATACCAAATACATTTTAAATGCTTCGATGAAACCTTATATCAAGTATAATCTGTAACGCAACATAATGGAACAAAGTGCATCGCGTATAGGATAGAGGTATTTCATAGATAAAATAATCATCCGTAGCACTTACTTTGCTAGGCTCCAGGCGTCGTTGATGACCTGCGCTCTGTTTACTACATGTATTTTCTGTGAAAATGATAACAAAACAAATAGATTAAAAAAAACAATTAGTTTGCTGCCACGTCTCTTTGCCTTGGTGGAGAGCCGAGTGTGGGCCCTATCGGAACGACTGTCTATCGGTTGAAGGGTCCCGTTGGTCGAAACGATGAGTTAGCCAGTTGGGGGACCGCTGGAACGAATATTGACAGATTGGTGACCCTGGAGAAATACGGGGGTAATGCTTTTATATGTTGTTTGGAAAGTAAACGCATTCACTCCTAGCTGACCGTAGAATTGACAGGAAGAACCAATGATCCGTGTTCCTTGTCCACGTGTGGTAGCTCCTCCATGGCTTTCTTGTTTTCTTTGAACTTTGTATAATGTAATTTCTAATTCCTGAAGCCAAAGATAGTTAGATTGGCCGAGAATCACGATGATTGTGAGTCGACGTTGAAACCCTCACACCGGACGGAGTCTCTAGCTGCAGACATAGACTCAAAGCTACTTGTAAACCTTTCTCGTGAGATGTTTGTCTGATCGACAACGCTGACTGGTATGGTGCGGAGCACAGAAACATACATGTCATAGTTTGTAAGGTCTCCCGTCGTATGGTAAAAGACTGTGAGTTCATTCATGCGACAATAGGACGGTTGCTAAAAGCTGCAAGACCAGCCTTGTTTGCGTAATGTGATAGAGCACCCTGTGTAATGCCAAAGGTTCAGATAGTAAAGAGTTCATAGCTGTCAACATGTATGGTTTGTGTTTACACAGAGCTGAAGCAGTTTGTTGCTTCCAGTTTTCACTGGCGCTACATGTCATTGCACACGTGAGTAAATCAAAAATGAGGCAATATCGTCTAATATACCAGTGTGAAAGGCCACGATCAGTCAAATCAGGGCTCACAATAAATAAGTGGTTTATGTTAATGATCTAATAGGAAAAGGATAAACAATACACATACGGGTCTATAATTGATTAAGATGAATATAGGACTCCTAAAGAGACTTCTATATCTTATCATCCCATACGTTATTAGCATGGTTTATTTCAAGTCAACAATGTGTGATGTGTTGTAGAATGGTGAACCATTCAATCACGTCGATTTTCCATATCTTCACTTTCTTGAAAAAATTCATTTGTATCCATGTACTATTTATTTCTAGCGACCAGTTCATTAAATTTTGGATGAAATTAATAAAATGCTGGATGTCTTGTTTTGTTTCTTTTGTAGCATTTTTAGTGTTTAAAGGTCAACGATGTCCGTGTTCTTTAAGGGTTTCTGCGTTCCTTAAAATCCTCGCATATTTCATGCGCTGCAGACAAAAGACACTCTAATCTACCAAGGTGAAATACTAACAATGGAAAATACGGTCCAAGGACCTTGAACGTTATTCGAGGTCAAATAGTTCATAGTCATCATTCGTGCTGCTGCTAGCTGGTACAACAGGGCATGCGAGTGTAAACAAGATGGTGACATCGCTGACATTCTTAACAAGCTGTCAGTGCTGCCCTGGAGAAAGTATCTCTGGGAGATGCATCTACCGCGACACAGCTACGGTGGACCAGGCACAATGCTTGACATTCGACTAGACGCTGAGGCCCTGCCCAAATCTGGCGGGGCCCCCATAGCTGCATGGCATATTTACGTTCCGGCACCATCAAAGATTTTTCGGTCGTGGTTTTTATTGTTAAACCCCTAATGAGGTTGTTAAACCCCTAATGAGGTGCACTCTGCCAATAACTATATTTTGCCATATGACAAGATTGGGCATTACAAGTGCAGTATGAACCGACCGTGGTTGAGGTCTAAAACCTTTACAGGGAAACCGAGCCCTTGATCACCAAGGATGCACCCAAACTCGCCAACGTGTTGGCACTTACCTACAAGCACGGGACACTAAAGTGACCCAACGTCCTGTAGGATGAGTCCAGCCATGAGTTTATCGGCACAGTGTCGCCACTTTTTGCTAAGTACCGCATGTATGTGAGGGGCTAGGCAGGCGTCCACCGTGCGCAGGATATTTTGGAGTGGTTCAATCGTCCTCTAGCTGACCGGCTGTTTGGGCACTAGTACTCTCAGGAGAGGTTGCAAGTGAACAGTATCAGGTTTATCAACTGCTGTGCCTTGTTGTGTGGCTCGCTAATGAGCAGCTGCTATAGGTCATTTTATCCAGCCGAATACGCTAGCTGCTTTAGTTTTGTTAAGGCGCTCCAGGTAACCATTACCATTAACCTTCAAAGGAAAGTCAATGCCGGCAAAGTTAAGCTTCCCAAGATGTTGGCAGTACTTGACTCGTTTGTTACCGTTTTAGTTATCTACTGGTTAAAGAGTCGACAATATGATCCAGGCAAAGTAGAGATTGTCTTTGATCTTCGCGTTACTAGCTGACTGATCTTGGTGGTATGCACCTTGATGTCGGAATCTAGCTACGTCCGCGAACTAATTTTCCGAAAATATTTCCTCGATCACATTAACATTAGGGACATACGCTTACAATCTCCCGAATGATGCCCACACCCCGCTCCAAACAAGAATGAGAAACGTATTTCCCTTTAACGCCACCAGACATCGCTGTTTTTAAGCTGGATGATGGATCAACGCATGCGGCTGGCGGGTGTACAATGTTTAAGTAATGTGATCGGATACGCATTTTTGGAAAAGCATAATTTACTTAGAAAATCTGTTTTTTTCCTTCAAATACGCTCTCTGATCACATTATCATTAGGAAAATATTAATAGAAAAAGCATCCAGCCTATACTTGGGGACATCCTTCAACGAAAGAAGGCTGAATTCCCTACTTGAAAGATAACCCACTCTCCTAAAGTGGACGCAGCACATACGTTAGCGACTGTCCTAGTGACATTTAAATATCTTTTATATGGAACATTTAATCAACATTCTTAGATTTATGAACGACAAGAATAACAACAATATAAATAAGTTAAGCAGAAAAAGTGTTAATAGGTCGCCAGATTAACAGCTGTTATCAGCTGGGCGAGAGAGAACACGCAGAGAGCGCGACAAAAGTGAGAAGCACAACATGAAGCGATACTCTGTTGAAGCATACATTCGGAAATAGCGAAGTTCGCAGATGTGACAAATTCACATACAAATTGTTAAAAATGAAAATATTGTATATAATCTGCAGTAAATATGTGATTAATGCACGATGTATCCACATTTATTGCTGGATGGTTGAACTTCAAGAGTATCTTAAATGGATAGTTTAGAGGCCTCTGCATGATGTTGACTAATCAACAGCGATAGCTTAAAACTACCTACACCTGATGGTGTGTCAGATGGAGGCAATAGGCGAGGCTTAGTGTCCTTTGTCTATATGATACAGACCGAAAATACGTTTTCGTCTTTTTGGACGCTAAATGCGGGAGGTTGGAAGCTTATAGACTTAATGTCAATATTATAGGGAAGCGTATTTTAAGGAAACATGCAGTACAGTGGCACTTGGAGTTCAAGCTTTGGCATCAGTGAAATACCCATCCTGACTCCTCGCGCATGTATATATCAGTATAGCTTTGAATGGTGACATCAGCTTCTTCACTATCTCTCTTTATCTCACCAGTGCGCATTAAGACAATGGTCTCTTTTCTACTTTTACACCGTCTAGCTTAGCTTTATCGTCATACACGTTTTGTAGACCTTGCAAAACTGTTCCAACTATGCCGTCAAATCGAGTCTCAGCTTAAAACCAGGCTCACTAACTTACTTGTTGAGTACATCTTGTATACTAGGCACAATATCAACAAGAAAGACGGATGTGTCGGACTCAAGCCTATGCTTCCTTGGCACAGTGGTCTTTTGCTGTCACGTTTCTTCGCTCTTGAGCTGGCTGCTGGCTGTTTCTCAGTAATGTTTTCGTCAATCAATTCGTTGAAGTCATTTGTGAAAACCGGCCGCTCCAACTTTATAAAAGTTTAAATTGGCTGTGGGGCTGGGACTGGCTGTTCAACCCGACCATTGGATTGTTAGGACCCAGAACTAGCCATGGATATTGGTCTGCCTGTTCAATATGGCGAAACAGCTGAATAGGAGCCGGAATTGGCACTGTGGCTTCCGCTGTTCATTTAACCAGATTAACTGGCTGCCTAGGAGTCGCAATTGGCCTATAGGCCAATGATGTGTCAAGCGCATCATTATATTTCACTTTTTGCTATTTGCACCCCGATAATCAACAATTCGTGTGTTACAGTAGGCATAACGTCAGCTTATGATTATATATATATATATATATATATATATATATATATATATATATATATATATATATATATATATATATATATATGGATTATAACGTTATTAAAATGCTCCCTCGTCCCATTCTCCTGCTTCATACTGTTTCTTTACTTTTTAATCACCGCAATCAGCACATCTGTAATCAGTCCATGTTAAAGAACTGTACTTCCAGCATGATAAACACTAAATTCTTAAACTGTACAGATGTTCATCACAAATATTCATTCATACGGTTTCTCCCACACATCTCTTTGGTACCTATTTTAAGGCGAACACATTTGTTTTTAATTTCAAACCTATCTTCAGCCAGCCCGGGGTGAGGGTGGGGGAGGGATCGACAACCAGCCGTCTTAAACTGGCTGATAAGGGTTCCGATGGGTTTCACACTCAGCTAAGAGAGGTGGGAACACGTTATTAAAGTTTCATGTTTTCTAAAAGTGGAAACCCTAGAGATAAATATTACTCTATGTTAATAACATTTGAGCGGGAACGTAACTATACATTGAAGGGCAGTCCGATATGTTAACCGTTCTTGTACCAATATCATTCTCATTCATCTGTACTTCTTGTGGTCGAATTGTAACGAGGCCATATAATTTCTTTCTTTGAATAAAGAAATCAGCATCTCCAGCATAAATTCCTCCGTTACTCTCAGTGAGTTACGGTCGAGGATAGTAACACTTATTTCCCATCCTTCCTTCCTCTCTTCGTTAATCCAATCGTCACAAGCCACGGGCGATAATCCGCTACGCTCCTTTATCACCACTGGCAGCTAGCTGGGAGATTTCCCTCATTTCTCATGAATATGCAAAAACTTGCTTAACCAATCACTGCCGGCGAGAAACTCTATACTCACTATTGTGACCCAACACGGCCAAGTTGTTTGAATGAGCAATCAACGTGTTTGTCTCCGTGAACAATCACTTATCGATGATGAAACTGACATTTGCACTGACGTGTAGGAGACTGTTACGCTGTGTTGTTGATGACATAATTTACTCACGAAAACGGAGGAAATCTGAGGACATGCGGATATCAGTGAACGGATTGTGTCGGGATATTGCCCGTGACTTGCGACGATAGATTGAGGAAGATAGGAAAGAAGATGATCTTTGTTATCCACAACCTTTTCTCAACGAGAGTAATTGATGAATTTATATTGGAAACGTTCCTCGTTATATGCCTTTTATCCAAAGAAAGGAATCACATGGTCTCGTAATGACAATGTCCTAACCATACTTCTTTCTTTCAATTATTCTGTCAATCACTAACAATTTTCGCGAACTCACTGGCTCACTTATTAAGACACGCATTCTTTCATTGCTGCAGTACTGTGTCCACATGTTCTCAGATATTTTCTATCAAATATATATTTAGAAGTTAACTTACTGATTAGAACTTGAAAATCCAAAGATCTTCTAGATATGAATGCAAGTTCTTTTTCTTACCGTCTTTCTTTCATTCTTTCAAATATTTCTATTCATTTTTTCTATTCCTACTTGATTGATTTGATAGAATTGTCTTTTACTCATACCACAACAGCTGTTGATCCTCCTACTCGCCCTGCCCATCATACTACTACTCCGTTCCATCTTTACCTCAATAAATATTTCCGTTTCCCCTCTTTGTTGAATGATATGACTTACAGAATGATTTGTCTGTAACTGTTGTAGCAGCGCTTTCCAGTTCTCCTTGTCATAGGTCACCCTGTAGTACCCCCACTGACCAATATTGCCTATCACCCATTCTGAGATTGGAACGGCGTTATCTGCAATCTCTAGAGGAAGCCATAAAAAGGGAATTATAAAATCGCCTTAAAAGTGCCAGGCCATATTTGCTGGCAAACAGAAAGTTGGGTGTTGCATGATATTGTTTAGTAAAACAATGCCCCCCACTAGTGCAATATATATATATATATATATATATATATATATATATATATATATATATATATATATATATATATATATATATATATATATATATGAAAGATACCAATAACTGATTTTTCATATTTTCATATATCATTATTTTTGGTGGTTTATCTTATGTGGTTTTACTTATCGCTCATTTGCAAATGGTTTTTTTATTATTGTTTATGGTGATCTCCACGTTATTTGACAATGACAATAAAGTCAGCAATAAAAAAGCAATCATTGCACAAAAGTACGATGGTACCGATAATGACAACGTCAAAGACAAAGAACAATGTAGGTAATGATGAAAAATAACGGTAACAACGGTTCAACAGAGAATGTATATATAAAAATATATCATTACTTACCCATTGATGACGTATCCATCCAGATTATATCATTGTCAGTTTTGTTATAATTTGTATCATGGCTGGTTGTGTAGGTAATTGGAATCTTCCATATATAACTGCAATTGAAACAATTTCCCTACATTAATTTGGCAATTTCAAATTCCCAATGTACACTCTGAACTTGTGAAAATTTCAGCATTCCTACATTTCGTATAGTTTAGAAAAAGCATATGCTCACATGCTGCAAAACTTTTGTTTTTTTAGGTGAAAAATGTAGACCAAACTGAAAACCGTATGTGCTTGATTATAGAGTCCTTTCTTGCCAATTGGTACATACATTAGGAATCTTTTTTTAAAAATTAAAACAGATATATTCATAAAAAATGAAATGTGATGTGTTTTGAATTAATTATATTGAAATTCTAAGTAAGACTAATTTTCTTGTCAGCGTTTGAAAAAGATTAGTTAGACTGTGCCACAAACAGCACTATATCTCTTTTAAGTGGTCTTTTTTTTCCAATAGCAAAATCAGAATTTATGCAATTCTGATAACATGATAATGTAAACGATAAAATGCTGTCGTACTATACGACAATTATGCTTACAAGTTACTTACCTGAATGGGGATGGGTATTTTCCAGGATCAGTCGCGTTTTCATTTTGAATAAACCGGGTCTGAGTCAATTTCAGCTTCCCGTTTTCTGTCTTTGATATCTTCACAACAGGGTAATTCATTTGCAGCACCCACGTATCCATAACCCTCTTGACATCTAGACATTTGTTTTCATCACATGTCTGCTGCTCAATTTATGAATAAAAAATGCTTTTAATTGTTTGTTGTTTTTTACCCTTGTTTAATATTCTCAATAACATACCTATTTATACGTGACTACTTTGTATACCGAAAGCCACAGTTCTCTGTTGCGTCTTCGTTAATTTTATCTTCAGTTTCTAAATTTATTTTCATTTGTATTTTATGAATATTTTGCTACTCTTCTCAAATAAAATATCAGACGTTTGTGTGTCTACATTTATAATGGAAATGTATATCAGTACTCAGAGACGCTGAGCCTTTATTTTAGCCAGGATTGTACTTTTCTCGACTCAATGACAAGATACAAACTGCCCGATAATTTGTCAAGGGCGGTACTCTCATCAAATTGTATTTACGCGTATCTTCAAATATGGCACTTGTTAAAATAATTTTCTTCTCTCATTGAATATTTAGATATATGAGGTTGTTACGTTGAAGCAAACACACATGTATATGACTGATTTCTCAGCCATCAGGAATAATATTCATTTGAAAGTACCACTCAACGCTTTTGTCAAGTACTTACATTTCCCATAATGTGCCAAAGATCGTCGTGGTCAACATTGTCGTACTGATAGTTCTGCAAATATCGCTATGAAGAAATGATGGAAATACAGTAAATATATTTTCTTCAAAATTCAAATATACAAAACAATTAAGGTATTTATCCCCTTCAAAAATGATATAATTACATTTATTTGTATACTTTCACTAATAGACGTGAGCCTATGCTGAAATATGGATTTTCGTTCGTTCCAATGCTTATCTAGCCGCTCGGAAAATGCTGATTGCATTTACATTTGGTAAGATTTCCATAGTTGAAACTTTTGATTTATTGGTCGTGTTCCGAATTAGACAGCAAATGTAAAATCGCATCGTAATTCTTACTTGGAAAAAGATGACCTCTTCTACTGAGGAAATCTAGTTAATTAATTAGTCCTAATCGAAATGACTAAGACGTGTCATAGGAGCACAATATGTCACTGAAATGAAAGCAAAATGTTTTATGTAATAGTTAAAGAAAAAAAGTATATTTATTAATACATTTTGAATTCCGCTCACATTACGTTTATGTTATTGCCAACAACAAAAATTTAATAGCAGAATCTAACTTAATACCTTTAATCCTCTGCGAAAAGTGTCTTCCCCGAGAATAAATTTTAGCATTCTTATCATCGCTGCACCCTAAAAAAAAGATTTGGAATATTACGTAACAAGTTTTATTACAGATCCAGATATTCATACATGGTTGATATGGCGTTCGTCGCGGATGTTAAGACCGTATTTTCCCTTTCGCACAACCAGACTAGATCTATATTATCCATGACGCCGGTTAGTCGATGCGCACAGTTTCGACGTGTCCGTACGCCAAAGCTATCTCGTTCTCTCTGCCGATTCAGAACAAAACAGATGAAGTTTCGTGTCGGAACAAATTTGATGAGATGTAACATAAAATCTTAAACAACAAATGATCCTATGGCAGCACTGTAGAATTTGCGATTATCAATTCAATATACTGTTATGAATGTGATGACAAGCAATGAAAAGAGAAAATAATTTCACGTATGAAATCATGAGAAGAAACAGTAAAAATACTTCAGGAAAAAAGACGAAGATTTATATTAAACTCACTGATGAGTGAGAATATGTAATAATTCCAGTCTCTGTGACGTTACCCTGTTTCAAAATGTAATTATTCCAGTCTCTGTGGCGTTACCCTGTGTCAAAATGCAATAATTCCAGTCTCTGAGACGCTATCCAGTTTCACAAATTACGATCTAAGAACTTCTAATAATTTTCTAGTTTTTATTATGAAAATAATTCAGTTTGTTTTTGTGTCCCATGAAAACTTCATTGTGGAAATAATTTTAACAGAAAATAAGAACATTTGTTTTACAAAAGTCATTGTAGAGTTAATTGTTGGGCTACGATTGAAAATCATTTTACCTAACGAATATTCAACATCATGTGGCAGAGTTAATTACAACTAGGGGACAGGCTAACAAACTAAATGTAGGAACAAAAAGACCAGATGTCTTTGACAAGTCTTAGCGACCCGAGTATTCGGCAAAGATATCTGTCTTATCAAAATAGATTAATCTAAAAATAACATCACATAAATAACTCTTTCCACAGGCTAGGATAATAATCAAATCAAAATAAGTCCAAGCCTACCAAAACTAGTAGACAGGCTAACAAACTTAAAAAAAAATAGGGAATAAATAAGAACAGATGTTTTTGACAAGTCTTAGCGACCCGAGTATTCGGCAAAGATATTTGTCTTATCAAAATAGATTTAGCCTGAAAATAAAATAGAATAACATAAATAAAACAAAATAGGAACAATTAACATGACTAGTAGACAGGCTAATAAACTTAAAATTAGGGTATAATAAGTTCATATGTCTTTGACATGTCTTAGCGACCCGAGTATTCGGCAAAGATATCTGTCTTAATCAAATAGATTTAGCCTGAAAATAAAATAACAACATACTAATAGCTTCATCAAACAAACAAAAAACTAGGAAAATAAATCAAACATAAAGATAGTACTTAGCCCAACCAAAAACCTTAAAAAAAATAATTAATTATTTTTCTATGGCACCACAATCCTACAACATGAAATTAAGGACATTAACATCTTTTCCTACCGCAAGGTGACCGCAGATTATCTATAGTACAACAAACGCAACTGCGCCAAGGCACAGCCTCTCCTCGAGGCACTAAAAGCAATTAAAACACCTAGATAAGACCCCAAAAAACTAGAATATATAAGGTGGTCTAAAAAGCCCAAGACCATCAGGTCCCGCTGCACAAGGCAGCAAAGTCTATCAAGATAGGAAAACTTATTATAACAACAAAATTAACACCTATAAGGTGGTCCAAACCCCAAAGACCATCAGGCCCGGCTGCACAATGAGGTAACCAAATACCTAGCTAAACTAGTTAGGACCCTAAACTTAAGAATATATGAGGTGGTCCAAACCCCAATGACCATCAGGCCAAGCTGCACAAAGCGGCGCAGCATCAAGCCTAGGGAAGTTTAAATAACCATACATAAAAGGGTGAACCCAAGCCAAGAACCACCCCACCCAAATCAGACTCAATAGATAAAGTTTAAATAACCCTACAGAATATCACTAAGCGATCATTGGTGCGGTACTATCATTAAAAGAAACGGCACAGAATATATCTCCAAAAATCCGTCAAGACGACAATTCATTAACCTTTTGGCAAGAGAGTCAAAAAATGTATACCCTGGATAAACCAAGGTGCCTTCCTAGAGAGCAGGCTCCTCCCTGACCGAACTTTCCTCCTCGCCAAAGCCGGACATTAAATTAATAAACATTCATAGCACATATTAAATACATGAAGGGAGAGGCACTTTTTCATCTCTTCATGAACATTTAATTAGCCCTACACATGGGAATAAAAGCCTAGGTGTCCCGATGTGACCTCATAGTGGCGACCAATCGCTACTGGCGTCACATACTGCTTGGTAGACACCTAGCGCAGCTAATGCAGACTGAATTACTACCTTTAACTCGAGTGTGTGCTGGGTCTATCCCACACTCGAGTATAGCCTTACATTCAGGTCGCTAAGGTCCATGAAGCCAGTCATATTGACCCAAGACCTGACGGCTCAATTAAATAGTGCATTTTATGCACAGTAATGCCTGGGGGATGAGGCTCTAATTCCTTCCCCGGGGATCAATTAAATAGTCCGCTTATGGACAATAACCAGACGTACATGCCCGTATGGGCGAAAACGTTTATAATTTAAATGATGATGATGAATTTGTTTCCGCTAACTTCGTCATTTGGATTCAATTATTAGCTGAAACGATTCAACTTAACTCCAAAAAGTTAACGTACAACGGTTTAGTGACTCTGTGATCCTAACTTTGAAATAAACTACAAAAACAAACCATGTCTTATTATTGGCATTGGAAAGACTGACTTACGGCAAGCCGTTGTGAACAATAAATGAGCATACCGATTTCTCATGTAAGAAAATGATGTTGCAATTATTTCCACAACTGTAAGTAATGGTGAATATGTAGTGGTTCGATTGACCCGAATGGCCCCAACGGTGCGTTTCAATTGCTTCATTTCCTCACGCATAGCTTTGTCAAGTCAAATATTGCTAGCGTCGTAATATTACTCAATTTCTGAATCTGCCAGCCATCTTGATAAAGGATTCAGCGGTAACTCCGTATCAAGTCAATATTTATTCTAACGAACCATATATTTACGTAATCGTCGCAGTTATTGTTGTTAGAGTAGTAGATATATTAGTAGTAAGTGTAAATCTGTTTTGTTGTACAGAGTCTACTCGGATTTCGTTAATATAAAACGATTTTCTTGATGAAGTCTGTATATCTATGAGTTATCTGTCGTTCTGTTATTTATATTTTAAGAGTCGTAACAATGTGACTTGACGAGGTAGGGCACTTGTTTTAATCCCATCTATACTCCCCTTTTAGTCGAATTCAACCGCAAACAACTTATACCCTGATCTGCAATCATTTAATGCTCTGGCAGATCAAGGTCTATGTTGTTTGTTCGACTGATTATTCGTACCCCTGACCTGGGCCTGTGCAGTGTGCAGGTGGACTCGACTTAAAAGGCAGTAAACACGGTGCATATATATGTTCACACTTAAATGCAACGGAAAGTCAAATAGACCCCTCCCACAATAAAAATTTAGTATGTCTTAAAGATTTTTCAAAGGCCCTACTACATTTCTTAACATACAAAATTGCATGAAAATGGCAACATTCTAAAATAAAGGACACAAACTCAACAAAAAGTATTCTAACCTTCGTATAGGAAATGGAGTCGAAAACTTGTCGAATTTCTGTTGCATCTGACAAGGGCATATACACAGGGTGGGACGTGACAAGACTGTCATCGTCGAAAACTTGATGTAAAGCCACCAGAGGAAACGTATCGAGCTGAAACACATGAAATACACGAACAAATGGGAAACTGAGCGGTATATATGTTTTATTTATTTACTTTATTTATTAAGTTTATTGCAAGCCATGATCACTTTTCGGGTGAAATGCATGGTAAAATCCAGGGGAAAAAACAAACACTAATTAGATGTGTTACCTAGTTTGATAAAGAAAGAAGCTGTAAATGCTTATTACTGATACACATATTTCCTGAGAAAAGTTACCAGTTACTATTTTAAACTTACGATTTATATAATAATTATTTTGCACCTGCTTGGCTCGAACCTTAATGAAAGCGCCTATCTAATGATTAGCACAAGGGACGTTTTTGGTGTAATAGATCAAGAAGGTCATTTCACTGAGTACACATAGGAAGTTTAGTAACTTATAGCATAACACATACACAGAGGAGAGAGAGAGAGAGAGAGAGAGAGAGAGAGAGAGAATTCATTTTCTTACTTCTTTCCATTCAGGGTACACAAGATCTATGGCAACATAGGAAAAATATACGGCAAATCCCTCTTTCAACATGAGATCATTCCACCATTTCATCGTAACCAAGTTGCCAAACCACTAAAAATGAAAGAAGTTGTATGCGTTATCATCTTGATTTATTCTTAATTAAATGTGTGTTTATTTCATTCTAAGTAGCAAAATAAATAGAATGCATTAATATCAAATCTAATAATATTTTAGTATATATATATATATATATATATATATATATATATATATATATATATATTTTAATCAGAAGCGCGAAACCAATACTTGAAAATGCATTTTTTTGCTGCTTCCTAAGATCGGAAAGGGGTAGACAAGACGCTGAGTTAAGTCAATTCATTTTTCATAAGAAATATATTTTTTCCCAAGCTAAATTTTTTGCCATACAGTTTTCTTTGGAGTATACTATTTTTTTTCTTCAGTTTTGTTTATCATATAACCTTCGTGTTATTTATTTTATTTATTTATTTACTTATTTATTTATCAGTTTTTATTACTTGATAAATGCAATATGATCTTGATATAGGTAATAGATCTCCTTGAATCAGAGAATAAAGGTCATATATGTGGAAATTATTTAGTGGAGTAATACATTTAAAAAATTTAATTATACCTGGTGCGCCAGCTCATGCGAGATAGTTCTTGCCACAGAATTAAGCATCATTTCTGAGGAAGCTTCCGGATAGTACAAAATAGAATTCTCAGAATATGTTATCAAACCCCAATTCTCCATGGCTCCCACAGCTGTCTCTCTTATAGCTATCATATCTGTGAGATACAAATATAAATCAATAAACTAGATGTTTGTATCAAGCATTTGCCTTGAGTATTCAGCAGGGCGATAATTTGCATGTTTCAGTGTAAATGACTTTGCATTTCGGCATTTAGGTTTCTAACCATCATGTGAATAATACATTTCACAATCAATAGTCTATATTTTAAAAAACGGTCCTTTTAAATTGAGATACTCCTTTCTTCCTCGTGCATAACTAGATATATAAGATTAACTTGCATGTCCCTTTAAAGACTTATGATCGAGATGAAATAAAGGTATTTAAAAAAACAAAAAAAAATTGCCTTGTTTTGGAAGAGGAAAATGAATCCCAAAGTATCCCTCATAAAAGGTCAGAGCCTTGACACCGATATCTAGTGCGGTCGATGTTTTATTGATGGATTCAGAATTCGCCCATGCAGTGAACTGAAAATGGAAAAGGTAAACAAAATCTCTATACTGGGCTTATATTCTGAGATCTCAACATATTACTATGCAAATAAGGACAGACAATGGATAAACTGCGTAATAGAACATTATTTGATGGACACAGCTTGCATAGCATTTCCAGTTTCATAATCTGTAACTTCCGAGATGATAAGCTATATTGGATACGTTCATGGAAACGTATGTTTGTAAATCAACGTTTTACTTATGGATTGACAGTTCACTGATCTCTATCAGTAATAAGTAGTAACTTGTCCAATATTTGCATATATTTCTTGAATTTATTTATTGAATCTAAATCAGATAATTTATACACACCAAGCCATTCGTGTTTTATCATATATTCCATTTTAGAGAACTTTGTCGATACTTTTAAAAATGGTGTAATATATAGTACAAACAAGTAATGTCCATGAACAACTATAAACAAGCATTGACATCATTGTGAAAATTGCGAATGAGGGTACCTCTATAAAGGAGAGTTAATAGCTGGACTATAGTTATATTTGTCTGGATTTAGTAACAATGAGTACATGTAGATTTGATTGGTATATCTCTTGACAGACAAATCATATATATTAATTGTTTTTCTATCAAATCTTCAACAGGTAATGTAAATTACAGGTAAAAGGCACATATTACAATAGATAAAGGTGAAATGTGTGTTTGCACATACCTTTATCCCGCGTGGCGTCAGTTTGTCCGTACTGGAGAAGTTACAAATTATGAACGCTAGCAAATAGGTGGACATTTTTGGAGTCCTTGCATACACATCAGCAACATAACCGTTCATCCTATAAATAATTTTTTTTAACTTGTATCAGTTACATATGTTTCTTCACAGTTATGACGTCCATTGCAACGGCCATTTAAGAATATCGTTCAGTCCATTTATAACTAACTCTGATGTAATAACTTTTGGATACAGACAAGTTACAATTCACTTTAAATAATAAAGTCATAAATGGTTTTCATTTCATTTTAATGAATCTGTGTTAAAAAGCAAATTGTACTAGTCTTTGTTGTCAAACAAACGATTGCAGTAAACATGAAAACATATCGCCTTTATTGCACTGAATGAGTAAAAACTTTGTTTTTCTTGTATAAACGGATAAATTAACACTAAATAACATCTTTATGGACAAATTAGCACTAAGTAGCATCTTTATCGAGAAATTAACACTAAATAGCATCTTTATGGACAAATTAAGACTGAATAGCATCCTTATGGACAAATTAGCACTAAAAGCATCTCTATCGACAAATTAGGATTGAATAGCATAAATTGCCATATTCTGTTACAAAGATAAAGATATCTGCAGACATATCCCACCTGTCCTCGGAACGGATGATACCCATATTAGATAAAGATATATAATCCTGCCTTCTGACTAGAGTGACATCAAACAGAGCTTTTCTGTCAGGTTCATCCATGCAAGGGAAGGCTTTTCTGGCATCTGTAGGCGAAAACTGCGTTGTAGCCATGTACCTGTTGTTGGACGAATGTAAATAATGATGACTTTTGTGTGAAAAGATGGCTGTATTTATATTCAGACCATTAAGAATAATATACCACTTTGATTGACAATTAACAAGGAGAAAAAAATGTTTTATTCGCAACGGGGGGTGGGGGTGGGGTGGGGTGGGGAGAGAGATAAAAGTATCCGATTGTGGATGATAGAGATCGAAAAGCTCTCTCAATACATGAAGTACTGTGCAGTACAGTTTAACAAGCATCATTGATTCTACCCAGTTTCAAACCTTCTTGAACGGTAAAAATGGCTGAAAGCATAACATTCCATAGAACATATGACCTGTTGAGGACATTGTGTGACAAAATGTTTTAGCCGCATTTCTCTGTATTCAAAAAGTTGTTCTGCAATGTATCTTGTCTAAAATAAAACAGTAAAACAAAAAGAATCCAATAAAACACCTTACCTCTTCAATCCATTCTCTGTGTACGAACTCAGATAGAGTCCTGCGAAATCAATTCTAAGAGGTCCAGTAAAATTCATCTGGATGAAGTACTCGTTTCCTTTCAGCATGACACCGTTGACGTGTACCATCAAGAACTGCCAGAACTTGTCCTCGGTATGATTGACGTAAGATGGAGACTTTACTCCCTGTGACAATGCGCCAACGATAACAGAACCCTCTTTACGATTTGAAAAGAGAATATTTAGCTGTAAAAATTTATTTGGAAAATTGACGTTTTTGTGGTGGTACATGAAATAATGACGTGAACATTAATCGCCCAACCTTTGAGAACAGTGTTTAAATTTGACCAAGGTGACCAGAAGCATTATACAGAACTGGTCACTATCTGGCCGTTTTTGGTGAGTATATTATATGTATATATTAGATCAATTCATTTGTCAGAAAGACACAAGCACAACTAAAGGATTTAGCTGTTATTCTTACATGGTCCGACTGGTGTGACATATCTCTAATTGTGACAACAAAAGTAATGCACCATTTCATTTCATACGCTGCAGGAGTATATGAATCGGAACGAGGGGAACTCGAAAGTCAATCTCTTATTACCAGAGAATTAAATGCAGAGTTTGAATTTGCTTATCGAATCGACTTTCCACGTCAATTTCGGAAACAGTATCTTACTCAGTCTTCAGTTTCGAGCAGTATATATGTTTCCTCTGAAGGTGACTCTTTGATGGCACATCAGAGACTTCTCAGAGAACAATCAGGAAAAAAGAAGGCTGTATATTTGTATGTGTTCTAGAGATTGGATATGACGTTGTTCTCATTGTGAATATTTAATCAAGTCAATGATTGCTTATTGGTCCTATTTGTTTAAAACTTGCAGTAGTTCTTTTAGAATCATCTTGTTCCGTACTATCTCAATTGCTTAATACTGGGACGTTGTGAAAAGAATAGCTCCCAAAGAAATATTCATTTATGTGAGACTTATGGCAGACTTGCACGCCTTAAATTATAATATAAGGTACAAGACGAAACATCGAGCACATTTCAGATGTACAGGGAGTTAAAGGAATGACAATGTCAGGGATATTATGCAGAGTTCTGCTTGAAGTGGACTAGATCATTTTATTTAGACAGGTAATGAATACTATCCCACATGATGATTGTACACAAATGACATCAAGTAAGTGCTCCGTTCCGGCTAAAAGTGTACATCAAGTGTCCGAGTAACAAGGACGGTCAATTGGTGACACACTTCTCACTGACCCACGTTGTTAATCCAGCTCCAAAACTAAATCCATGAAAACACCATGATAGCAAAAATTAAATAAATTTAAATTCCTGAATGTTATTGATCAAATGTATATTTAATAGTATATACAGATCGTTCATGCCAGCTTATGTGTATAGAAAATTATATGAACTGTGGCATTTTTGGGATCTACATGTGTTTGAAACATAGGTTTTCAATTCCGCATGAAAGAGTCAGGTGCTAATTTCAGTAATGAAGTTTACAAGCTTAAGTCTGTAAAAGGACTCAAGTTCAATCGATAAGACATTGTCTTTAGGTTTTAGTTATTTCTTTTCTTAGTTGCAGCTTGAACAAGCCACGGAAAGATTCTTTTTACTAAAATCTTACTTTCATTATCAACCATTCTTGGCCAAAGACAGATATACTCTAATTTATCTTTAGTAATTTCTAGACTGGTTCCCATTCTCCCATATAGATAAGTAACGTGAGTCATGTAAGTCCTTTTTGCTGAAAAAGATCACTTCTTGCCAAAACCAGTCCCTGAATTTGTAATTTTGGTTCTCAAAAGACTGTGAAATACAGACATGATTTGTGCATGGTGCGTGAGAACAAATGAAAACCATACCTGTTATGTTGAGCTTGTTAATATTCAGGACTATTTCGTCTGTATCCTCGACACATTTTAAATGAATCCTTACAAATCCGGTGAAAAAGAAAGCTGTCGGATCCGAGCCGTAAATATCTGGATGGAGATGAAGCTTGTACAGTGTGGGTTCCAGCGACCTTGGTAATCTTCCTCCATGACATGGCACCGGGGACGACGTTGGCAAAGAATGAGAAGCTGTTGAAATGCTATCATTATGAAGACGTGATTGGCCTGCAACCAAAAAAATTTGGATTCAAAATTTGTTCTCATAACAGATTTATACTGCCCTCGAAGAAACAGGTTATTTGCTTTTGCGTATTTAATCAAGATGAAATATGTTGTGTAAGTATGACGCGATAAAACAGCACCACACTGACATTACTTTATTTGAATTATTATTATTTTCATAGAACGAGATTGTAACACTTTGATCTCGATTCAAAAACTTGGCAGTCAGATAAAAGCCAACATGTAGGCATGATACAGTTTTCTAAATTGAAACATTTTCTAGCACACAAGATAAAACTCAGAAAAGGGAAAACCAAGGGAGTTACAGCCCTATAAAAAATGTTGAACAAAACCGGCATTTCAAATATCGGTATTTTAATACAATGGCTTCCAGAAGTTGTATGCATTAAACAACGTAACATTCTTGATGATGTAAGAATACAATATATGTACAGCATATTCTTATGAATGCATTGAACTGATTCATCAAAATACCTGTACGAACTCGTCCCGCTTGTACTTGAAAACGTTTAAACTTAATAAGCCAGGTATGATATCTTTTTTAACAGTACTATGAACAGGCTATGACGATTCCTATATTACCGCTATTGTGAACACTATGATGATTCCTATATTACCGCTATTATTAACATTATGATCATTCCTATATTACCGCTATTATGAAAACTATGATGATTCCTATATTACCGCTATTAAGAACACTATGATGATTCCTATATTACCGCTATTAAGAACACTATGATGATTCCTATATTACCGCTATTATGAAAACTATGATCATTCCTATGTTACCGGTATTATGAACACAAGGATGATTCCTATGTTACCAGTATATTTAACACTATGATGATTCTTATATTACCGCTATTAAGAACACCATGATGATTCCTATATTACCGCTATTATGAACACTATGATGATTCCTATATTACCGGTATTATGAATACTATGATGATTCCTATCTTACCGGTATTATGAACACTATGATGATTCCTATATTACCGGTATTTTAAACACTATGATGATTCCTAGGTTAACCGTATTATGGACACTTTAATGATTCCTATATTACCGCCATTATGAAAACTATGATGATTCCTATGCTACCGGTATTTTTAATACTATGATGATTCCTGTCTTACCGGTATTACGAACATAAGGATGATTCCTATGTTACCAGTATATTTAACACTATGATGATTCTTTTATTAACGCTGTTATGAATACTATGATGATTCCTATCTTACCGGTATTAAGAACACTATGATGATTCCTATATTACCGGTATTTTAAACACTATGATGATTCCTAGGTTAACCGTATTATGGACACTTTAATGATTCCTATATTACCGCCATAATGAAAACTATGATGATTCCTATGCTACCGGTATTTTTAATACTATGATGATTCTTATATTACCGGTAGTATGAACACAAGGATGATTCCTATATTACCGGTATTAAGAACTTTATGATGATTCCTATATTACCGGTATTATAAACTTTATGATGATTTCTATATTACTGGTATTATGGACACTTTAATGATTCCTATGTTACCTGTATTATGAAAAGTGTGATGATTCCTATAATATTTGTATCATGAACACTCTAGGATGATTGCTATATTACCAGTATTATGAACACTCTATGATGATCCCTATGTTAAGGGTAGTATGAACACTTCGTGATGATTCCGGTTTTATGAACACGCCGTGATGATTCCGGTTTTATGAATACGCCGGGATAGTCCATATAATGCCGATATTAGTAAGAGCTCACGATGACCCTTATATTACCGTTGTTATGATCGTTCAAATAATGCATGATCTATAGGTTAGCATTCGTATGAACACGGAATGATACCCCATTACTGACTTTATTATCACTCCTCGGTGATTCCTAAGTTACCGGTAATATTAACACGCCATAATGATCACACACGACACGATCATATCCATTTGACCAGTATTGTTGTTGTTGTTGTTGTTGGGTTTAACGCCATTTTTCAGCACGCGATTGGCTATACATGGCGGCCAGTATTAATGGTGGAGGAAGAACCCGGGAAAACCCGGGAAAGAACCACCGACCCACGAGAAGCTACTGGCATTGACCAGTATTATTAACACGCAATGATGATCACACACGACAGGATGATCACGCACGACATGATGATATCTATTTAACCAGTATTATTATCACGCCATCAAGATCGCACAGGCAAAGACCATCCCTACGCTACCGCTATTATTAACCCGCAATGGTAATAACGAACCCTCTCCTCTATTCCCGGAATTATTAAAACGTTATAATGATCCCTACGTTACCGCTACTATAAACCCGCCATGTTGATCCCACACGCCATGATGATCTCTGAGCTTTCATTTAATGACTTTTGTTTTAGCTCTATCATTCCACATCTATAAAACTCGCAATAAAACAGGATTACACACACACACACACACATATATATATATATATATATATATATATATATATATATATATATAAAGATTGTTAAGAATTTGAAGATTTCTTACCAAGTGATCCTAAATGAGTAATATATCCACACTCACACATGGATGTTAAGTACCAGATCAACACGTGAATCACAATCATTCTGCCGAAAGAAGCCATTACATAGCGCGAAATGGGTAGTTATTTAAGTCTATCCAGGCAATAAGATTGGTAATAAACACTCTTCTTGATGTCTGTCCAGGTAATACGATGAGGAATATGAGATAATGATGTCTAAGCAGGCAGTACGATTAGGAATATGAGATATTGATGTCTATAGAGGCAATACGATGAGGAATCTGAAATATTGATGTCTATGCAGGCAATACGAGATCTTGTTTATCAAGATAAAACAATGGAGAAGCAAGCTATTAGAAACATAGAACAGAACAACCTTTCCTATTGACAAACGAGGTTTAAATTAATTGTCCGCATGAATGAAATAATTTATGATGTAACACTTAGATTTACGACCAGTATGTGACTGCACCAGGTAAAACCGGTTTCTGCACCAGGATAAGGACATGTGCAAATTACTACGACCACATTATCTTGATTTCGAGGGCACTTATATATGTATGTATGTATGTATGTGTGTGTGTGTGTGTGTGTGTGTATGTATGTATGTGTGTTCAGTAAAATAGTTTACAGACACACAAACAACACAGACAACATCATAGGCCCCCAAAATATATAGGCTTACCCAATCTTAACACCTCAAAACTTCACGATCGTCATTTATTAGACTTCAAGATCTGTAAACATGAGTGTAATTGACGACGTCATTCTACTGTGCGACAACAAAACGATGACGTGGTAGAAGACCTATCCATTATATCGTCTGCATTCAGTACCTGGCTCCAATTTCCTCGACATGATGAACCCAACAATTTGTTCATAATGTTGTTCAACAAAAACAAAACAAAAAGCATTCAGGTATGCACAGAATTTCTTTCCGCTTCAGATGATAAGTGCCAGTGCAGTATAATCCCACTAACTTCAGAAAATTATTTACAGTAAAAATTAAAATGGCACTGTCGGGGCCGAAGGTTTGGGCGGTTTAATGGAGGTAGTCAAGCACAGCCTTATAGGGGATCGAAATATGTGACAGGTCTGATAAGGAATTTGGTTGTACAGTGGCTGGCTAAGGAAAGTTTCCCCCTATGTGCTTACATATTTCTCCATGTCCCTGATTTACAAGATTTCCACATTCCTGCACCATTTGAGTCAGATCCCTAGAACTCAGCTCCTCTGCTGCCTGCTCTTGGCAAATACACGTCACATCAGAGGCTCTCGTAAGATGGACCAACAAGCCAACGCCGACCGCAAGGACGGCGCTCAGTAACAGAAAAATGAAACCTGTGTTATAATAAATTAATCAGTATGTATGTATGTATGTATGTATGTCGTCGATTACTACGTATGTCTCTCTCTCTCTCTCTCTCTCTCTCTCTCTCTCTATATATATATATATATATATATATATATATATATCTATATACACATATATACATACGAAAAACACCAATGACAAAAGTATGTTAATATGCCTGAAATGAAATTCATGAATGATATACATTTTGTTTACGTACATCTTTTCACATCAATGTTTCTTTTCTGAGCCTGACTGTCCGCCTGTGTAAAGCATTCGAAAGATAGTTTGCTTTAATAAAAGAGGTTGATGGAAATCATGAGTTGATCTGAAACAACTGAAAGGTGTGGTAGAGTAAGTTTTCGTTACTGTTCTATGGTCAAATTCATATCTTAATAACATTTAAAATCACACACCCCATCCAGAGTTTCGCCCGGTCCTGGTCCCTACCGGGGGTTCTTTTTCACAAGCCGCTATCCTTCTTGTTTACGCCACCATCCCGACAAAGATATTGCTGGGTCCGCGACCGGAGCACGCCAAAACGCACAGTGATATGGGAAATTAGTAATGATTAATATAAAATATTACAGTTTGTTTCTATTGATTAATAGTTAAGTGGTTGCATTTCATCAATGTCCGGCCTATGTATGAATATAAACTCAAGCATTTACCTGAAACAGGTGTAACGTAAAACCCGCTATTCCGGCTCTTCTTACGTACATCTGCAATCGGCCTATTCTCCATTTTCTTGTGTAAAATATCTGAGTGGTTGGGGATTGCAAATCAGTTAGGCGGGACATCTGCCTTTTGTCATCTCAGCTAAGTGGTGTCGGTTATAGAGAGCATCATAAGTTAGACGACGAGCAGTAGAAACTCATTTAATGATAATGCAAGGCCAGTGAAATCGAGCAGACAATAGATTACTTGATTATGGAACATCGTCCTGACAATATAACGTTTGTACGATAACGATATTTTGCGATAATAATAATAATAATAATAACACTAACGACAAAGATGGCTATTTTTCTGACAGTAGTGACGACGAGAGCAACGATGATATATAGATGATTATAGGAATATATTTACATACATGTTTTCACAGCTATCTACCATCTAAGCTATTAGATATATAAACTGAAATGTCTACACACACACTGATTGGGAGTAATTAGTCATAATTAATGAAGATTATCCTAATATGCTTTCTAGAGATTAATAGTCTAATTGATTGTGTTTCTGACACGTCCGAACTATGTATGAATACGAACTCGTATATTTACCTGGAACAGATGTAAGGTAAATCCTACCTATAAGTATACAAGAGTTATAATCAGCTAGAAAGGGATATCTGCATTTTGTAACCTAGGGTTAATGGCATCTATTACAGTTTACATCAGTTATACTACGGACCACAGAAAATCATCTCTTTATTTTTATTTAAATCACGTAGAAATGCACACTCAGTAACAGTTTATAAGTTTAAAAAAATCATGCACCAAGAGAATTCGGTACTACTCAAGCAAAGTTTGTACGTAGAATGGATTACTTGACCGCATTACATCATCTTAACAATTTATTTCTGTAGAAAAACAACAACAACAACAATAATAATTGTTGTAGGATTTAGCGCCATTTTTCAGTACACGATAGGCTATACATGGCGACCAGTATTAATGGTGGAGGAAGAACACGGGAAAACCCCGGAAAGAACCACCGACCCACGAGAAGCTACTGGCAAGCTTTCTCACATACCCACATTTGCTGAATCCGACAGAGGTGAGACGACAATGATCCGTAACGGAGAGCGCTTTAGACCACTCAGCCACTCGGGGCCCCAATAATAATAATAATAATGACGAAGACGAATACGTTTATGACGATAGTGATGACGAGATCAGTGATATTATGCTGATTATATTAATAAATAAATAATAAATAAATAAAAGCCTTTTACATTATGAAAAGTCAACATAATGACATGCTTTTTGTAAACTGTCGTGAAATTGACCACGGTCCATGTCATCCATTATGATTAATGTATAAATATATGATAAACCACAGCACCCACTAAGACTACGATAACTACAACTACTGATGCGGTTGATAATGATGATGGTGTTGGTGATGAGGAGACTACAACGAACATGATACGCAAGTTAGAAATAAAATAACCAAAATTAATAAGGAAAAACAGCAACATAAAAGATGTATCCAGAGTTCTCTTTATTCGCATCTTTGCCTTAAAAGTGTCCTTCCTCAAATAACTTGATTTCTCCGGTCAAATCTGAAATCTTAGTACAACCTGAACAGAAATCTTTTATTTATGTTTGTATACATGTCTGCCCTTGGCTTGCAAAATTGTACATAGCAGTAATGATAGGAATCGTATACTGAACATAGTTCTCACGATTCAAAACACCTAATTAAATTCCGGAATCACACACATCACGCGTTAAACACGCGGAAATTACAAAAAGTTCCGGACACTTAGTTATGGAGAACCTATCCCGTATAAGTGTAACGTACGCATTTTCATGCTCTAGAGATCTAGTGTATTATAGTTTAGACAGATTTCAAATACACGAAAAGTTCGATTTATCACTAAATGTTTGCATAACTTCAATTCGTTGTATTTTCAATATTTAGCCTATCGGGTCCTCACGTAAAAATCGGAACTTACGTCGCGTGTGAAGAGAAAATGCTTTGTGACTTATGTTGTGATAAGCAGCGTCATATCCACGTTTCTGTCAGTTTTGGGGTTCTCGAATAGCCAAGTGGTCTAAGGCGCTCGCCTTAAAAGATCACATACATCTGTCCTCTATCCACGTGGGTTCGAGTCTCGGGCTTGGCCAATGTGCGTCTGTGAGAAAGCTTGCTAGAAGCTTCCCATAGGTCTCTGGTTCTTCCAAGGGTTTTCCTGAGTTCTTCCTCCACCAGATATACTGGCCGCGGACCCAAACTCGTCAGTTTTTCATTCTTTCCAAGTTCTCGAGAGACTACCCGTAGTCCCTAATCGTAAATCATAGGGGAAAGGAATCTAAATTCGTTACCTTTGTACACTTCAGGAAGTCAATCGCTAATTACACTTCAGGGTTTGAAATTTTACGTCAGTGGTTAGCGTGCCAGACTCGCGACGGTGCGGGTTCTAATGCTTCCTAGACGAGACCGGATCGGCTGCCCAATTTGCTCGGGCACGATATAGGCTTTTATATTTGTTTATGTGCCTCTAAACATCAATCAATCAATCAATCAATCAATCAATCAATCGATCACTCATTTTTTTCATAACTATATGTATAATTGTTCTTTGCTAAAGACTGATCAATCACAGACTACTCGGAAAATCCTGGTGAGAGCGTAGTAATATGCATAATTTGTGTACACCTGTATCCATGCGTCAAACATTCTGAGCGATTCATATATTTGATGTCAAGAAATATGACATACGTAACAGCATGGATCATGACCTAGTACACTCTGAAATGTATTCTCCATTTAGTTATGTTGGTATTTTTTTAATTTTTTGTTTTGTTTTGTTTTGTTTTGTTTTCTTATCAATAAAATTATGTTCATTTTGTAAAGTATGCGCAGGTCATATTTTTTCTCGACATTCACCAGATCAAACAAAGAACAACAAAAATGTGTAACTATATACTCATATGGGTAGTCATGAAAACAATCAGAAAGAAATTATTCAACTGCTCAAATTCTTTACTCACTTGACAGTCTCGGTTTATTTTCAATTACTTAAGGTATTTTGCTATTAATTTGCTATCACGTCTTCGTTAACTTGGAATTTACATAAGCACCTGTTGTGTTATTTTATTTGTACATAATTAAAATCAGCAAGCTACTCTAAAAATGGAATGAAACGTAATTTGGTCTTCTGAAATTACAGATGGCAATTTATGTTTGGGGATAAAGGAAGGCAAGATTCAACCATCATTCTCATTCAAAACGAATTTCAAAATAATACAATCACCATGCTGTCATTAGCTTCTAATTCTTTTAAAATAATCACCATCAAATGTTGCAGACTAAAATAGCATTAAAATGACGAAAAAGAGGCCAACTTTCCTATAAAGGTCCCAGTAAGAAATAATGTCCTGCGTTCATGTAATTGTTGTTTTTGATTGAATCCATTGCACCATATACGACGGATTTATGGATCAGCAAGTCATCTGGTAATAAACTGGAATGGCGCGAGTAAGTCCGTACCTTAACTTGCCATCCACAGGTTAATAACATAAGTGCTGAACGCAGGTTTGATTCTTAAATAAACCATGACCATGAAATTATTATGAGTAGAGTTACTACTGTGGAGTTTAGACACTACTAGTATATGGCCACATTAACAAATGTGTGAACAACAAGTAGTTCGGGAAATTGTACTTTCACATGTTGCCCTGGACTTTTTAATGGTTTGTCGTGTGTGCAGTAATACGGTTCAATGATCGTGCTGTCGGTTTATTATTCTTTTCAACAAACTATAACACAAAATGTTATATGTTTTACTAAGGAAAAATTAGGAGCCGAAGAACGTGAAATTTTTGTGACATTAGTTTGGTCAGACTTGATTACGCTGGACCAGATATGCCGATATTTGCAAAATGTGCGATTTATTGGAGTACTGTCGTAACACAACAAAGAAGCAAGCAGCGTTTCCTTTGGGTACATAATAGCGTTTTACTTGAGATATTTGTTTTCTTACATGCGAAAGAAGACTTTGAAGTGTCTCCGTCGATTTCAGCAACGATCATAGGTCGTAAGCCATCGCAATCAAACCTTCATTTTTAGAGAGCAATCAAGCTTGCATAACAATGAGAAGATTGCTGATTGGCATAAACAATTTGAACGTCACTACGTCATAAACCAAGTCAAATGTCTGCCAGTCGGCTATTACCTCGGAAATGTATGCATTACAGATGCATTACGATGCATTATCGTGTAAATGTTGTTGGAAATCTGCGGAAACACTATAAATTTTCCTTTTATCTTTAAGGTAGAGACCATTTTTATATACTGACATTTTCATTTTTCTCTCAGCAGTTCCTAATAAAGCTATACATTCTTGGAAATACGGTGACCAAAGATGTACATTGATACTATCCGGCTTGACGAAAATCACAAAATTGTGTCTTTCTCTAGCAAATAAACTTACCCCAAAAATGAGTAATAGTTGGTTGAAAACAGCACATTCTTTACAATACAAGCCTGGTCTATCGAAGAATGTGAATGATGACGCAAACACCATAAAGAAGTCAAGAGCTAGGTCTGAAACTGAAATTACTTGAGTTACATAGCATGTCTCTTTGATATATCTATCAAAAGGGCATATGCTAGAAGCGCCTAGAACCCGCTGTCTTCACTACTCAAGTAATATTTTCATGATTTGACCCATATGAGTGGTTTATCTTGTCTCTGGGGTTGAAATGTCTATAGGTTTGGGTATCGAACTCACGTCGAGAAGGGTGTAGGTTCTGTTTTTACACAGAGTCTAACTCACGACCCAGCGTTACAGCGTGTATATCACGACCAGATTGGTGCAGGTTTGATTTCTGTACATTGTCGAACTCATGACCAGAAGGGTGCAGGTTCGATTTCTGTACAGTGTCGAACTCAAGCCCAGAAGGGTGCTGGTTCTATTTCAGCCACTGGATCAGCCTGAGTCGGCTACTGTGGTGATTCCTTGAGCATGACACTTTGCTAGTTGCCCAGGTGCGATATAACCTTCGTAAGCTGTTGAACACGAAACCAGCCAAACTTCGTTTCATGTATTTATTGAAGGGACCATGCAGTAGAATGGTGTAAAATCAGCCGTCTTTACACTACACGTACATTTACTTGAGTTTGGCCCATTCTTGTATCAAACTAGCTTTCGGTATTTGTGATTCATCACAAATGCGCTGTTAACATCTGCATACGTCATGTTGATAGTTGTTTTAATTTATGCAAATCGTAACATGATGGAAGAACAGCGTATTACTTTAGTTTACTTAGAAGGGTCAAAGAAGTTACCAACGTTCCCTCCGCAACTATTTTTTTTTTTACTCAGTTGTACATTTTTTGCACAAAAATAGTTGTCATTATTTTCATTAAGAGTCACAAATTGATGTCATATTATTATTTCTATTCACTATTTTTTGTGACAGATTGCAGCTTGAAATGAGATTTATCCTTTGTCAGATATCTGATTATGTTTGATGGAGTAATTTAGATAACTAGGTGATACCAATACAAAACAACTGAATCAGCTATGCATAGTGTTTTTATATTTTATGATCATTATACCGTTCTGGTGGCCTAAGTGGTTAGAGCGTCCGCCCCGAATGAGGGATGTCGCGGGTTGGAACCCCGGCCATGTCATATCAAAGACTTATAAAAATGGTACTCCTAGCTGCCTCGCAAGGCGCTCATCATTAAGAGGTTAGTGTTAGGACTGGTCGACCTGCTGTCAGGGCAATGTGAATGGGTAGGACATCATACTGCATGTATGCGGCACGATGCCCCACTGCTAGACATCATTACAAACTGCCACACTGCAGACATCGTAGCGATATGACAGAAAAATTGTTAAATCATATAACCTGCACAATGCAGTTTTTGTAACGTTACAGAAATGATGAAATCGCTTTTTCGCTTAAAAGTGTCATACAAATTTATCAAATAGTTTTCAAATACGTATCCAGAGCATTTGATAAATCAATCAACTTATGGGTTGTATTTGAAGAACAATGACGTAAACTCGGTCAAGTGTATGCCAGAAACCGTGAACAGGCATTGTATGAGATTGTGCATGAAATCTTAAAATCGCTGATGTTGCCATTAAGCGACATAGCGGTGAATATATTAAAATGAACGGTTAAGGCAGCGACAATGAATGTTGTAATGAATGAATTAATTAGGGAGCGCGCTTTCAGCATTATAATCTAACAATAACATGTATATCCAACTTCAATGTCGCATGTTATGAACCGATCTACAGCGCTGCAGAAACGAAACAAAGTAAACAATGGGAGAAATTCTCCGAAGCAATTTTCAAGTCTAATGAAGCAAAACCATAGCAAAAATTTACAAGCACTCCGACAGGTTTAATGTTTTTATAACACCTCAAATGAGCATGTAGACCATAGCCCGCATCCGCTGTGTGTTGGCAAATACGAAACAAATATACGCAAAAAATGTCAGCCTTTCAGCTTTCAAAACAAAAGCGTTGGCACTGAAGCTTATGGTGGTTTTTTAAACAAAAGCGTTGGCACTGAAGCTTATGGTGGCTTTTTAAACAAAAGCGTTGGCACTGAAGCTTATGGTGGTTTTTTAAACAAAAGCGTTGGAACTGAAGCTTATGGTGGTTTTCTAAACAAAAGCGTTGGCACTGAAGCTTATGGTGGTTTTCTAAACAAAAGCGTTGGCACTGAAGCTTATGGTGGTTTTCTAAACAAAAGCGTTGGCACTGAAGCTTATGGTGGTTTTCTAAACAAAAGCGTTGGCACTGAAGCTTATGGTTGTTTTCTAAACAAAAGCGTTGGCACTGAAGCTTATGGTGGTTTTTTAAACAAAAGCGTTGGCACTGAAGCTTATGGTGGTTTTTTAAACAAAGGTGAGAAAATAAATGATGCTTTGGATTAAAGTCTGGTACCGTCTGTTGCTTGACTTGACAAATTCCTATAAAGATCGTTTGTCACCAAATATTTATTTTATTATTCACCTAGTATGCGCCTGGATCTTTCTGGCACTATGGTTATCCCCGCGTAAAAATCAAAGTGATCTAGATTTCTCTTATGTCCGATAAACTGTTTTGAGAGCATCCTTTGAAAAATTTGTACGCGCCATTCAACAACCTGATTTCATGTACTTTCAAGGTGACTTCTACATTCCACCTTACGGGAAATTTACTTTGGTGTTGTACGCGCTCTTGTATGCTGCCATGATGCGCTCTGAGTCAGATGCCTACATTATATTATTACGTTTTTTTTTTTTTAATCTAATTCAAATACAATTTGCCTCAGTCATGATATGACATTGTTTAGCCATAGCCTGGCAAGCGAGCAATATAATTTTACCTGATCTTAAAAATCATCCATGTTAAGATAGCAACTAGCTTTTCTCAGGACACTTTTTATGATCTTCTGTCGCGGCAGAAATATAAGCAGTCGATATTAAATACTTGTGGTAATGTAGCTATATTCTTTATGAAGATATTTCTTTGACAAAAATGACAATTCTACGTCGGAGATTCGTCTAGGTCAGTAAAATTATCGTAGTCACTAAAGAAGCGTATGATGCTTATCGCGATTTGATCGCATTGAGATCCATCACATATTGGCCGTTGTGTCTTTTGTAAAAAAAAATTTCGTATTCCGGATAGAATCTAAGTTGCTTAGAGATCACCAGCAAAAAGAAAATCATCCTTACAAGCAAGACATATGATGCTATTGCAGAAACTTCTTGATTTCACAGAACCTTCGGCAAATAATTATCAGACAGCTTACTGACGTCCCTTATTAAAGGACACTTAAATTGCTGAAGCAAAATGTAATTGTTATACACGATGCAGCCATCCGGGCTATATCCGAAGCCGTCTATATTTCTGACGTAGATGTCGTTGCTGTTGTTGTTGTTGTTGTTGTAGGGTGTAACGTCATATTTTAGCACACGATAGGCTATACATGGCGGCCAGTATTAATGGTGGAGGAAGAACCCGGGACAACCCCGAAAAGAACCACAGACCCACGAGAAGCTACTGGGAAGCTTTCCCACATACCCCGGGACAACCCCGAAAAGAACCACAGACCCACGAGAAGCTACTGGGAAGCTTTCCCACATACCCACATTAGCCGAATTCGAGACTCGAACCCACGCAGACAGAGGCGAGATGGCAGTGATCCGTAACGGAGAGCGCTTTAGACCACTCGGTCACTCGGGGCCCCAGATGTCGTTGCCAATAACGTTTCTGCCTGTAGGGAATTCGATATACTTATTGATGACCGAATCAAACAACGTTCCCTTAAGATAATACAGGGTTACGTAATGTTTTATGCTTACCAGGCGTTTTTCTAGCTACCTCTTCTGACGATGCAAATGGGCAGATACCAAGAACTGTGGCTGCCCAGAGCCACCTAATGTGGTTGGCATAATCGAGTATCACTCTGCTGACCTTTGTTCCATCTGATGCGTTTTCCCACACTTTTCAAAAATAGAAGTCAAGTCCATTATTTTACTATATCAACTCTTCAATTCAGTATAAAAACATCGTTGTAGGGTGTGTGTGGCTCTATTGGCAACAACATTATGATTTTTCAGGCGATGTCATATTCGCGAAAACAACCGAATATTTAAATTTCTCAGCAGTTAAGGGGCATTCTCAATCACTAATCAACTGCACCACGTCCTATTTTCTTTTCGGAGGCGGGATTTTAGCTTGTCAACTTCCTGCAACTTTCAGTTGTCTTCACATCTGAAGTTAAGGCAGTTCCCATTATATATATATATATATATATATATATATATATATATATATATATATATTTATATATATACAAAGACTTCAAGTTCTATATAAATAAGTACTATACTACGTTGGTAACTTTATGGTTAGGCAAATTTACTTATTTATGTGTTGTTAAGAATAGAAGGCAGTCAGTTACCTTAAACCTCGATGAAAGCAAAGTAGGTAATTCGTGCTACCTTAAACTAAAATGCAGGTAGGGGAGGTAAATCGTGTGTGCCTGCCATATTTTGTTGTCTAAAATCGCTGCATAAACATTATTATCTGCCATTTGTCCGTTATGTTGTGATGTGATGTGATTTGGACTTTTAACGTAACTTTAACAATATTTCAGTCATATCACTACGATGTCTGCAATGTTGCAGTTTATAGTGATGTCTAGCACTGGGGCATCATGCCGCAGACATGTAGCATCATGTCCCACCCAGTCACATTAACCTGACAGCAGGCCGACCAGTCCTAACACTAACCTCTTAATGCTGAGCGCCAAGAGAGGCAGCTGTTAGTAACATTTTTGTAAGTCTTTGGTGTGACTCGGGACTCGGCCGGGGATCGAACCCACGACCTCTCGCATCAGAAGCTGACGCTCTAACCACTAGGCCACCGGAGCGGTCCTTGTCCGTTATGAGTTTTGTGTAAACAATAATATAGGCAGGTGCAAATGCTAGTAGGGTAATATGGGGCCAATGGCAGTCTCCCCATGCACTATTACAAGAGCTAAAGCAAAGCTTTTTTTTTCCGGTAACGAAATCGTGTCGACAAAATTCGCTTTCTGATGCGAGCCGATGGTGTCGCCTACATCTTTGGGTGAAAAATGACCATGTCTGAGAATTTTCTGTTACACGGAAATGCGCGCTGTTCTCCTGTAATAATGACACGGCTGAACACATATGCCACTTTTACCCTTCTACTTGAGTGCGTTTCCGTTCCCTTCATCACTAGCATGGCATTTGATACTGTTTTAAGATTTTTAAGACTTTATATAGCCCGTCCTAAAGACTCAATCTATTTAGTGTATAATAGACTAAGTTTTAAAAAATATTTATCTCTTTTTATCTTAAAAGCTCCATTTATCCGTTTGGCATGCGTGACATGGTTTGGGACTTTTCCCATCTATAATCTTTTATTGGAATATATAATACGTTAGGCTTTGTATAATTTTTATAGTCCTTTTCAAACTGTCCAAATCCGTTACCGATGAAAAACCCATAGCTTTGCGTCCTTTTCAATTCTATCTTCTCCTACAATATGTAATTTTTTCGGCGCTTTTTAATTGCACCTTAGAACACATGTTTGGTTTGATGTCGAAATCGAAGCCAGAATGTTTCGTTTTTTTAGCTGACTTTAAAAAATTTCATATAGGCGAGATTTCCGAATAAATCCGTTTACTACCTTTGAAATATTCACAATATTGGACGAATGTATCTTGGCAATCTGTCAACACATATTACCTGATTTTGAAACATTTTTCTAACTTTCAGACAAAGTATGTGCCTAATATTTTTTTTTCTCCACACAAGCGGATTAGTTCAGCATCATTGCTAAGGAGAAACACTCGTATTGCAATTAGAACCTGAGAAACTATCGATGACTTTATCATATGACAGGGCCCTCCGCCATCCCCAAATTTCACCTACCATCACCACTTAAAACAAATTCTTTCATGCATTAAAAATATGTCATAATGAAGTGTAAGGTATGATCAGAAAACATCCGACTAATAGCAGTTTTCTTTATAACTGCACTTTGCATTATGTTGTTCAGAGGTCTAGTGATGCACAAAGCCATGTGCTGGCCACCATATTTAAGATGTTCTGCGGTGATGCCTAAGTGGTCTGGAACCATATCATTCGATAACATCTTGATATTATGCTTCACTTCTATTACTTCCAGTATGGATAGGGATTCCGCATAGGTATAACCCGCATTTTCAAGCAAAATATTGATCATTGGCGTTGCTCAGGAAAAGACTTACCGAGCACTCGTGACTGAGACGGGTGAGTTGCAAAAGTTACTCTCTTTGCCTTCATTATACTCAGCACAATACACTTCTCTATTACACTGCCTACGCTTTTGCTAAAGAACCAGGTGCAAGCTTGATACCAAAATGAGTCAAAACCATGTAAGTTGTATGTCATAATGCATGACTCATTAGAGAAACATATAAGAATGATATAGGAATGTTTGTAATTGCACCCACAGCCCTTGATTTCTTACTGATATTCCCATTTGTAATGGAACCTTCAGTAAACAAGATGTCATAATTTTCCTTTTCAACTACATATCACACAGTTTTGTGAGTTAGATATGAGAGAGGCAGAGAGACAAAAAATGTCGCCAGTTTACGACATTGTCACGCTTAGGCGTGTCTTCATTAAACATTTCTTTATGTGCTTGTTTTGATTTTCGGCAGGCAGCCTGTATCATTTCATTCCATGGGCTTCCGCCTTCTGGTTTCTTATAGCATCCATGACCCTGGATGGCAGCTGATGTGGCTTGCTCCAGTACGCTTTCCAGATGGAGTACGTCTAGTGTGACTTGAACATTTGAAAACATCTTTTTACATTATCTGGTGTAGGTTCTTCAAGGCTCTGATCTACAGTTGTGTGTTCGTTAGTGCCATTGTCAGTCCAGTATGCCAGTATGCAGTTTCCAATTTATATAACTCCATTCATGACGAGGATGAATATTAAAATTATTATAAATTACTTTAAATTGTTTTAGATCTGTATTATCGTTTGTTGGATGAAACGTTTCATCTTGAGGTAATGGTATTGAGCAATTTTATTTTAGTTTGTTGGCATCTGAAAGTAAACATTAAACCCATATATCAATTTTACTAACTCTGGTATACTTTGATTTGATTAATGCCAATATCGTGTTCCACATGTTGCCATCCATAACGCCCAGTATGACTGACCTTACCAAAGATAATACTACACTGTGTTCTGTACCTGTTCAATAAATCATTATTGCCAGGTTTTAAAGTCTAATTATCAAACAATTCTTAATGGCTTTATATAATGGTCTTGTATGCAGTATAATATATATCTTTAAATATTTATGTAAGCTTTATATTAACTGTAGCATTAAACTCAGTTGCAGGACGCGATTCAGGTGCACTACAAGTTAATTTGTTTTGGATGTTTGTTGCTTTGTTTTTCTTACAAAAATCTGGTGTCCACTATTTATTCACTTATCTAAAGTTTTCAATTTGTATCACGTTCACATAATTCACCTAAATAACTAATTTTTATAAT